>CM069086.1:15855000-16282500 GCA_035578085.1 Solanum pinnatisectum | reverse complement strand
CCATTCGGCGACTCGCCTAATGGGTTAGGCGATCTCAGGCCTTCATTTCTTCGTTCTTTGAGCCGCCTTGTTCCTTCTTGCTTAATAGTGTCCATGCTTTGTCCCGAAGTCCAAATACCTAAAATTCAAGGAGTTACATCAGTTATTGAGATAAAATATGCATTTGAGGACACTAAATCTATTAAAATAGAGCCCTAAATGAGTCCAAATTGTGGACTCATCAACACCCCCAACTTAAACTTTTGCTTGTCCTTAAGTAAAACTCAAGTTCAGCAGTTCAAAAAGGATGTCTCAAATAATGCTACATAAGACTTAATCATGAATTCACAAAAGAAGACTCAAGTTACTCATGCAATGATCAATTGTACACTCAAAGATTTAACTTATGACTCCCCATTTCCAATGAATCTCAAGCTCACATTACTTGCTTCAAATGCAAGTTCAAGCTCAAAAAAGGTGATCAAATGCCCTAACACAAAGAATGATTCCATATTCTCACATAATGATTCAATAATTTAAAGTTTTGGAATCAAATGCAATGCTCACACTCACAAAGATGAATACATTGTATGATTTTCACCAATAGGTTTGCCCTTATTTTCCAATCGACTTTTTTTTCAGCTCATTTAAGATCAAAAATGTCTTTTTTCAAGGCTTGTAATGGGGCTCAGTGCAAAGGTATGGTCATTTAGGCTCCTAGGCTATAATCCTCATGAAATGTGATGTGAACAACACCTTCTTCCCTTTTCTTCATCATTTTCATTCAAGCTCAAAAGTCACCTCTTATTCATTTTCTCCTCTTCCATGGACCATTGGAAACCCCATTTTCTTTGTATTTTCACAACTTTATTCCACAACTTTTTCTTTCTTTTTATTCTTCATTCTTTTCTTCTTCTTTTTTTATATGGATGGGTTCCATTTTTCTCAAAACATGGGCAAAAGGGACTTCTTTGCATTTTCTTGATTTACCTCTTCTTTTCACCACACCCCCAACTTAGGCTTTTGGCCTAAGTTGGCTATTTAAACAGGCCACAAATCATGAGGATTATAGGTATTGGATTAAGAAAAGGTCACAATGTTTTCATCAAGTTTCTTCCAAGAAAAGATTAAGGCTTAAAGGGTGTTCAAAGGGGATTCACACACTCTCAAGGTAGGCCACAAAAGAGGTATAATGTCAAATTGTTTCACACTCTTTAAAGTTGCGTAAGATCATCTCAAGAAATTGCATCACTTAGTCAACCAAACCAACGGGGAAAATTCTAGGTGTCATCATACATGGTTCATGGTAAGCTCATCACACAAGGCATTGACACCAAAGTCAAACAAGACTCCACACTTTCGCTAGTGTGCAATGTTTATCACAAGAGACTCAATTCGATACTTGGCTAGTTACAACAAGATGCAAAGAGTTCACATATTGGCTATGCAACTTTATTTGGCACAAGACCAGCCACATTCAACACAAACAAGAGGTGGCAAGAATTTTTTGAAAGGATTGAAAATCATTTACAATTAAAAACACGAAGCTACAAGCTCAAACCTTCCACAAAAAGCAGTGTAAAACATAAATTCAAAACCCAAATAGATAAACAAAACAACAATATTCATAACAAGTCACACAAAAGGTGGGCCTCACCCCACCACAAATAAAATCATTTGTCCTTAAATGAAAACAAAACCAATTATCCACAAGTCAACATAAAAGTAAGACAGAGAGGGACGTAAAGAAGGGATCCTATCTACACAGTCGCTCCATCTATCTAGGTATCAGTGCTCGATGCATCAGTCTGGACTCGGGTCTCAATACCCGAAGTCAGCTAGGCAGGAATAGCAGTACCAGAACCACTATCAGCTACCATAGAAGTCTCGGTCAGTGATGTCTGGATCACCAACTGCATGATTGTCTCCTCAAGATCTGGCAACTCTCCATATATACTCTCTTTTTGTATCTCTATCTGCTCATCATCGATTTTAGCATTTGACTCATCAACTACTAACCTCATCCCTGTGTCCATCTTCATTGGTAGCCGGAGAAATCTATGAAGTCTTAGGAGCGTCCAAATCATTTGCAACCTCCATTAATAAAGTGAAGTCAGTAGGCTTCAGATAGTCTACGTCCTTCCTCAAGTCTACTACCTTGGCTTTCAAAGCCGTAACCTTGGAGGTCTCCCCCTACCTGCTCTCACAGGCCGTGACTCTCGTGGTGAGAGTGTCAATAGAAGTCTGAAGAGGGGTCAACACAGCTAAAATGGTAGCCTCAATCATAAAGGGGAATCTCTATCAAGTCTGGTAGCCCTCACATCAGCTGAATGGGCTAGATGCCCCATCTTTAAGATCATTGCACGGTAATCTTGGTCTGGTGGGAGGAAGAGGATGTGCTTGGAGCATGTGAAGAAGAGGTAGGGGTAGAAGTACCTGAAGGTGTGGAGGTCGGAGTAGGCAAAGGTGCCTCTGCAGGTATCAACTCAACATCCACCTCTGGGATGTATCCACTGGAGCTGCCCTCCTCCTGTCAACCTCCTCTCTAGTATATTCTGCCTCAATACGCCGAAAGTCAGTGGAGGAAGATGGGGTAACCTCAAAATCTCTAGTATCATATTGGGGTACCCCAGCATGTCGGCATAATTCAGTGATCACGACCGGTAATGGCAAGGAGGTCTACTTTTGCTTGCCCTCATGGCCATTTCCTGCTCAATAAGAAGTCCCAGGTCGATCCTTCTTCGGGACATGATAGCTCAAAGGTAGGCTGCCTTAGCATGGCACATAATCGATTTGTTCTGGGATGGCATTATGGTGCTGCTAATGAAGCCAAACCAGAAACGAGCAGCAATACTCAAGTCCCTCTTTTCTATGGGAACTTCTAGGTCTATCCACCTTGAAGTGGTTTCAGAAATCAGAGGAGCCAACCAGCCCTCCAAGTCATCTATGGACTGAGCAACAGGTACCCCTCGTAAGGATGTGAAGAATGTAGTGGTCTATTCAATACAATGTTAATATACTCACTGTTACACCCAACCTTCTTGCCCCTGACCATGACCGACTTCACCAGTCTGAACTCGCTCACATTCTTCTTGTTTTTAGGCACTAACTCCCCATAAGTTGTATAGAACTCTTAGACCTAGGAAGGAATGTAAGGGCCTTGGGGCCTGGTGAATTGCTCAAGCGCATGGTAGCGGATGGTGTCCCTCACATTGGAGCCCTCCAGGCCCTCTATAGATAACTGCTTCTCCTTGAGGATGATTCACAAACCATCAACTTTCAATCTATTGAGAAGCCTCGGTAGAGGGACAACTGGTGGCACATGAGCCACATGAGGTGTTTGTACTGGCACTGATTCTGCTTGTGTGGGAGCTGGAGGGGCTCTTGTTGAAGTAGGGTGAGATCTAGCCCTAATCTCGTTCTGTCGGG
Organism: Solanum pinnatisectum; assembly: GCA_035578085.1. Lineage (NCBI taxonomy): Eukaryota > Viridiplantae > Streptophyta > Magnoliopsida > Solanales > Solanaceae > Solanum > Solanum pinnatisectum. Next base: position 16,279,092 of record CM069086.1, on the reverse strand, counting down.
ACTGCAAAGGTTGCTCATCCTCAGGCTTAGATAAATAATCCTGGGAGCCAGTGGTCACCCTGTTAGAAATGGGCCTCTTGCCTTTGCCTTTATCATCCGGTAGAGGCTCATGCCTTCCTTAATTTGAAGGATTTGAACCTTACTCATTTATCGTGATACCACGTGCTCTTTTTCGGGGTGGCATGTCTATATTTGTTCGTACCATATCTACAAAACATCGGGAAAAAGTTAGAAAATTTTCAATTAAATTCACAGAAAACAGTTGCAGATCGGCGAGTCGTCGAATCACATTGGCGAGCTAGATCGGGCTCGCCGAAAGTATTGGTACAAAAATTCTTACAAGTCGGTGATAGGATAGGACTTTCGGTGAATTGGTGACATCATTCAGTGAGCAAGGGCCATCCCGCCAAAAGTTACAGTGCAAAAACGATGCAGGGGTGCAGACAAAGGGCGATCACGAATACTTTCAGTGAGTCGCTGAGTTTCTTCGGTGACCTGAGGCTGTTGGTCGAAAGTTTACAGAACCAACATCAAATAAAGTATGAAAATAATAGGCGAGATAGGGACCTTTGGCGAAACATCGAGTGGTTCGGCAAGCTCGACCCAGCTAGCCCAACGACCCGAGTGCCTATTTTCAACCCAACTTCTCGAATTCAACCCCGCAACCCCAAAAAAAAATCAAACCAAGAACTAGTCAAATTAAAGCAAGACCCATAGCACCAATTACCTCGGGATACTCAAACTTCTCCCGGTTATGTCAAATTTGTCCAATTGAAGACTTTTGCCCTTAAAAATGATGTCACCCTTTCTATCATTGGGAAAATTACATCATTCAGCACAAATATGGGCTACTCAAACTTCACCTAACTAACTAGACAACGTGCAAGCACAACCCCACACGAATTAATTCATTTAAAAGCGCAAAAATACGAAATTTCACCAATCAAAACATTATGGGCAAAATTATCAAATTAAAATATGCATTCAAACAATCTAATCGTATCAAAGAGGCCCATCATACAAAAACTACATAATATTGCTTGCATAAGAGTACAAATTACTAAAAATAAATGTAGGGTTCGGAAAACCAACCTTAGTTGTCGAATAATATAGACTGAAAAGCTAGGATGCAATTTAATCCACTCTGAACGCAACTCTGATGACTAAAATACTCTTAAATCTGTAAAAAAAAATATAGAATATAATAAGCAGGTGTGAGTTTGGAAGATGAAAAGTGAGGGAAAGTGAAGAGTTTGAAAGTTTAAACCTTTGGCCTTTTAATGAACCATCAAGTTCTCGCCCGTTCGGTGAAATTAGTCGAGCTCGCCGAACCACTCAGTGACTCACCGAGTGATCACTTACCTTGACAAGTTTTACAGGGCCTCCAGTTAAATTGGGGGTCCCAACGGCGGACTAGATCGCGATCGCCGATCAGGTTGGCTATTCTCCAATAATTTCCTAGGCTCGCCGAGTTTTACAGACTCTACTTTAAAGTTGTGTTGAGTCTAACGGCGGTCTAGGTCGGGATCACCGACCTCTTCAGCGATTTGCTGATTCACCGACTGGACCTTTAGCCCGCCAACCTCAATTTTTCAAACACTTTCCACACTTTAACCTACGCGATCAACACACCATTATTCTAAACTTAAAAATAAGGAAAATAAGAAAACTTGGGTTGCCTCCCAAACAGCGCCTTAGTTAACGTCATGGCACAACGCAAGTCTACCTTCAACTCTCATTCTTGGGGTTGGCCATAGTATCACTAGGCAAACCCTCTTTAGACTGTGAGTAGACATACCACATCACTTGCTCTATTTGGGCGTCTTGCAGCTGATTAATCATGAAATGAGAGGTTATCATCTGATTAATCATTAGGACATTTTCTTTCAATTCATTCAACACTCTATCTTGTTCTTCGATTTTGTGTAGAATGAGTGAGAGAGCCACTTGATTTTGTTCACTCTCCTACTGCTTCATCTTTTGACACTCGTGATGAGGAAGGTACTTGTCCTTCTTGTTGGACATTGCCTCTAACTCCATAACTTTCATAGACAAGACATCCAACTGCATCAACAATGTTGCCCATTATCGGTCTTTCTCTATTTCCTTGTTGGTTCTAACCATGCCATCAAGGAGTTGGGCTACTACTTCATAAGGTTGTTGTATCAAACAACCTACAAAAAGTGCATCAGCAGCACTTCTATTTTCAAGACCAAGACCTCTATAGAAGCACTCCAGTAGCAATTTATCTGGCATTCCATGAGATGGGCACTACTGCAGTATTGCTTTAAATATCGGCCACATCTCATGGATAGTCTCACCTCCCAATTGTAACGATCGTGAGTAGTAATATAACCCAACAAGTGAGTTGGCGTCGAGTCCCAAGGGAGTGGTTCGTAATTGAGAATCAATAGAAAAGCATAAATGTATTCAAGTCAATCATAGCTATTAACATTTACAAATAAAAACATGATAACTTAAAGGGTGACACAAGTGTCAAGTATCAAGGGGGGGGGGGGGGGTTTGTAGTCAACTAGCAACTAAAAACATCAATTAACACGAAAATATGAATATGGAGACAGGATTCTTGGGATGTAATAGGATTATGGGCTAAGGTAAACAACCGGGTAACTGCAATTAATAGTAAACCATTGTAAATCAGTGAATAAGGTAGGGTTTAGTGGGGTAAACTTTCTCTCAAACAATTTATCCCGAATCGAATTGGTTTCTCTCAAACACCAACAAGCCGCAATGAAGCACAACCTTCGCTTTAGTCCATTCACTCTCTCGAGCTAAATATGTGGGAAAGAGTTTAGGATTCACTTTGTCGAGCTGAACCCATGCCAACCCAATACCCGCAGACCATCAATTAAATAATTTTGGTTTCACGACCTCTCTCTCGAGCAAGTCAAAAACATGAAGTTAAGATTGTATTTGCAACTACAACCCATTAAATTCAACCACAATTACTAAACGGAATCACTTTTAAATAGCGAATAAACAATCAATTAGAAATACCCAGTAGTTAATTCAACCCATAATCACATAATCACACCCTAAGTATTGGGGTTTTATCTAGACATAGTAAAAAGATAAAAATCGATACCGAAATGTGTTTCTATGAATTGGGTACGATTGATATGGTCTTTACAAACATCTAAGATGAAGAATCTTCAACACCCACTTCCAATTTCTTCAAAATGGGAACCTTCAAAATCTCCAAAGCTAAGGAAAATTGTCTCCAAAAACCAAGTTCTAAAACTGAATAACTCTAAAACTGGTCTCTGATTGCATAAAATTGATGCTAAACTAAAAATTCAAACAAGTATTTATAGATGTCAAAAAGTGTGCTGTGAAGGATCACTCGACGCAATAAGTCAGGATCATCGATCCACTCGGCGATCCGCCCTTTGGTCATTTGTATTGTTGTTCTGCTTTTTCCTTCAGCATCCTTGAGGTCTTGTACCTTTGGGTGATAAAGCACTACATCACGAAATTGTTTGGCGATATGCCAACTGCGCTTTTATCTCACCGACTAGATCTTCTCCTTCAGGGCTTGGCACACTGGAACATTAGGTGAGACCAAGGCCATTTGGCGACTCACCTAATGGGTTAGCTGATCCTCAGGCTTTCATTTCCTCGTTCTTTGAGCCGCCTTGTTCCTTCTTGCTTAATAGTGTCCATGCTTTGTCCCAAAGTCCAAATACTTGAAATTCAAGGATTTACATCAGTTATTGAGACAAAATATGCATTTGAGGACACTAAATCTATTAAAATAGAGCCCTAAATAAGTCCAAATCATAGACTCATCAGTTTCTCTTCCTCAATTTGTTGAGCATAAGCCATAAGATGAGAAATATTCATGTCATGAACAAGCATGGTTGTACGACATTCTTTCACTACTAAATTGGACACTCCCGAGACAAAATTACTCATTCCTAACCTAATATCGAACACTAGAATTGGAGCATATTTAGACAATTGGGTGAACCTCAATGCATACTCCTTGACACTCATATTGCCTTGCCTAAGGTTAATGAACTCAAGCACTAAGCTTCTCTCATCTCTAAAGGGAAGAACCTATCTAGAAATGCAATCTTGAACTCCTCCCATTCTATGGGACCCACTCCTACCAGCCTTGCCTTTACATTGATCATACCATATTTGTGCAACATCCCTCAATTGGTAGGCGACTAATTCCGCTTTCTCTACAAGAGTCACTTCACAAAGTCCAACACCTTAGAGACCTTATCTATCAACTCTTGAGGATCTTCCTCTATCTTTGACCCATAAAATTCTGGAGTTTCTATCCCAGCCTGAGTCAACAGTCGAAAACCAAACCTAAGTTTCTCATTTGTTACTTTCTCTTCCAAAGGGTCAATTAGAGCTTAAGGAGGAACTTATTGATCCACATTGTCGTCCTCATTCTTTCTAACATTAGCCCTTGTAGTAGTCATATCCTGAAAACCATAGGGCACGGATCAAGAGAAAGACCTAATAGTGTTAAACTCTATGGCATGACTTAGATAATGAAGAAGTAAACATCCAATAGCCTCATATTCATGAAAGTGGTGAGCTTCACATTTATGAACAAGACTCTAATAGACGTGGTTTGAAACATCCTAGAACCATTCTAAACCATGTGCTCTGATTACCAAGTTTGTCACGACCCAAGAGTACCCCCTAGATGTAACATGTCACATAGAATCCCCGTAGGACTCCATGTAAGCCACTTAGCATATCACAACATAAGATAATAGAAAATTAAGGAAATTTAAACATTTTTCATAACATCAAAGTTTCATAAAATGAAGCGAAAGTCTTTTACACTTGTCTCAAACCATCTAATACATGAAAGTATTAGGGACATAGCCCATACAAAACTTCTAACATAAAAAGAAAGACATAAAAGGAAAGGGTGATCAAGTCCTCGATGCTATGAGGACTCACCAAAACTTCTCTTATTGATCTACTATGAACCTATCTACGTGGATGGAAGTCAATATCCCCGAACCCTACATTTGATAAGAATGTAGGCAAAACTATGTGTTAGTATAATAAGGCTTAAGTCATCTACGGCCCCTTAAAATTGTCCGTATAGTTCGTTTAAACACATCAACTAATCTTGTACATATTGAACACTTTTATTGTTCAAAATGTATATCTATTGAACACTTTTCGCTGACATGGCAAAAAAGTGGAACATACAAACACTGCAGCGCGTGAAAGGGCAGTTTTTAGCTAACTTTTTAAAAATATCTTTCTTCTTCTTTCTTCTTTAGCCATAACCCTTTTTCCAACACCACCCATTTCCGGTGATGTCGCCGCCATCCTCCCTTCTCTTCTGTCTCTTTTCTTTAGCTATCTCTTCCTTCCCTTTACCACCATTATTTTCATCTGAAACACTATAACCATCAATGGTTTTTAATATGGTTTTTTGGCATTTTTTAACCTTCTTCTTTCTTAACTTTACCACCATTAAATATCATATATTAAAATCGATTATGCAGATAGCTAGTTAGATCTTTGGATCTGATCTTAGGTCTTTGTTTTGTCAATATGACGACTGTGTTGTTTATTGAATAAATTTATTAGATGGCATAAATTGAGTTTAATCATGTATGCCAAGTTTAGAGTTCAAACTCTATTTTCAAATTTAGTCTTAAAGAAAATTGTCTGAAAAATCTAGTGATTTGATCATTTTTTAAACTAGTATAATATTTTGTTATCTTTCCAAACAAAAGAAAAATCAAATCTAACAACGGTAGTTTCTGGTGAAATTTTATTTTTTCCAACAAGTTCAATCTCGACATAAACTTATGTCAATGTAAACCAACAATAAACATTCACATCAATTAATTAAAAATGATATTTAAAAAAATGAAGAGTTCTTCAAATCCAAGAACTATCAGTTATGTAATTCCGAAAAATATTTTAGTAACACCATTTTTTCCAGCCATATGATAGGAATTTGTAATTTTTTTTGGCGAAATATAATTCATGTTCCTCGTAGAATAACAAGATGGAGAGAAGAAGATTACAATTGAAAAATAGATTGAGGGAGGAATTATGTGTTGGGATGTTACAGTTTAGAACTTGAGAGAAAAATGAGGGCTTGTCGTCGGGTGGGTGGGTGGGTGGGTTATTTTAGAAAATTCTTTTATAATTTTTTTAGTTATTTAAATAGATTAAAATAGTAAAAAAAAAATTCTAATTTTATTTTTTGAATAATTTTTTTGACTTCAACTCCACATGTCATCATTTAATTCATCAATTTTCCATGTCATTGCCACGTCACAGCTACTGTACACACATCTCACATTTTTGGTTGATTGTCAAAAAAATGTCAAATAGGTATCAATTTTAAGGGGCATAGGTGTTCAATAAGTACAAGCCTTATTTGAGGTGTTTAAACAAATTATGCGGACAACTTTAAGAGGCCGCAGATGACTTAAGTCGTACAATAATGTACTAAATATGATGGCTAGCATAAATCATCAACATAATCATATAAGAGGCATTAGTCAACATATGACATATACTGTAATCATAAGAGGCATTAACAAAAGTCATAAGTATAAGAGACATCATCATAGGACATAGGCTATAGCATAAGAGACAATAATCGCAACTTGTGAGCATAAGAGATAACATCATGGTCATAAGCATAATCAATGCATTTAGAACAGCATAGTGTAAGAGAAACACCTCATAAGCCACCTCAAGGCAAGCTTGTGCAATGCATGGATAAGACCCCATAATCCCACCCATGCAAAGCAAGCCACTTTAGGTCCTTATTAATATTTATCATCTTTTGGTCTCATCCTTAACTTATTTCTCATAGACAAGAGAACATTCGCCTTTATTCACACATGTATTGGAAGGGCCTTACAAACTACAATCCATAACTAAGCATACATCATAAGCATAATTCATAAGCATACTCATTACATAGATCATCATAACATAAGAGAACATACCATGAATACAATCAAAACATACTTGTGCAATGCATGCATAAGACCCCATAATCCCACCCATGCTAAGTAAAGCTTCTTAAGTAACCATAGTTCATAATTCATATTCTTGTTGTTCTAGTGGGAATAAGCCTTAACCGACATAGACCATGTGAGCTTACCATGGAATCCGGTGTCTACCCCACACTGAAAAGGGGTTGCTCTACTTGCCTAAGGTAGAACCATACTCTAAGCTCAGGTGGATCAATTTAGCTAAGTAACCTACGAGGGCACGAGTTTATGGGATAAAGGGATTGCTACTAGAAACCCAGCCTCTACTATCATGAGGGCTTTCATCCCAAAGGATTGCTTCTAGAAATCCGGCCTCTGCTAACTTGAGGGCTTCCATCCCAAGAGATTACTTTTAGAAACTCGGCCTCTACTAACATGAGGGTTTCAATCTCATATCAATATTTACTCGGTGTTAGGCATTACTTCCCACGGAGTTCATATTAAGTCTTGACTTAAATTCATATTCATGGAAGAATGTCTTGACACTCAATCAAACATAACTAATAAGATAGCTCTTAGATGATGCGTGAGAATAACCTTTCACCATCCATGACTTCATATAGATTCAATAGGTGACAAACCATTCAACCTTAGAATCATCATATAGTGAGAAAACCTTAATCATACATAAGTGTGTAGTTGAGAATAACCTTTCAACAACACAACAACTAGATCATGAGCATATTCACTTTACTCTCAAAGTGTTCTTAAAGCATGTACATAACCTTCATAAAACATGCATAATATCATATCTTACCCTTTCAAAGGTCAAAGCTCATATCAAATCAACACATCTAGAATGACTACATTAGACATGGATATAATCATAATTCAAGTAGTTTAATTAATACAAGCATAATCTCATACTTCACCTCCTTGAGGTTCAAAACTTATTTACAATCATCACACTTAGGGTTCAAGCACTAGACATGGATATCATCCTAACTCATGTGATTCTATCACTTCATGCATTCAAACATTCATGAGGTAGATTAGGTGGGTAAGGTCCTTCCACAACAATTCTATCTAATAGTCTACCATCATCATATAAGCTTCATTATCAAAGCCATAACATTAATAAATCAACATATTAGCTTTTACCCTCAAGGCCATAGAAATCATCATTAGTACTACAAGTTTTACTCTCAAGCAATACCTCACATGATCAAACATATATGCCTAATTCTCAAGACAATCTAACCAATGGTTCATTCTTAAGCAATTCTAATAATATATGATCATATAAACTCAATCTCAATACTACTAATCATGATTCATCATATAAGCCCTAATCTAATAAAGTCATGTCAACAAGCTTTACTTTTAAGCAATTCATATCTAGGTGCTCTAATCTCAAGCAATTCATAAAGCAATTCATCAATCTTAGAAGATTATCTCTAAATCCTCAATTTCCCCCTTCAAGGCATAGAACTCACTTACTTTAATATCATCAATTAGACTAGGGTTAGACATGAAAAACATGTAATTTCATCATAATAACATGATTCACTACTAATTCTATCATAAACAATCAATATCCACTCAATTGGATCAACATACAACAATACCCACAATATAGGAAGAAGCCCTAACTATAATTGTGGTTCATCTTCACAATTAGGGGGAAACATGGGGCTTCATGGATGAAAGAGATCCATGAATGAATAATCCATCATACCTTGATTATAAAGCCTAGCAGCTTGAAACAATGCAGACTTGACCTAGCTTGACCCTCTTATTCTTCTTCTTGTAGTGAAGGATGGTGATATTACAAGAGTTGTTCCAAAAACTCGTCAAGAGTACAATGAGCTGGATAGAAAGAAGGTTGAGAAGAGTTACAGAGCTAAGAAGCTGCTAGTCTGTGGAATAGGTGCTAAAGAATACAATTGCATTTCTGCATGTGAGTCGGCAAAGAAAATTTAGGACTGTCTGAGGATAGCTCATGAAGGAACAGAGCAGGTCAAGGAGTCGAAGATGGATATGCTTACCACTCAATATGAAAACTTCACAATGAAGGAGGGAGAAACTATTCATGATATGAATACCAAATTGTCCTCCATAATCAATGATCTACGATGTTTGGGAGAACCCATCAGCTCCAATAAGCAAGTTAGGAAGATTCTTCGAATTCTTCCCAAGTCATGGGCAAGCAAAGTAGATGACATTACTAAAGCAAAGGACCTAAAGGTTCTAGCGATGGACGCTCTCATTGGAAATCTTCAGACCCATAAAATGAATAGAAATCAAGAGACTTCAAAGAAAGAGGCAAAGAAAGATAAGTCTTTGGTCCATAAGATCCCAACAGATGAAGCCTCCAGTGGAGAGGATGACATGGCCTATCTCATTAAGAGATTTCAAAAAATTGTGAGAAAGCATGGTGGTTTTCGAAAATGAGGAAACCCTCCTTGCACTGCAACAGCAAGTGACCTATGTCACAAGTGTGGAAAGGCAGGACACTTCATAAGAGATTGCCCAATGTTCAAAGATGAAATTAAAGAGTATCAAAGACCTGGAGGTGAAAAGGGGAAACGGAAGGACCTGGTACCAGACAAAAATGCAAGGAAAGCTACAGCTGACTATGTCGTAAAGAAAGCCCTTGCTGTTTGGGGAGATTCTTCAAGTGAGTCAAGAGAATCGGAATGTCCTGCTAATGCATCCATGCTGGTTGTTCAAGATGATGCCAACATATTTGATAGACTGTTCACCCTTATGGCAAAATCTGATGACGAGGACGATGAAGAGAAGGTAACTCTCCTAGACCTCAAACAAAATTTGAATACCTATTATGCTAGAAGGCTTAGAAATTTGGAAATCTGGTTGATGTTCTAATTGACTTTGTAATAGAGTTAACTATTGAAAAGGACTCTATGAACAACAACCTAGATATTCTTAGTGAAGAAAAGACAGTGACAACTGTCCATATGTTGTTTATTGAGGAACAATTCACAGTTCTAGAAGCTGAAAATCTAGAACTCAAAAACCAATTGAGCCTAATGATTGAGAAATCTAGGAAAAGGAAAGGGGAGGCTACTAGCCTGCAAATAGAGCTAGAAGCAAGTCTAAACACTGTTGAGACCCGACTTTCTCTAGCTCTGGAAAGAAATGATCAGATGGAGAGGGACCTGATCCTTCTTAGAGAAGAACTCAATACTTCTCTAAAATGGACCAGCTCCTCCAAACTACTCTCCAACATCACTAGTCAAAGCAACTACCACAAAAGAGGATTAAGTAGCTTGAACATTAATCCTCCCTACAACCCCCATAGTAAATATGTGTCTATGTTAGATAATCTAATGTGTCTTCACTGTGCACACAATGGTCATCTGAAAAGGGATTGTCCTACCTGGAAAGCATCACAAGAAAAGGTCTCAGTCTACGTTAGACAGAAAAAGGCACAAAAAGGGAAACCTGGTCCTATTCCTAAGCCCTTGAACAGGAAAAGTACCAACCTGCCTCATTGGGCAAGAAATATTCTTATTACGCCCTTATCTGCTTATTGGGAACCCAGGTTGAAATGGGTTCCCAAGTCTAATAAATGATCTTTGTTGCAGGGGAGTGAAGGAAGTAGCAGTCAGTACTAGTTCATGGATAGCGGTTGCTCGAAGCATATGACTCAGAACACCAAAAACTTCCTCTCACTCAATGCACTTCAAGGTAGAGGTGTCTCTTTTGGTGATGGAAAGAAGGGGTATATTCTTGGAGTTGGCAGGATTGGGAAATCACTCGAAGACTCTATTGAAAATGTCTACTTTGTGAGTGGGCTAAAATACAGTCTCCTTAGCATTTCCCAGATATGTGATAAAGGAAACGAGGTCAAGTTCACGTCAGACAAATGCATTGTCACTAGCCAGTCTACTAAGAAGGTGATCCTGACAGGTAGAAAGAGGAAGAACATGTATGTGGCAGACTTGAAAATGGCTCATGGAGACGATCTGACATGCCTTAGAGCTCAAAATGAAAATGCTGATTTATGGCATAGAAGGCTAGGTCATGTGAGCTCTTCTCTACCGAATAAACTTGTCTCTAGGGACCTGGTCCGTGGTTTGCCAAAACTGAAGTTCGATGACAAAAAAGTGTGTGATGCATTCGTCAAAGGAAAACAGACCAGATCCTCATTCAACCCAAAGAAGCAAGTAAGTTCATCAAGAGTCCTTGAGTTGGTACACATGGATCTGTGCAGCCCTGTGAAAATCCAAAGTCGAAGCGAAAAAAAGTACATCCTAGTGATTGTGGATAACTACTCAAGGTTCACGTGGACTATGTTTCTCAAGTCAAAATATGAGACAGTTGAGGTGCTGATGGTATTCTTCAAGATGATTCAAACAAAGCTCAATTGTAAGATTGTTGGGATCAGGTCCGACCATGGAACTGAGTTTGAACATGCAAAGCTAGACATATTTTGTGCAGAAAATGGTGTTAATCAAAACTTCTCAACACCCAAAACACCTCAACAAAATGGTGTTGTCGAGAGGAAGAACAGAACTCTGGTAGACATTGCCAGAACCATGCTCATAGAGTCCAATCTTCCTCAAAATTTCTGGACCAAAGAAGTTAACACTGCTTGTTATGTGACAAACAGGTGCTTTATCATGTCCCTGCTAAACAAAACACCATATGAGCTGCTAAACAACAAGAAACCCAAGCTGAGTTATCTCAGGGCCTTCGGTTGTAAGTGTTTTGTGCTAAACAATGGAAAGGATGATCTGGGAAAGTTTGATCCTAGAAGTGATGAAGATGTTTTTGTGGGGTACTCATCCTCCAGCAAAGCGTACAGAGTCTTTAACAAAAGGTCATTGTGCATTGAGGAAAGTGTCCATGTGATTTTTGATGAAAGCGGTGATCTAAAGAACTTGGAGATGAAGGATGATGATGATCTTAACTAGTTGTTCAAAGTTCACAATAATGAAGTTAGCATCCCAGAAGATGAAGGAAATCTAGAATCTAATGGTGCTGATCCTGGTCCCTCTGTGAAGATTAATGATCCTTCTATCAAAGGACCTGGTCCGTCCCATGATGCAGATTAAAAGGAAGTTCATCCTCTTGAGGATGATAATTCTAAAGATGATGAAGAACAGACAGAACATCCCCAACCCCTGACCTCTAAATCAGGGTGGAAGCATAAGTCATCTCACCCCATTGAAAATCTCATTTCTCCCTTGAATTCTGGAATGCAAACCAGATCCCAAACAAGAAATATGGATGTATTCTCAGCTTTCATCTCTACTGTCGAGCCTAAAAATGTGAAAGAAGCCTTGAAGGACGCTGACTGGATCAATTCAATGCAAGAGGAACTACATCAATTTGAGTGGAGTAACGTGTGGTACCTGGTCCCCAGACCTGTAGACAGAACCATTATAGAGACCAGGTGGGTATTCAGAAACAAGCTTGATGAAAATGGAGTTATCACGAGGAACAAGTCTAGACTGGTTGTTCAAGGCTATAATCAAGAGTAAGTCATTGACTATGATGAAACATTTGCCCCTGTTGCTCATATAGAGGCTATCAGAATTCTTATAGCTTTTGCAGCATTCATGAGTTTCAAGCTCTTCCAGATGGACGTCAAGAGTGCCTTCCTAAATGGAGATCTGAATAAAGAAGTGTATGTGAAATAGCCACCTGGATTTGAGGATGCTGACCGCCCAAATCATGTGTTCAAACTCAACAAGGCCTTATATGGTTCGAAGCAAGCGCCTAGAGCCTGGTATGAAAGGTTGTCCAAATTCCTGCTGAAGAATGGATTCAAAAGGGGCAAGATAGACAACACCCTGTTTCTAATGAAAAGGGAATAGGAACTGCTCATTATCCAAGTGTATGTGGATGATATCATTTTTGAAGCCACTTCTGAACATCTGTGTGAAGAATTTGCTACTCTAATGGGGAATGAATTTGAGATGAGCATGATGGGAGAGCTGAACTTCTTCTTGGGTCTATAGCTCAACCAAACCTCAAGTGGCACCTCTATCTGTCAAGAGAAGTACACAAAGGAGCTTCTAAAGAAGTTTCACAGATTGACTCCAAGCCTATAGCTACCCCCATGGGTACAAATTCAAAGATGGGAGCAGACGAGGCTAATCCACTAGTGAATCAAACCATGTACAAAGGTATTATTGGATCACTATTGTATCTGACAGCAAGTAGACCTGACATTGTTTTCAGTGTAGGAATGTGTGCTAGATTTCAAGCATATCCTAGGGAATCACATCTGAAGGCAGCCAAGCGAATTCTAAGGTATCTAAAGAAGAAAGGGTCCTAGTCCTCTTTTATGTAGCAGGTGACTCTTTTGACCTGGAAGGATATGCAGATGCTGACTTTGCAAGATATCAGGTAGACAGAAAAAGCACTTCTGGAATGGCACATTTCCTTGGATCCTCACTCATCTCTTGGGGAACCAAGAAACAAAATTCAGTAGCTCTCTTCACAACTGAGGCTGAATATGTAGTTGCTGCATTTTTTCTGCTCAACTGCTATGGATCAAGCAATAACTTGAGGATTTTGGGTACTGATTTTTGCGTAATCAAGACACAACTTCCAATGCAAGTGTCTACGATCGTACATTAGTAAAGTAACCCAACCAAGGGTTGGGATCGTTTCCACAGGGAGTGGTTTTGAGAATTAATAGAAAAATAAAATTAAGTTCTAATTAGTCATAGCTAAAAAATTTATCGAATACAAACATATTAAATCTAAGGGGTGACACAAGAGTGTCAATTAACGATGGGGGTTTGTAACAAGTAAGCAAAAACAGTGAAATTGTAAAGAGTAATAATCAAGGAGATGGGATTCTTGGGATGTGATACTAATATGGGCTAAACTAAACTATTAGGCACATGCTTTTGATAATAAATCTATTGACTATATGTGACTAGGTTAGACTATAGTGGGGGGTAAATTCTCTCTCGAGTAACTTACCTCGAATCAATTCGGTTTCTCTCGAACATCGAGTTGTCACATGAAGAACAGCCTCTGCCTTAGCTCACTCACTCTCTCGAGCTGAGTGTGTGGGAGAAGCACTAGGGTTCACTTTCTTGAGTTGAACCTCATGTCGACCCAATCCCACCGGCCATCAATTTAGTAATCTTAGTTTTACGACCTCTCTCTCGAGCAAGCCGAAAACACAAAGGTGAAATCGTATTTGTAACTAAAATTTCATTAAGTTCCAACACAACTACTAAATGAAATCACATCTAAATAAAAAATAAATCATCAACAAGCAATACCCAACAAATAATTTAACCCATATTCACAAAATCACACCCCAAGAATTGGGGTTTTAGCTAGACATGTAAGAGAGATAGAAATTTATACCAATATGAGTTCGCATTCAAATGGGTATGAAAATTTAAGTCTCAAGAGTGAAGAATCTTCAAGACCCAAGCCCAAAATCTTGGAGTTGAAACCCTTTGGATTCTTCAAGTTCTTCAAAACCCTCTCCAAACATAGAACTCAAAAATAAAAGTGAAGTTTGAAAAATTAATGTTCAAAGCTAAAAATTTTGTATTAAGTTAGAACTCTTAATGAGTATTTATAGTGTTTGAAAATTTGTGTTACAGCGGATCACTCGGCGCAATTAGTCGGGATCTTCGATCAACTCGGCGATCCGCCCTTTGGTATAGTTCATCGTTGTCTTATGTTAGCCTTCAGCATCATCATGCTTTGGATCATTAGGCGACATTGTACTACTTCATGAAACTGCTCGGCGACACGCCGACTAGTCCTTTTCACCACCGATTTGATCATTTCCTTCAAGGCTTAGCACACTGGAATAAAAGGCGAGTCTGAGACCCTTTGGCAACTCGCCGAATGAGTTTGGCGATTCTCAGATCTTCATTTCTTCGTTCTTTCAGCTACCTTTGTTCCTTTTTGCTAAGTAGTGTCCATGCTTTCCCTCAAACTCCAAATACCTGAAACTTAAGAGTTTTCATCAGATATTGAGACAAAATGTGCATTTGAGGACACTAAATCTATCAAAATATAGCCTTAAATGAGTCCAATTTGTAGACTCATCAGGTACACATCCATACTATTCCTCACATTTGTGACAATACCAATGCAGTCAACATGGGAAGGAATCTAGTCCAGCACAAGAGAACTAAGCACATTGATGTCAGGCATCAATTCTTGAGAGACAATCTTCAAAAAGGGAACATCAGCATGCCATATTATAGAACTGAAGATCAAATTGCGGATATTTTCACCAAGGCACTCAGCAAGGACTAATTTGAGACTAACAGGTTGAAGTTGGGAATGATGAACTTGCACTAACCTAATCCTATCCAAAGGCATCCAATCCTTGTTTTGGCTATGATTTGGAGGGTAGGTATCCTCATTACTTGTAATGTGTTGTTTAAGTAAGATCAACTATGTACCTGTTGCAGGTATACACTCATGGAAATCACAAGAGAAAGAATGTTCAGAACCATTGAGGAATCAAATATCACCTGTAGTTGAGGACCTAGTCCTTCTCAAGGTTAGCATTCTCTACATTTTTTTTAAACTACTGAATGAGAACCGTTAAGATCTCCATGTGTCAGTCATCGGCCATTTTGACCGTTGTCCCATCGCTTTAAGTTCAAGCATCGCATCTACTCGGGGACTTGACACACTGTTTCACTTCCTTTTATACAACCTCTCTTTACTCCAACTCTTCACTTCAAATGCCTCTCTCTCTCTCTCTCTATTTCAAAAGTTCTCTATCAAAAACCCTAAACTCTCTCTCTCTAGTAGCTTTTATTAGTTGTTCTCCAACATGTCTCAGTCACCATCCTCCGTGAAGGAAATCCTGGACTACTTAAACGAAATAGATCCAGTGGCATTCTATACATCATCTGTTGCTCCATCTCCATCAAAAATGTCGACCATCTCTCCGGTTAACATTACTGAATCCAGTCCTCTTATCCCCCCAGTCCCCCATTGATCTCAATAATCCATCACCTTCACACGTACCTGGTCCCTATTTTTCTATGTTATCTGACACCCTGTTTGAGGGTGATCTTCCCAAGAGTAAGTCCTCCGAGTCTAATATTCTTGTAGCCAGTGAAAGTCTAGTTATTAAGAGTCTAGTATAGATGCGAGAAGAGGTAATGCATATAGAAGGAGAAAACTTTGTGGATGAAATTCTTGGGGGTTCTCAACTATTTTTTGACCAAACTCCTAAGATTGGTGCCTATCCATCTTCTGATTCTACTGACACTGATGAGGACAATCTCCCTCTCAAATGGTATGTACAAAGGAGAATGGTTCCTGTTTCCACAAAAGGAAGGAGAAGGTGACTGAAGAAACACCTAGAAGGAGGCCTTTCACCAGAACCGTCACCCAAAAACTCATGGGGGATGCCATGAAATCCAGTGAAACAACTACTGCTGAAAATCGAAGGAAGAGAAAATTTGGTGAGGCAGTCTTTGAAATGCCTGTTATTGATGTGGTGGATGTTTCTATTGAAGGCTCTAAGAATGAATGTGTGAGAGAAAAGTCTCCCCTGGGTGATACTATCAAGGAAAAGGCAAAACAAGTGAAGAAGACCATTAAAAGAAAATCTAAGGCATCCGTGAGCAAAAGGTTGGATTCTGAAAAGGAGAAAGGGAGAGTTTCACAAAAGAGGAGGGAGACATCAAAGAGAAAGAGAGAAATCTCTCCTTATATTAAGAAAACCTTTGCACTGGGACCAGGTCCCAAAAGGAACCAGGATGACCATGGAGTAAGCAAACAGACCATCGTCAACAATCTGCGTTTACATAAGGTTCTAGGAGGACAGGTGTTTGACCCTAATATCATCACCAAACCAAGGATGGATTCTTTATATGATCTTATGGAAATTCAGTCTTGGACTCACTTGTTCTAGATCAAATCTCCGGTTCTACATGAGGAATAGGTTCGAGAGTTTTATTATAACGTAAAACTTGCAGAGGATTGTAATATCAACACTAGGGTAGGTGACAAGAGTTTACATCTGGATGAGGACTTGTTGGGACAAATACTGGAAGTACCCAAAGAAGGGATCAGGTCCGTAGTTGGAAAAACCTGCACCACATAAGTTGTGAAAGAATGCTCCAAGATCCCTAACACGCGTCGTGCTGGGGTTCAGAAGAAACTCATGAAAGGAGAGTATTAGTTGTTGTTCAAATTTGTCAACAAAGTTCTTCTTCCTCGGATGGAAAAAAGGACTGCTGCCTCTGCAACTGATATGTTCATCATGGAATCACTATGCAAGTCGAACCCATAGACCTTCCAGCCCTCATGATGGAGCACATATACAAATTAGTGATTGAACACAAGGGTAAGTGTGGCATGGCCTATGGCTATTTTTTGACCAAGGTGTTCCACCATCTCAACATTTCTATGGGAACGGGTAAGATCGATACTGCCAAGCAAACCTTCACTCTGACTACTCTGGTGGAATGCAAGTGTGTTGAAGGAAAAGTTGGTCCACTAAGCAAGATATCTCAGTTGGTTATGGAATAAGATCAGTTGAAGCATGAACTGGAGGAGATGACTGTGCGAGTGAGCAACAAAGATGCTGAGATTGCCTTACTAAAGGCTGAATTGCTCAAAGCGCAAACTTAGGGACCTGGTACTGCAGAGGTTCAAGACATGAGGAAGCAGAAGGAGGAGCTCCTTACTAAAATTGCTACTCTATAAGAGAAAATGATCAAGTATAATGACGCAGCAAATTTCAGGCTCACTCTTGTTATTAACTCTCTCTCCCATCAGCCTCCTTCATCATAGTCCTTCCTGTGTCTTTATTTTTGTGTGGAGAGTGTCCGGGGTTCTTAATTTCAGTTTAAACTTAATGTATTGACTACTGATTTTTGTGTAATGAAGTTGATTCTTGTTTTGTTGTGACTAATTTCTATCTTCTCCTATTTTTTTTATAACCATGATGGTGTTGTCCTTGGCTGTGATCTTACTTAAGCAATCTTACTTGTTTTGTTGGTTTACTGCACTTCTTTTTTATGATTCCGAAAGGGGGAATCATTGGGTGCTTAGGTTGTGGTGGAAGGTTTGATTGACAGGGGGAATGAATAAGGGTTAGATCGACAAGGGGAAGAATAATGGAATAAATCATAGGCACGTGTGCATAGTTTGTCATCATCAAAAAGGGGGAAAATGTTATTTGTTGTAAAGGGACCTGATCCTTGTGCAAATATACGTACGTTTGTCAGGTTGGAAAAAGTACAATTGGTTGGTGCACATTCTCCAACAGTGGCAGAAATGGCAGAAATGGCAATGGCATGGCCTTGAAGGTTGTGACTATTCTTCATAAAGATTATGTCCAATAGTCACAACCTTAGTTTTTGCAACTTGAAATCTATCAAGAACTCTTGCAAAGGCTAACACTCAAGCGAAGACTCTTCCTCAAGAACAACTGGAACCTGATTGAGCTGGATGTTGTCTAGTTGTCGTAGGATTATTTCTTCTGCACGTTCTTTGTAAATCTATTCCTCATCTATAAAGGATTTAGATATTGTGTTTGGTTGAAAAGTATAAATCGGTTAGAGTTAACTAATTTAGTGGGCAGCATTGTTTACTGCTTAGTCAAAGTCTAAATCATCTAGAGTGTGGTGGTTTAGTGGGCAACTTGTGTGTTTCTTAGTTGAAGTCTAAGTTGTCTAATGGTGATAGCTTAGTGGGCAGTGTGGCATCTGCTTAGGCTGTTCAAGTAATAGAGTGAGATGAATAACTTCTTCTCACGTGTGGCCGTAACTGTGGTTCACTTTTGCTTAAGAAGATTAGTGGAAACCGTTGAAAATCCTGTGTGACAGGTCGTGGTTTTACTCATTTGAGCAAGGAGGTTTCCACGTAAAACTGCTTGTGTCTTGTTCACTCCTGTATTTGTTCTTTATTACTGTTTGTGCTGAGTCAAGGGACCTGGTCCATTTACTGATAGTGGACGCACGCATTCTATCATATATATATACTTGTTTCTCTATCTTGTGAGCATTCACTCCTTAATATATACAGCTTATATATACTCTAGAGTTTATACTTGTAATTGCTTTACAATTGTTGCTTCTTCCTCAATTGCACGAGAATCATTATTGGTTATTTTTCACAGGATTCGCTGAATTTCAAGATCAATTTGAATCAGGAGTTTGTATTGATTTCGTGTATCTGCCATACACAAGTGCATAACTAAATAAAATAAAAACAACATAAAAAGTAGATTAAGACATAATGACTAATTGTCAAATAACACAATTAATCTAATCCAAAAGTCATATTTCCTAGCTACGGTAACAAAAGTTGATACGTTCAAAATACACCTCCAAATAAAAACATAAAGTGGTCTTTGTTCAAATATAGAACCTATCCAAAGTTAGGATCGATCTCACAGAGAATATGACTTGGACTCAAATCAATTGTGGTTATTTGCGCTCTTAGTCTGACTATTTCGAAAGGAGGTTGTGCAACTGACAATCTTTATAATCTTCACATAGTACTCCCTCTATTTCAAAAAGAATAGTCTAATTTGACTTGGAATCGAGTTTAAGAAAAGAAGGAAGATTTTTTAATCTTGTGGTTCTAAATTAAAGTTATGTTAAATGTACCAAAATGCCCTTTAATCTTGTGGTGTTAAACATGCCACGTGTAAAGTTGAAGTTAAAGTGTTACCAAAATAAGAAAGCGGTTTTTTTTTTTTGAAACAGAATAAAAAGGAAATTGGGTCATTCTTTTTTAAACAGAGGGAGTAATTAACAAAGAATAAGTGAACGTGCTTTGAATCAAATGAGAGATGATATTAAAATTTTGTGATCCCCAGGAAGTCATAACTTAGTAAGACCAGATACTAGTAATATTTTCCAGTGTATCGCATGCAAGATTGGTAAGTTAATTTCACCTAAGTGGTTGGTTTTGTAAGTAGATGAATGTCACCACGCAACTTTGTCTTTCTATGGGTGTTAGCATTACTAACCCTTACCCTTCATCCCAAATTAGCTATTTTCGGACAAAGTCAAGCTATTAAATGAGGGTTGGTAGCCTCAAATCTATGTTATGTAATTTATTTTTCCATTTGTTACCCCTTTGGTCTAGCAAGTAAGAATAAGGCAAGTTCTAACATTTGCAACCGTTAAAATCAATCAAGACGAAGGTAAAAGAAAACCGTGTATGTACAGTTTCCAAGGATTACTAGGTAGTAGGTCTACTTACTTAATTCTTCATGGTTCCTACAATCTTAGTTGTGGGTTTAGTTACTCATACTTGTATGATAACAATCAATGATAAATAAATTAAGCATAACCCTACATTCACAAGATGAATAGTAGAAACTCTGTATTTTTAAAACTCAAAATCAAAAATTAAGAATCACAATGTAATTTCTCTGCAAATTCAAGAACACACACCAAAAGTACTTGTTTTCTCCTTGTTTAGATAATAAAATAAGCATCAAGTGAAACAAAACCTAGGAAAAATATTTATTTTTATTAAAAACTTATCTTAAACAAACTAGAAAAATAGTGTTGGACAACTTTTACGACTCAATCTACGAATCGTAGTTCTATTTACGGGTTGTGGAACCCTCTCATGGATGACAGGAAATGTTCAACATCAAGACTTTTGTCAGGGACAAGATTTATGGTCCATCGAACCATCTACGACTCATGGTCTTCACTTGTAATTCTCAGGAATTCAGCATAGCCTATGTATCTCCATCTATGAAGGAATCTATGATTCATAGTTCAAATTATGACTGCTCTCGTAAATCACAAAAATAGTTGAACTGCTCCTCTTGCTTGCACTTAGATATCGAATCTTGTTTTACCAACAAAACATATCAAATCTACTAAAAAGTGCTAAAAACTTACGCAAATATTAAGTTTTAAGATATAAAGTGTTGTAAATCCAAGACACATTATGCAGCAACTGTTGAAATAAATGTAGCTGTTGTTTTTTAAAAAAAGTTGTCGAATATGTTTCAGCAACTGCTATAATAGTTGTAGCAACATATACCATAAATGTTGAAAAAAATGAAGCAACTACTTAACACTATAAGAAAAGTACTGATTACCTGGGGATTTTCCTAGGGATAACATAGTAAAATCCGCATGTAACTTGATTACCTGCGAATTTTCTTGCAAAATGAAATCCGATGGAAAAACCTTCATAGATAACTATTACCTGTGGATTTATACAAGCCCTAGGTAATTTACCTGGGGAATTAAAATCCGCATGTGTTACCTGGAGATTTATCTGCAATAAATAACAAAAATTCTTGCGAATGTTTTACCAAAATTTCTTATAAAAATGAAATTTCTTGGGGATTTTCATAGAAATATTTCGCAAGCAATTCCCTATGAAGATTCCCAAGTAAATCTGTAGGCGTTTGGAGATTAAATTTTGTGAAACAAAAGGAAATTTCCTGCAGATATATATGAAAATATTGCTCAAGATAATTCCTATGAAAAGAAACCCGCAAGAACTAACAAAAAATACAGTTCACATTATATCACTTTCATTCAATAAAAAATAGAATTCATAACTCATGATTCCTATGAAAAGAAACCCACAAGATCAATAATTTATGATTCTTAAACGAACAAAAACAAAATACAACTCAAATTTGAATCCTAAATAGTACTATCAACTATCTCAATCCTTACTTTCATTCACAATATCAGAGTCATGGGCAGAACCACTGCCATTCATGCTATCAAAGTCATCACCACTTTCATCCTCATAAGTTTGATTGTCTTCTTGAGATGATTGCCCATTTGAAAATGATGTGTTGTATACGTGCTTCTTTAATAAGTCTAATTCCCTCCTCATCCTCTTATTTTTGTGACGCTCATTCTGCAGTTGAGCATATAAGTCAGCATTGGAAGCATTTACCTGAGCTTTAATCATCTCATCAATTTCACTTGATAAAGTTGATGTTGATTGTTTAGACGATGCCTTTACAGATCGACCCAGGGAGTCAAGACCTTTAACTCTTCCTTTTTTCTTTCCCCCAACAAATTGCACACCCAGATATCCATTTCTGTTAATTGAGAAGGTTGACCAGCTAAATTAGTTTCTCCTTCCACAGCTGATGCACTTTGAGAAGCTAATAATTCTTGTTTCTTTCTTTCAAAAGTATTCTGCATCAAAACATGTTATTTGAGACAATATTTAAAGGCAAATATCTGGCTCTCACCATTAACTGGAAACCATCAAAAGCAATATACTTGTCAACATTGATATTAACATATAAAATGTAATTACATAAGCTCATATGCAGTAGATCACTCATACAACACTTGAATTAAACTATTTGAACAATGACAACTTCTAATGGGTGGAGAAAGCTTAAAATACCACAACTTTATATCAAATTAAACCAAAAATAATAAATAATAAGTTTGAATTGTACTTAGCATGTATAGCTTATTTAAAAAAAGATGCCAGACCATAGGACAGAAGCTTGATCATGAGACAAACTGGAACTTATTGTTTATTACCTTAAAAAAGGCTACCAAACTATCAATCTTACTGCTAGAATTCTCTTATCAAACTGGATATACAATTAAGAAACTAAGGATACAGTAGGATCATATGGCAGTAGATAGTGAAACTTTAATTAGATGGCTTTCAAGAACACTTGACATTTTGCGAAAATAAGTAAGATTTGTTAGGGAGCATTAAACTGATAATACATGTAACACAACTTAAACAAATACAAACGAAGATATTAAACACAACTTAAATAAAATATTTAATCTACAAAAGAATAGAGTGAACGAATACTTACATAAGCAGTTTCAGCTTTCTCATTTATCCAACTTTTATCACTTTGCTTGCGATGAGTTCGAAAATAAAATTCTGAAATTGATGGATCCTTTCCAGTAGATTCTTTCTGTAATGAAGGAAGATATTTGTGTTATCAATGTTGAGTATGATGTTATTTTCTTAAAAGAAATAGGGAAAATACATAAAAAAAAAAAAAACCCAAACTTGGCACGAAAACTTACTTTAGTACTTAAACTACACAGGTGTTTATATACCCCCCTTAACATATTTGATGTAAATTATTTTCAACCCTCCGAACACCAACCCAATTGAAGGCTGGGCAATGTTACACACGCGCGTTTTCATTGGTCCACGTCGCTAAGGGTTTAAAAAATATTATCCATTTTATATAACCCACCCGCTCCCAAAATACAACCCGACCCATTTCTAAACAAATATCCCTAAATCTTTAAGCCCGATTCTTCTCTCAAATCTACAAGACCTAATCTGAAGATTTTTCTTTCGTTACTGTGAAGTTTGCTGAGTTAGGGTTTTTGTGAATAAACAAAGGATTTGCGTGAAGAAACAAAGTTACCAAGTTAGTAATCTTCGTTTAGATGATTGTAGCATTTGACCGAGTTTAAGGTTTTCGTAAAGCTTAGTTTTTTTTATCTTTTCAGTTTGACGATGGATGTATATGTTACCTTAAGGTTTCACCATGGTGGAAAACTACAACAAAAACCTCGTATTAAGTATGAAGGAGGTATTGTCACTGATTGTTTCAATGTAGATGTTGATAAATTGTCCTATTTTGAATTTGTTGATATAGTTAAAGAAATTGGCTATAATTGTTCTGCTTGTGTTGTTTATATTAAACCACCTAAATGTCGACACGTTGTTGAAGTTAAAAGTGATAGGGATATTATGGGTATTGTACCTCAGTTAAAAAATGGAGATATTATTGAACTTTATGTGACTCATTTAGTTGAAGAAGTTGTTGTGGCCCTTCCCCCCTAAATTGGATATCTAAATGATGTGGATGGGGAATCTAATGCTACTTTTGATAAGGAATCTAGTCAAACTTTTAAGGGTAGTGAAGGTTTAAGGTTTGAAGAGGCTGCACAACCTGAAGAACCTATTGTGAGTGAAGATTTGGGTGAAGTGTTGGGTAGGACTTCTGCTAGTGCTGGAGAGGACTTGGGTAAGGCTTTTGCTGGTGTTGGAGAGGACTTGGGTAGGGCTTCTGTTAGTGTTGGATAAGAGTTGGGTGGTACTTCTTTTGTTGTTGTTGCTGCTGTATCTGATATTCTAGAAGTTGGGTCTAATTGGGACAGTGAAACAGACAATGCAGATTTGTCTGATGAAGGAGAAGATGAGTATGGTAGTGATGTTCATGAGGAGGTTATAAATCTTAGGAAAGAGAAAAGGACTGCTAAAATAAAAAAGAGAAAAGAAAAGGGCCTAGATCTGAAGGAGTTGATTTAGGAAAAAAAGGATTTGATTTGGGATATGATGAATATTTATCCAAGAAACAAACTACTTTTGAGGGTTAGATATCTGGAGAAAAGCCCTACTTTGATTCAGATGAAGCTGTTAGTTTTGAAATAAATACTGATGAAGATGTTAATGAGGAAAATGAGGTTGAACAACCTATAAGAAGAAAAAGAAAAGCAAGAAGAGCAAAAAGAAATAAAAACAAAGCTGTCTTTGATCCTACCTGTCAGTTAATAGTTTGGGAGACTGGTCTTGCTTTTGAAAGTGTTAAGCAGTTTAGAGAAGCTATTACTAGATATGTAGTTCAAGAACATGTTGAATTAGATAAATATGTTAATGATGCAACTAGGGTGAGGGTAAAGTGTACAGCTAGTTGTCCATGGTTGTTGTTTGGAAGTATTGATTCAAGAACTAGAGATTTTGTGGTGAAGAATTATAATCCACTAGATAAATGCAATGGCACAACAAAAAATAAATTGGTGAATTCAAAGTACTTATCATAAAGATACAAGGATAGAATTATTTCTGAGCCTGGCATTAGAGTTTTTCAGTTTCAAATTTTAGTGAAGAAAGAGTTGAATATGTATATGGGGAGGACTATAGCAAGGAAAGCTAGAAACATTATGTTGAAACAAATTATGGCTGATCATGTGGAGGAGTTTAAAAGAATTTTAGATTATAGAGATGAGCTCTTAAGGACTAATCCAGGCAGCACATGTGTGGTGAGACTTAGTGAAGAAACTTTTGACGCTGGCAGCAAAAATGTTTCAATCATTTTACTATGCTTTGATACTTTAAAGAAGGCATTCACAGCTGGAGCTAGAAGATGTATAGGATTTGATGGTTGCTTCTTGAAATGTGTTTCTAGAGGTCAATTACTTGTGGCTGTTTGTAAGGATGGGAACAACCAAATGCTACCACTAGCATGGGCAGTTGTTGAGGTTGAAAACACATTAATTTGGAAATGGTATATCAAGCTTGTAAGAATGAACTTGAGCTAGGAGATGGAACAGAATTGACAACCATTACTTATATGCAGAAGGTATTTTTATTTTCTTTCTTATTTATTCATTTATTTTCTTTTTCATTTATTCATTAAGTTAGGTCTCATGTTATTCTAAATGTTGTTAAAGGGTCTTGACAAAGCTATTCAAGATCTTCTACCAAATGTAGAACAAAGAATGTGTGCAAGACATGTTCTAGCCAATTGGTCTAAGAATTGGAAAGGCATTGAAAGAAGAAACTATTTTTGGAGATGTGCCAAATCTACATTTGAACAAGAATTGACAAGAAAATTGCATCATATGGAGAAGATAGGCACTAGAATATGTGATGACTTATTGTGGACAATATAGAGAGGTGGTCTAAATTATACAAGTTTTTTAGCTGTTGTGATAGCTGAAAGCTTTAATTCATAGATTTTGGGGCCAAGACACAAAACTATCATCACAATGTTTGAAGTAATAAGGATCAAAGTGATGAGAAGAATAGGACAATTGAGGGAGTTTTGTGATACTTGGATAACAGACATATCTCCAATGGCCCTAAAGATATTTATAGAGAATACAACAAAGTCAATGAAGTGTAACCTTGAATGGAATGGTGAATATGGTTTTGAGGTTAAAGACAGCTGGAGTAACACATTTGTTATGAATCTAGGCAATCAAACATGTACTTGTAGATCTTGGATGCTAAGAGGTATACCTTGTTGCCATGCTATAGCTGCACTTCATTTTAAAAAATTGGAGCCCATCAACTATGTTGCACATTGGTATAGCAAGGAGACTTATCTCAAGGTCTATAGTCACTACATTCAACCAGTTACTAACATGGAAATGTGGACATAGTCGACCAACCCTTCTGTTATACCACCTGTTATAAAAACACTACCAGGAAGGCCTAGAAAGTGTAGGAGAAAGGAGCAGAATCAAAACAAAACAGGAAAATTTTCCAAGAGAGGTGTTGAGATGACATGCAGTTTTTGTCATGCAAAGGGTCATAATAAGAGGGGTTGTCATTTGAATAATCAAGCTAATGCAGGTAGAGGAAGAGGAAAGAGGAGAGGAAGAGAGACTAGTTCAACAAGGTTAAGTGTTGGTTCTTCTACAGCACCAACTGAATCACAATCAAGCATAAAGAGAAGAAGAGGTCGACCAAGAGGTTCTACAAAACAGGTAATGTTTATAGTAATTCATTTAGTTATTAATTTACATCTTAATCAATCTAATATTTTTGTTGATCAACTTATGTTATAGGCTAGTGCTACTGGAAGGGGAAGAGGAACTGCAACTGGTAATGGAACAGGGATTGGTGCTGCTGCTGATGGTTCTGGTGCCACTGGAAGGGGAAGAGGAACTGGTTTAGCTGGAAGGGGAAGAGGAACGGCAACTGGTGTAGCTAGAAGGGGAAGAAGAACTGGTGTACTTGCTACTGCTACTGATGTTCCTGGTTTAGCTGGAAGGGGAAGAGGAACTGCAACTAGTGTAGCTAGAAGGGAAGAGGCTGGTGTGTACTGCTCATCGCTCATCGATATTCCCGTGCTCTGGAGGAGGGAAGAGGCCAAGAATGGTTGGAATGGAGATACTACATACACAGAGTGGTTTTACAATCCATAATGTAAGTTGTCTTAATTATTTACACACTTCTCAATTTTAACTTATGAAGCATCTAAGACAACATATTTTTGTGAATCTAGCCTGGAATGCCTATGAACTCTTCAATAGTGACTGGAAATCTTGGGCATCATAAACCAAGATCAAGCTTAAATTGGAAAGGAAAGGTTGTTGTAACTCAACAAGGTCTTCAAGAGATGAGAGAAAACAAAAGAATGAGAACAAGGTCCAATGTTGCTAAAGTTTGATATGGAGACTGTTTTAGTTTGATATTTTAGCTGCTTTTGAAACAATTATGCAGTTGTGACTGCTTTAGTTTGATATTTTAGCTATTTTTGAAACAATTATGCAGTTGTGACTGCTTTAGTTTGATATTTTAGCTGTTTTTGGAACAATTATACAATTGTGACTGTTTTAGTTTGATATTTTAGCGGTTTTTGGAACAATTATGCAGTTGTGACTGCTTTAGTTTGATATTTTAGTTGTTTTTGGAACAATTATGCGGCTGTGACTGCATTAGTTTGATCTATCTTTGTTTTTGAAACAATTATGCAGTTGTGACTGCATTAGTTTGATATTTTAGTTATCTCTTTTTGAAACAATTCTGCAGCCAGCTTTGCATTACTTTTATGTGTACAATTATGCAATTGTGACTACAATTTAGTGAATGCAGCTATAAATAAAACACAAATGAAATACACAAACTAGCAAATTACATTAAGAGAATAAGAAGAACGCACAGTTCATTACAAAAGAGTCTTGCACCTAATTGATTACAACATAAACAGTGCTACACACACCAACATTGATCTCACTACATCAAGAGCTTAAGGTACTTCATTGAACCTTTCTTCATATATATCACCCAGAACCAATAGCTTATAGCTATAACCACAACACAACAACAAGCTACAACAAAAAAGAGCACATTCTGCTATGTTCTCCTTTTATTCTACATTACTTTCATCTTCTCAACCTCTTCTTGCAACATTTTCAATTTCATACCTAGACAATCATCATCTTGTTTGAAATCTCCCGGCTTGTCAACTTCTTTAGTAACCTCAACCAATTCAAATGCAGTGGCTGAGGTTTGAGAAGATTCTACTATATTCTCAAGCTCACCCAATTTCTGTATTAGTTTAGGAATCACAAATTTCGACCTCGAATCAATAGTTTCTTTATCCTTCCAACACCAAAAGTTGCAAGATCTAGGACCCTTCAATAATGAAAAAGGATGAAGGAATTAGTGGTTAATCAAATTCTTAATCGGCTAAAAAAAATTAAAAACAAAAATGATCTTTACCCCATAATAAGGACATGACCAATATCTTCTTCCAGGGTTATTTGAAGTCCAAGATGTTTTCAAATGCACCACAAGTCCATGATTACAATAAACTTTTTTCTTCGTAGTATAATCATCTTCTTCCATACAAAGATTTGTCAAATTAATTGATCGCATTGTGTGCTACAATTTTGTGCAAGAAATAACGAGAATCAGATAATAAGAAAAAGGGAGGAAAGAAAAATCAAAATAATAGATGAAGAAGAAGAGGTTTGAATCTTACATTTTGAAGAACAATTATTCCTTCAAAGATTCAACTTTTAGGTTTGAAGAGTTAAGATTGGAGAAAAATAAGGCAAAAAATAATGAATTAGGTCACCATTTTTGGATGATTGGGTTGGTGAGGGAGAAGAGGTAATTAGGGTTCTTTAAAAGTGAAGATGGATCTTCAAATACATAATGGGTTGGATATTACCGTTGGAGGGTCAAATTTTATTTTAAAAAAATATTAAAAGATGAATTACGCGCCGTTCCAAGCTATATCAACACGTGCACGAGGCTGGTGTTCGGAAGGTTGAAAATAATTCACATCAAATATGTTAAGGGGGGTATATAAACACCCGTGTAGTTTAAGTACTAAAGTGTGTCAAGTTCGGGGGGGGGGGGGGTTATGTATTTTCCCAAAGAAATATATCTAAAAAGATTTATGATTACCATTCTCTTATAGACCACTCAATGAGGTAACCATCTGTATGAAGTGATGCACCAGCATTTGAATCACGATTTTTTTTTTGTTTTGTTCTGACTTTATCTTGAATGCAGGAGACTCCCAGTGCCCCTTCATCTCCTTGAATACCGCATCCCCTTTCCTGATTCTTGATAGCAGGAGAAATAGAGTCTTTTTTGGCAACTGTAGCGGAGCCGAAGGAGATTCTTTAATTAAGACTATGAAAAATAATAACATAGCCCAAATTCCGCACCTACCCCCCAAATTGGTATCAGAGTATAGGATTAAAATAAATAGGATTAAAATAAATAGGATTAAAATAAATAAAGTAAAATGAGAAGACCTTACAAAAATACTCAAATCTATAAACAAACTAAACACAAATTAAAATATTTATATGTAGAATATAAACAACTGAATAAACAAGTTAATAAAACTACAGAAAATATCCATAAATTAGATAAACTTATCACGAAAATATCATTATTAGAACATAAGTTCATAACTCAGTTAAAAGAAAGATTAAACCACAGATAAAAATGAACAAAGAAGAATTCGCTATAAGTGAAAAAACGTATGAAAATTATGATGGATTAAAAATAAAAATAATTTTCTCAAATCTAGGTAGAAGATATAAAAAAATAGGAGATCAATTATATTTAATGTTAGAAAAACAAGAATTAAAATTAGAAGATAGTTTAACAGCTATGATAAGAATAGCAAAGGAAAATGAAGAAATAGATAGACAAAAAGAAATAGAAAAAATAAAAGTTCAAAATGAAGAAAAAATACAACAAATAACAAACACAAAAAATAATAAAATAAAAGAATTAGAAAAAGAATTGCAAATGTTAAAGGAAATATATGAAAAACAGCAAGAGCAAGAAGAAGAAAAGAAATTATTAACAGAAATACAAAAATATAAAGAAAAAATTACAAAAAATAAAGAAGAAACAGATGCAGAAACCCAAAATAAAAATGAATTACACATAGAAACTATAGAAGAAAATATGGAAATAGATCAAACCTCAGAAATAAGTGAGACATATACAGAACTCATGGAAAATAAAAAATTAATAGAAAATACAGAAGTAGAAATAAATTATGACGAAAAAATGAAAGAAACAGCAGAACCTAGTACTAGTACAACAAGAACATATCCAAAACATGAAAAATCACAAGTATATACACGAGATTATACAAGTTCAGATAGATATGAAACGTTATGGAATAAAAGATTGAATATAGAAAAATGGAAACCTAAACAAACAAACTTACAACCAGAATACTTAAACTTAGATTGTGTAACAGATATAAATCAAACTATACAGCTATGGATAGGATATATAGCAAAACAAATAATTGATAATAAAATCAACATAATAGAAGTACCAGGATATATAGAAAGAACGTTTATAGGAGAAGTAAAATTATGGTTTTTAAACTTAGAAGAAGAAAGTAAAAAGACATTAAGATCAAGTAAAGATATACAAGCTAAAGAAACTACATCAGCAATGGATATACTTTATAAATATGAAACAGCTATATGAATTTAGTAGTATGACAACAGAAGAAGAAGAACGAAATAAGGATAAAATCATAAACAGGAATCTAATGAATAAATTAAGAATATGTAACATGTGTTATTTAGAAGAATACACTTGTGCATATAAAGAATATTATTATAAAGGAGTATATAATACACAAGAAAGTCCAGGAATAAGACACTTATATTTTACAAAATTACCAGAACCATTTAATTCAAAAATAATAAAAGCATGGGAAGAAGCAAAATTACATGATACACTAGGAGCTAGAATAAAATTTGTAAAAAAATGGTATGCAAATATGTGTGAAAAATATAAAGAAGAATTAAAAATGGAAAAAACAATAATAAAAAATTTAGCATGTTGCAAAGATAAAATAGCACCACAATTTGGTTGCGATGACAAATATTATAAAAAACATAAAAAGAAGAGATTTAAAAAATATAAGAAAACAAAGCATAAATACAGAAATCCAAGAAAAAGATATTTTACAAAATCTAAACGACCATATAGAAAAAAGAAAAGTATAAGTGAATGTAAATGTTATAATTGCGGAAAATTAGGACACATAGCAAAAGACTGTAAAATACCAAAAATACCCAATAAAAAACAAAGATCAGAAATAATTATAGAAGAAGAAGTTTGCTTACAATTAGAATACATAGATTATGAATTAGAAAGTGATGACAGTATTTATGAAATATCTGATAATGAAATATCCGATAATGAAAAAGATTATCAAACAGATAATGAAATAGAACAATTAGATGACTGAAGAAAATATACAAATAATAAGAAAAGAATATATAACAAATGATGATTATTCTGAACAAAAAATAATTTTTGACAACAATATATTTGAAAAAGTAAAAGGTAAAGAAATCGATTTAAGTGTAGAAAAAATATTTAGTATGCCTTTAATAAAAAAAAATCCTTTTAAAAGAAATAAAGAAGAATATTACATAATTAGTCAGAAATAACAAATTATAGATTGTAAATATGCTCAAGGAAAAGCTGAAGTACCAATTATAAATAAAAGAGAACTAAATAAAGAAATACAAAAAATAAAAAGTAAAGAACAAATTAAATATGTACATTTAGGAGGAATAGAAATACTTATAAAAGCCTGTTTTAAAGAAGGAATAGATACCCCAATAGAAATATATTTAGCAAATGATAGAATAATAGAACCTATAGAAAAAAGCGTAATAACAGCAGTAAGAGGAAATTTGATTTACCAAAAATTTAAATTTACAGTTAATACTAATTATTCAGTAGCATTAACAGACCAAAACATAGATAAAGCATTAGTACTATATTGAAAAATAAATGGAATAACTTTAACCCCAGGAAGTAAAATATGTACAGCTAGATGTAAAAATTTATATGTACTAACTACTAAACACAAAATAACTGCAAAAAGTGAAAATAAAAGGAATAGAAATAGAAACACCTTTTGAACAATTTGTTAAAATAATAGATAATAATAACTACTCATACCAAGAAATAGATACTAATGAAAACTTAGAAATAATAGAAGAAAGAATAGGAAGAACTAGAAAAATTAGAAATAATCTACAAAGAGAATATACAAAAAAGATAGCATATGATGTAATCTCTAACAAGTACTACATAATAGGAATAATAGAAGAAAAAGAACATTTAATATTAGTAGACACAAAATAAGAAGATAATTACATAATAGATAAATTATTAAATAAAGAAGAAATGGAAATAAATAAAATGACAAAACAAAAATGCTCAGATTTACAAGCATTAATAGTAGCTCAACTAGAAATAGAAAAAGAAATAATAATAGCAGATATACCTATGAAAATCAAGTTAGAAATTAAAGAAGAACAACAAGCAGATATAATATTAGGATTGAAATGGTTAGAAGAAATGAACCCTTATAAAATAGAACCTACTTACATAACTATTACCTACAACAATAAGATGATAATAATAAAAAGAATAATGTTACGAAAATACATGTACTTATGAAAATAATAGTAGAAGGATATTATAATTACATGTACTTATGAAAATAATAGTAGAAGGATATTATAATTACATGTACTTATGAAAATAATAGTAGAAGGATATTATAATAGATATTATACACCAATGATAGATACAGTAGCAAAAGTTAACATATGTAAAAGGATTTAATAATGAAGGAAGCTTAATACACTTTAAGGCAAAAGATATAAAAATACATATATGGGATAAGATACTTAAAATAGATGAAATATATAATTATGATTTACCTACAAAAGATATAATCTTAGGAATACCATTCTTAGAAAAATATTACCCGCATGTGATAACTAAAACTCACTGGTGGTTGACAACACCATGTAATCATAAAATAGGAGCTAAAAGAGTAGGAAATAAAATACGAAAAGATACAGAATGGATAAAAGGAAGTGAAAATATTACACAAAAATTAGAAAATATGCCAATTAATACCAACAATATAGAATACATAGTATTCACAATAGATAAATTAAGCCCTATAAAAAATAGATTAGAACAATTATATAGTGAAGATCCATTAAAAGGCTGGAATAAACATAAAATCACTGTAGAAATAGAATTAATAGACGAAAATAGTATTATAACACAAAAACCCTTAAAATATAATTTTGATGACTTGAAAGAATTTACAATGCACATAACAGAATTGTTAGAAAAAGGATATATACAAGAGAGTAATAGTAAATATACGAGCCCTGCATTTATAGTTAACAAACATAGTGAACAAAAAAGAGGAAAAAGTAGAATGGTTATAGATTATAGAAATTTAAATGCAAAAACTAAAACTTACAATTATCCAATTCCAAATAAAATATTAAAAATAAGACAAATACAAGGATATAATTATTTTAGTAAATTTGATTGTAAATCAGGATTTTATCACTTAAAATTAGAAGAAGAATCTAAAAAATTAACATCATTTACTGTACCACAAGGATTTTATGAATGGAATGTATTACCATTTGGATATAAAAATGCACCAGGTAGATTTCAACATTTTATGGACACATATTTCACAAAACTAGAAAATTGTATAGTATATATAGATGACATACTATTATACTCAAAAACATATGATGAACATATAAAATTACTAGAAAAATTTATAAATATAGTAGAAGAATCAGGAATAAGCCTAAGTAAAAGTAAAGCAAAAATTATGAAAAATTAGATAGAATTTTTAGAAATACAAATAGATAAAAATGGAATAAAAATGCAACAACATATAGTACAAAAAATTATAAATTCAGAAGAAATATTAGATACAAAAAAGAAATTACAATCCTTTTTAGGATTAAGTTAATCAAGTAAGAGAATATATACCTAGGCTAGCAGAATATTTAAAGCCATTACAAAGAAAGTTGAAAAGAGACGTAGAATATAATTATGATGAAATAGACAAAAAACAAGTACAAAAAATAAAAGAACAATGTAAAAAATTACCAAAATTATGTTTTTCAGATGAAAAAAAAAATTCAACTATATAGTAGAATCAGATGCAAGTGATAATAATTATGGTGGAGTATTAAAATATAAATATGAAAATGAAAAAATAGAACATCATTGCAGATATTACTCAGGAACATTTACGGAAACGGAAGGAAGATGGGAAATTAATAGAAAAGAATTATTTGCATTATATAAATGTTTATTAGCATTTGAACCATATATTGTATATAATAAATTTATTGTAAGAACAGATAATACACAAGTTAAATGGTGGCTAACACGCAAGGTACAAGACTCAGTTACTACAAAAGAAATTAGAAGACTTGTCTTAAATATTTTAAATTTATCTTTTACTATTGAAGTAATTAAGACTGACAAGAATGCTATTGCAGACTACTTATCAAGACAAAGCCGTGCAAACGGACTTTGAAGAAGAAATTACAAACGCAGTACTTATGAAAGAGTTACTAGAACAAATCAAGATGATCAATACTAGAGTATCAAAAATGGAAACAACATATGTGGAGAAGGACCGCGGTAAAAAATCAGATCTAGTAGTGCAGTCGGAGCACTTTAAACAACCAGACCTAGAAGGTGACGTTGGGAAACACCTAAAAACCCAAATTACTAACAAAAATATTAGTGCAGGTATTGCAGGTACCAGTACAAGGGAAGAATTATTTACCACAGTTACAAAGAAGAAAAACTTTAATTTGAATAAGGTATTTGATAAGCCTTATGCCCCACCTTACATACCAAAAAATAAATTATTCGTACCACCTCAAATACATACATATGCAACCTCACTTAACCAAACCAAAAAGACATACAACCATATAACCCGCACCTATATCAAAAATATTGAAAAAATTCAAACTTTGTTAAATACCCAACCAATCGAAAATCCAGAAAAATTAAAAAGCCATCAAGGATATATAACCCAGAAATTACAAAATTACAATAAATTAATTGTCTTGCCAGGAACAAAACCAAACTTAGTAGCAACTTGTTACTCTTATGGACTTATTTCGACAGCATATACAATTACGGGAGATGAACTTAGTCAGATATCTGAATTATATCAGGCATTTATGAATTATAAATGAATTACGAAAGGACAATTATTCTATATAAGATTTTACTCAGCACCAGCGAAAATACTATTTGATGAGATAAAACCAGCTATTACAGTAATCAAGATAGGGATGACCAAAGACTACATTATGCCGGAAGAAATTATTGAACAACCAATTATACCAAAGACGGAGATACCAGATTTCTACGCAAACAAACGAATTATTGGAATCAGTACTATATTAACAGAATTATCAAATGTTTACGAAGAAACCAATTACATATGGAAGTATTGTTCGAGGAACCATTTATTGATATATTCAACAGCTAAAGAATTAAGATATATGGACAAATTAGAGATAAAAAATTGGGCATTATCTTTGCTGAAATCGGAACAGAAACCTATGACGAAGGCTATAAGGAAAGGATTTATTTTAGAGGATAGCTTAGACCAATATTGTAAATTAATTGGAAAGAAATACACCGAACACGTATGCAGTAGATGCAGTGGAATTAGTAATCATATACCAGATGTAAATCTTGAATAAAAAAACAAAACCAAGTTGACGGCCTAGAATTAAAGAAGAAACAATTATTGACAGAGACATAAAGGAGGAATCTGCTTTCAAAAAGAAAAAAGATAAGAAGATGAGATAAGAAGAAAAGGACAAAAGAGGAAAGAGACTTAAAGAAAAAGAAGCACTTATCATGTCGGGGAGCAAGATGTAAATAAAAGAAGGACTTACTTTGTAAATTATTGTTTTTATTTTGCACATAGATCCTTAGTTCAGTTGTATAAATAGAGTAGCATATCATACTTGTAAATCATCAGCGATAAACCGCACTACTCTCTAGATCTCTTTAAGTTCTAAATTTTGAGCTTTGTAAAAAAGAAGATATATACAATAAAATCACTTATTCCCCAGATGGAGAAAGACTTAGCAAACTCTACAAATGAGGTAAATTTATAACCTCTTCTTTATAATTTCATGAGTTATAATTAGTTATTATTATGAATTATAATGATGATTTATATATGTTTATGATTATGTTTAGCTAAATAGTTAATTCCTGTCAACCATAATATTATGTGATATACTTATGATTGTTATTATGAATTAGAATTATTCAATATTTATTATCTAGTTTGCTAGCATAGAGAAAAGTAGGAGAAAACTTCTAGAACTATGCATCCAAAATTGGGAAACCGTTGAAGGCGAGAGAGGCCGTGTTAGGGAAGTACCTAAGTGTTGATGCGCTGTTTAGGAAGATAGTATCTGAAAAAGGTATCATGCTAGTAGTGACCAGATAATAAACATGAATACTCTAATCCGTAATAAGCTATCATAAGGTTACCATATGGTAGACATGGAAGACAGGAATACAATATCAAAACTAAACAAGAAACAAAGATAAAGATAATAACTTTGATGAATATGACCAATATACCAACTATAGAACTTAACAACAATTATTTTGAAGATAACCATAAGATAGTTATTTTTAAAATATTAGAAAAAATAAATGAACCTAGTATTAAAAAATTAATTTGGGAAGCAGAAAATAAATTATACAAAAAAGTATTTAATTAAGACTATGAAAAATAATAACATAGCACAAATTCCGCACCTATCCCCCAAATTGGTATCAGAGCATAGGAATAAAATAATTAGCAAAAAATGAGAAGACCTTATAAAAATACTAGAATATATAAACAAGTAAAACATGACTTAACATATTTATATATAGAATATAAAAAATTGAATAAACAAACTAAACACAAATTAAAATATTTATATGTAGAATATAAACAACTGAATAAACAAGTTAATAAAACTACAGAAGATATCCATAAATTAGATAAACTTATCACGAAAATATCATTATTAGAATATAAGTTCATAACTCAGTTAAAAGAAAGATTAAACCACAGATAAAAATGAACAAAGAAGAATTCGCTATAAGTGAAAAAAAAACGTATGAAAATTATGATGGATTAAAAATAAAAATAATTTTCTCAAATCTAGGTAGAAGATATAAAAAAATAGGAGATCAATTATATTTAATATTAGAAAAAGAAAAATTAAAATTAGAAGATAGTTTAACAGCTATGATAAGAATATCAAAGGAAAATGAAGAAATAGATAGACAAAAGGAAATAGAAAAAATAAAAGTTCAAAATGAAGAAAAAATACAACAAATAACAAACACAAAAAATAATAAAATAAAAGAATCAGAAAAAGAATTGCAAATGTTGAAGGAAATATATGAAAAACAGCAAGAGCAAGAAGAAAAAAATAAATTATTAATAGAAATACAAAAATATAAGGAAAAAATTACAAAAGATCAAGAAGAAACATATGCAGAAACCCAAAATAAAAATGAATTACACATAGAAACTATAGAAGAAAATATGGAAATAGATCAAACCTCAGAAATAAGTGAGACATATACAGAACTCATGGAAAATAAAAAATTAATAGAAAATACAGAAGTAGAAATAAATTATGACGAAAAAATGAAAGAAACAGCAGAACCTAGTACTAGTACAACAAGAATATATCCAAAACATGAAAAACCACAAGTATATACACGAGATTATACAAGTTCAGATAGATATGAAACATTATGGAATAAAAGATTGAACATAGAAAAATGGAAACCTAAACAAATAAATTTACAACCAGAATACTTAAACTTAGATTGTGTAACAGATATAAATCAAACTATACAGCTATGGATAGGATATATAGCAAAACAAATAATTGATAATAAAATCAACATAATAGAAGTACCAGGATATATAGAAAGAACGTTTATAGGAGAAGTAAAATTATGGTTTTTAAACTTAGAAGAAGAAAGTAAAAAGACATTAAGATCAAGTAAAGATATACAAGCTAAAGAAACTACATCAGTAATGGATATACTTTATAAATATGAAACAGCTATAAGAAATGAATTTAGTAGTATGACAACAGAAGAAGAAGAACGAAATAAGGATAAAATCATAAACAGGAATCTAATGAATAAATTAGGAATATGTAACATGTGTTATTTAGAAAAATACACTTGTGCATATAAAGAATATTATTATAAAGGAGTATATAATAAACAAGAAAGTCCAGGAATAAGACACTTATATTTTACAAAATTACCAGAACTATTTAGTTCAAAAATAATAAAAGAATGGGAAGAAGCAAAATTACATGATACACTAGGAGCTAGAATAAAATTTGTAAAACAATGGTATGCAAATATGTGTGAAAAATATAAAGAAGAATTAAAAATGGAAAAAACAATAATAAAAAATTTAGCATGTTGCAAAGATAAAATAGCACCACAATTTGGTTGCGATGATAAATATTATAAAAAACATAAAAAGAAGAGATTTAAAAAATATAAGAAAACAAAGCATAAATACAGAAATCCAATAAAAAGATATTTTACAAAATCTAAACGACCATATAGAAAAAAGAAAAGTATAAGTGAATGTAAATGTTATAATTGCGGAAAATTAGGACACATAGCAAAAGACTGTAAAATACCAAAAATACCCAATAAAAAACAAATATCAGAAATAATTATAGAAGAAGAAGTTTGCTTACAATTAGAATACATAGATTATGAATTAGAAAGTGATGATAGTATTTATGAAATATCTGATAATGAAATATCCAATAATGAAGAAGATTATCAAACAGATAATGAAATAGAACAATTAGATGACTGAAGAAAATATACAAATAATAAGAGAAGAATATATAACAAATGATGATTATTCTGAACAAAAAATAATTTTTGACAACAATATATTTGAAAAAGTAAAAGGTAAAGAAATCGACTTAAGTGTAGAAAAAATATTTAGTATGCCTTTAATAAAAAATCCTTTTAAAAGAAATAAAGAAGAATATTACATAATTAGTCAGAAAGAACATATTATAGATTGTAAATATGCTCAAGGAAAAGCTGAAGTACCAATTATAAATAAAAGAGAACTAAATAAAGAAATACAAAAAACAAAAAGTAAAGAACAAATTAAATATGTACATTTAGGAGGAATAGAAATACTTATAAAGGCCTGTTTTAAAGAAGGAATAGATACCCAATAGAAATAAATTTAGCAGATGATAGAATAATAGAACCTATAGAAAAAAGCATAATAACAGCAGTAAGAGAAATTTGATTTACCAAAAATTTAAATTTACAGTTAATACTAATTATTCAGTAGCATTAACAGACCAAAACATAGATAAAGCATTAGTACTATATTGAAAAATAAATGGAATAACTTTAACACCAGGAAGTAAAATATGTACAGCTAGATGTAAAAATT
The DNA here is from genome assembly GCA_035578085.1 of Solanum pinnatisectum. Taxonomy (NCBI): domain Eukaryota; kingdom Viridiplantae; phylum Streptophyta; class Magnoliopsida; order Solanales; family Solanaceae; genus Solanum; species Solanum pinnatisectum. The sequence continues at coordinate 16,239,804 of CM069086.1, read as the reverse complement.
TATATGTACTAACTACTAAACACAAAATAACTGCAAAAAGTAAAATAAAAGGAATAGAAATAGAAACACCTTTTGAACAATTTGTTAAGATAATAGATAATAATAACTACTCATACCAAGAAATAGATACTAGTGAAAACTTAGAAATAATAGAAGAAAGAATAAGAAGAACTAGAAAAATTAGAAATAATCTACAAAGAGAATATACAAAAAAGATAGCATATGATGTAATCTCTAACAAGTACTACATAATAGGAATAATAGGAGAAAGAGAACATTTAATATTAGTAGACACAAAACAAGAAGATAATTACATAATAGATAAATTATTAAATAAAGAAGAAATGTAAATAAATAAAATGACAAAACAAAAATGCTCAGATTTACCAGCATTAATAGTAGCTCAACTAGAAATAGAAAAAGAAATAATAATAGCAGATATACCTATGAAAATCAAGTTAGAAATTAAAGAAGAACAACAAGCAGATATAATATTAGGATTAAAATGGTTAGAAGAAATGAAACCTTATTAAATAGAACCTACTTACATAACTATTACCTACAACAATAAGATGATAATAATAAAAAGAATAATGTTACGAAAATACATGTACTTATGAAAATAATAGTAGAAGGATATTATAATAGATATTATACACCAATGATAGATACAGGAGCAGAAGTTAACATATGTAAATATAACTGTTTACCAAAAGATAAATGGATAAAATTAAAAAACACCTATAGTAGTGAAAGGATTTAATAATGAAGGAAGTTTAATACACTTTAAGGCAAAAGATATAAAAATACATATATGGGATAAGATACTTAAAATAGATGAAATATATAATTATGATTTACCTACAAAAGATATAATCTTAGGAATACCATTCTTAGAAAAATATTACCCGCATGTGATAACTAAAACCCACTAGTGGTTGACAACACCATGTAATAATAAAATAGGAGCTAAAAGAGTAGGAAATAAAATACGAAAAGATACAGAATGGATAAAAGGAAGTGAAAATATTACACAAAAATTAGAAAATATGCCAATTAATACCAACAATATAGAATACATAGTATTCACAATAGATAAATTAAGCCCTATAAAAAATAGATTAGAACAATTATATAGTGAAGATCCATTAAAAGGCTGGAATAAACATAAAATCACTGTAAAAATAAAATTAATAGACGAAAATAGTATTATAACACAAAAACCCTTAAAATATAATTTTGATGACTTGAAAGAATTTACAATGCACATAACATAATTATTAGAAAAAGGATATATACAAGAGAGTAATAGTAAACATACGAGCCCTGCATTTATAGTTAACAAACATAGTGAACAAAAAAGAGGAAAAAGTAGAATGGTTATAGATTATAGAAATTTAAATGCAAAAACTAAAACTTACAATTATCCAATTCCAAATAAAATATTAAAAATAAGACAAATACAAGGATATAATTATTTTAGTAAATTTGATTGTAAATCAGGATTTTATCACTTAAAATTAGAAGAAGAATCTAAAAAATTAACAGCATTTACTGTACCACAAGGATTTTATGAATGGAATGTATTACCATTTGGATATAAAAATGCACCAGGTAGATTTCAACATTTTATGGACACATATTTTACAAAACTAGAAAATTGTATAGTATATATAGATGACATACTATTATACTCAAAAACATATGATGAACATATAAAATTACTAGAAAAATTTATAAATATAGTAGAAGAATCAGGAATAAGCCTAAGTAAAAGTAAAGCAGAAATTATGAAAAATCAGATAAAATTTTTAGGAATACAAATAGATAAAAATGGAATAAAAATGCAACAACATATAATACAAAAAATTATAAATTCAGAAGAAATATTAGATACAAAAAAGAAATTACAATCCTTTTTAGGATTAAGTTAATCAAGTAAGAGAATATATACCTAAGCTAGCAGAATATTTAAAGCCATTACAAAGAAAGTTGAAAAAAGACGTAGAATATAATTATGATGAAATAGACAAAAAAACAAGTACAAAAAATAAAAGAACAATGTAAAAAATTACCAAAATTATGTTTTCCAGATGAAAATAAAAAATTCAACTATATAGTAGAATCAGATGCAAGTGATAATAATTATGGTGGAGTATTAAAATATAAATATGAAAATGAAAAAATAGAACATCATTGCAGATATTACTCAGGAACATTTACGAAAACGGAAGGAAGATGGGAAATTAATAGAAAAGAATTATTTGCATTATATAAATGTTTATTAGCATTTGAACCATATATTGTATATAATAAATTTATTGTAAGAACGGATAATACACAAGTTAAATGGTGGCTAACACGCAAGGTACAAGACTCAGTTACTACAAAAGAAATTAGAAGACTTGTCTTAAATATTTTAAATTTCTCTTTTACTATTGAAGTAATTAAGACTGACAAGAATGTTATTGCAGACTACTTATCAAGACAAAGCCGTGCAAACGGACTTTGAAGAAGAAATTACAAACGCAGTACTTATGAAAGAGTTACTAGAACAAATCAAGATGATCAATACTAGAGTATCAAAAATGGAAACAACATATATGGAGAAGGACCGCGGTAAAAAACCAGATCTAGTAGTGCAGTCGGAGCACTTTAAACAACCAGACCTAGAAGGTGACGTTGGAAAGCACCTAAAATCCCAAATTACTAACAAAAATATTAGTGCAGGTATTGCAGGTACCAATACAAGGGAAGAATTATTTACCACAGTTACAAAGAAGAAAAACTTTAATTTGAATAAGGTATTTGATAAGCCTTATGCCCCACCTCACATACTAAAAAATGAATTATTCGTACCACCTCAAATACATACATATGCAACCTCACTTAACCAAACCAAAAAGACATACAACCATATAACCCGCACCTATATCAAAAATATTGAAAAAATCCAAACTTTGTTAAATACCCAACCAATCGAAAATCCAGAAAAGTTAAAAAGCCATCAAGGATATATAACCCAGAAATTACAAAATTACAATAAATTAATTGCCTTGCCAGGAACAAAACCAAACTTAGTAGCAACTTGTTACTCTTATGGACTTATTTCGACAGCATATACAATTACGGGATAATTCAGGTATCTAACTAAGTTCATCTCCCGTAATTGTTTTACAAATTTTATTCTAGCTCCTAGTGTATCATGTAATTTTGCTTCTTCCCATGCTTTTATTATTTTTGAACTAAATGATTCTGGTAATTTTGTAAAATATAAGTGTCTTATTCCTGAACTTTCTTGTGTATTATATACTCCTTTATAATAATATTATTTATATGCACAAGTGTATTCTTCTAAATAACACATGTTACATATTCTTAATTTATTCATTAGATTCCTGTTTATGATTTTATCCTTATTTCGTTCTTCTTCTTCTGTTGTCATACTACTAATTCATTTCTTATAGTTGTTTCATATTTATAAAGTATATCCATTGCTGATGTAGTTTCTTTAGCTTGTATATCTTTACTTGATCTTAATGTCTTTTTACTTTCTTCTTCTAAGTTTAAAAACCATAATTTTACTTCTCCTATAAACGTTCTTTCTATATATCCTGGTACTTCTATTATGTTGATTTTATTATCAATTATTTGGTTTGCTATATATCCTATCCATAGCTGTATAGTTTGATTTATATCTGTTACACAATCTAAGTTTAAGTATTCTGGTTGTAAATTTATTTGTTTAGGTTTCCATTTTTCTATGTTCAATCTTTTATTCCATAATGTTTAATATCTATCTGAACTTGTATAATCTCGTGTATATACTTGTGGTTTTTCATGTTTTGGATATGTTCTTGTTGTACTAGTACTAGGTTCTGCTGTTTCTTTCATTTTTTCGTCATAATTTATTTCTACTTCTGTATTTTCTATTAATTTTTTATTTTCCATGAGTTCTGTATATGTCTCACTTATTTCTGAGGTTTGATCTATTTCCATATTTTCTTCTATAGTTTCTATGTGTAATTCATTTTTATTTTGGGTTTTTGCATCTGTTTCTTCTTTATTTTTTGTAATTTTTTCCTTATATTTTTGTATTTCTATTAATAATTTATTTTCTTCTTCTTGCTCTTGTTGTTTTTCATATATTTCCTTTAACATTTGCAATTCTTTTTCTAATTCTTTTATTTTATTATTTTTTGTGTTTGTTATTTGTTGTATTTTTTCTTCATTTTGAACTTTTATTTTTTCTATTTCCTTTTGTCTATCTATTTCTTCATTTTCCTTTGCTATTCTTATCATAGCTGTTAAACTATCTTCTAATTTTAATTCTTCTTTTTCTAACATTAAATATAATTGATCTCCTATTTTTTTATATCTTCTACCTAGATTTGAGAAAATTATTTTTATTTTTAATCCATCATAATTTTCATACGTTTTTTCACTTATAGCGAATTCTTCTTTGTTCATTTTTATCTGTGGTTTAATCTTTCTTTTAACTGAGTTATGAACTTATATTCTAATAATGATATTTTCGTGATAAGTTTATCTAATTTATGGATATCTTCTGTAGTTTTATTAACTTGTTTATTCAGTTGTTTATATTCTACATATAAATATTTTAATTTGTGTCATCCTTGCAGATGCCCTTTTCTCAAAATTACGTCTTATAGCATCAGTAAAGTGAGGGAGCCACTTGAATTTCTTCTGTATATAGCAAATAAAAACTGCATTAGTTATACAAGCTCACACCACCTGTATTAGACACTTGAGAATTGTTAGAGTGTTGCAAATGGTACCGTTATTCTGGGAGATTCTTTAACGGATGAAATAAGCTCGCTATTTCTTTTGAGTTTGGAATAATATATATGATCTCTCACCGTCGTGAATGTACCTCATCTAGTACAGTTGAGTCAAATCGAGTAGTTCGATACATCGATACATATCACTTCACAGTTCTAGAAAGGAAGAGAGCAATATAATTGCTTTCAAGAAAAGAAGGCATTATATCCCAAATAATTGAAACCAAGCCTAACAAGCCATATTAGAAACATGATTTACATAAATCATTTGATGCAATACAGACTACCATGTAACAGTATACTAATATGATTGCACAGATCATTAATAATTGAATAATGCCCAATCTGCACACGGCTACACTATCCAGATCAATATCCTTCTTGACCAGCATTGAGGTACAATATTTTTGTAAGTGTATAGCAATCACATAAAAGAACACAGCAGAATATGATGATGCAAAATAAATAACACCCTTCTTCATAGATTACTTAACTCGTGTTCATTTAGCTCAACTGCAATAACCCTTCAAAAGTACTAAAGTTTTCATGTCCAAAAATATCTATGAAACATCAAGCTCTGCAACCCTGAGACCACTACAACAACATACTCAGTGTAGTCACACAAGAAAGCAACACGATACTTGCCTGAAAAGGAGCTACATGAGAAACAGAACGTAAATTAATGTACATGGCTCCATTTTTTTATCACTCCTCTATATATCTGGAAATCACAAACTCTAGAATCAGAGAAGGAAACCTTTCAAGTTCTTAAATGACTTAGCTGAAAATGAAAAGTTCCTCCAATAGTATGCTTGTAGGAACTTCTATCTTACTGTCTTACTCCATCTCAGTTCAAACTGTCGCATAAACTAGAATAGAAGGAATATAACATACAAAAATTTCATAAACCTTTTAATCATCTGAATAGAGAGTATATACCACTAGCCCAAATATATTGATATCCTACCTACTGGAATAATCTCCAAAGCATTCTAATATGAAAACATACATAACATACATATGATGTATTAACTGAAGCAGAGGTCTAAAAAGAATGAAGTCATAAGCTAATTCTCATAGATATGCCAACCGAGTACTTTTGACCTTTCTATTCTGCTCCATCATGTATCAAGCTTAATAAGGTCCTACTCAAGTTCTACCACCTCCATCATCTTCTTTCTTAGTAGTCCAGGATCATGTTTAAGTTGGGAGGTGTACTCTATATAAGTGATTTAAATTAAAGGATCTGGTGTACAATAGTTGAGCAGTGGAGCTAATTATAAGCTTCAAAAGGCAGTCTAGTTGCAAAAGACGTTGAAAACATCTCTAATTGTCAAACAAAATCACTTCATGCATTAGGCCGTCTAACCAGTCGAAAAATCTAAAATTGACACAAGTTACTTCCTTGCTTAAGCAAAGGTGCATAGCCGGAAACAAGCATCAAAATTATTTAAAGAATGTGCAATCCTACCTTTTAGCTAGAATAATATATCTCCGACATGATCTGATAGAAAACACATAGAACATACATATGTAAATCAAGCGAACCAGAAAGATGATTTAAAGAGCAGGAAATAGTCATCCCATGGTCCAACCAAGTATCAAACCAGCACTAGAAAGACTTAAACCCAAGGTAAAAGCTACAACATACTTTTTTATCTTGAATTTTGTGCATCCATGAGACTTGCAAACCACAGGCTTTAAATAGAAAATCACTCACCAAAACACTAAATTCTATTATGCTTTCTTTCATTGTTTTCTTCTTTTTTTTCTTGAATTTGATTCACTTGACTCGAGGGTCTTTCATTGTTGTTGTTGAATTCACGCAAACTCACAACTTTAAGGCTAGATGATCTATCTACGAATCCAACATACAAATGAAAATATCATATCTTAGTAAACTAGGTGATACAGGACCATAATGTTGGCTGTATTGGAATGAATATAGATTGCCATTATAAAAAAGTGCTATCTAAATTCAACTCATTATCCTACTCATATAAACTAAACAATTAAAGAAGCACTGAGTCAATTGATTTTCTTGACAAATTTAAGACAACACAACATGTTATTCTTATGGATTAGAGGATATCTTCTACATTCTGCAGGCTATGTTCTCAGGTTGTTATTTCTGCACAACAAACTTAAGACAGCACAACAGGTTGTTTCCTACAACAATAGTGTCGAGTCCACACATGCTTAGCAATGGAACAACACAAGTAAACATTGATTGGTTTTGCTCTTCTTTGACCCGAAACATTGCCTGACTTATGACCTTCTTATCGATAAATGAAACTCTAAAAATATTCCAACCATTTTTTCATCAAATAAGTACAAGATCTAAAACACAACAACTCACATCCACGTATTAAAACAGAAACTCACATCGACTAAAAAAAATTTGAAGATGAGAACAAATTGAAGAGATTCTAGAACAAACATCATTTGCAGGATATTAAAATTCAATAAGCTATAGAGAAGAAACATAATAAGGACATGCACTCATCTTCTCCAAGTATTTAAGCAAGAGATTTGATTTACAAAAAAAATTCACTCGATTTTCATCCAAACTAAAACAGTAAACAAAAATTTACAGATTAATAACCTCACAGAGCTTGAAATTTGTAGATTAACCTCAATTTTTGGGTAGATTGACAAGCAAATCTTCCGATCTGTAGTCCTTTACTTCGGAAAAATTCACTTGGAGAGAAGCATGAGGTCCGCTAGGAGAGTTTTGAGATGAGCTTGGGGATGAGCTTTGGATGAACTTGGAGCTTGGAGCTTGGGGATACACCGATTCAGATTGTTTCCACCATTGCTTCTGCATGTGAGTTTTGGAGAGAAGCTTTAGTTGGATTGTGTAAAGTGAGTTAGAGAGAGGAAAATGAGTCTTAGTGGCTCTTACAATCACCTTTCAATTCCTAATTGAGTTTTTAATTGAGTTTTTAATTGGTCTATTATCCAAAAAAATTATAAGTGTAAAAGAATTCAATCATCTAAAAGATAATTGGTCTAATAATTCCTAAATCCCCAATTATTTCCCAAGGTAATAAAATGTCTAGGTAAATCCCAAAAATAATTTTTTAGACAATCTGAAATTTTCTTACAGATTAAAAAGAATTTTTTAAAAAATATTTTTGGTCCATATACCTAAGGATTTAGCTAGAGATATTGTTCCTGCGGATATATTTCCCTAGGTAATTTTGCAGGAACTAATTTAGTGCAAAATGGTACCAACTTTAGCTGCGAAATTTGTTGGGAATATAATTTTCACAGATAATATATTCTAATATTGAGAAATTTAAAATTTTCTCAAGAAAATTTGCAAGTATTACCTGCGACAATTTTCCTCAGATAATATCCCCATGTAATTCACATTTTTCTAGTAGTATAAGTGTAGTTACCGAATATGTTTCACCATATGCTTTCAGCAAAACTAGATGGGCAGGATTGGAGGCCCAATCATTTGAGCGTGAGCAATATACACTGATCTATTAGGATCGTTGAGAGAAAGAGTTAGAGAGAACTTTTGTCAATGTTCAGACTTGAATTTAAAAAAGATTTGTCTATATTATTTATCTATTACGATATCCCAAACAAGTATTGTCTCTGTCTCAATTTATGTGATGTAGTTTAACTGAGCACGAAGTTTAAAATAGGAAACATTTTAGAAAATTATAATTATCTAGCTTACATTGCAAAAAAAAAAAAAAATTGTCAAAAACTTACATCACAAATCTTAAGCCCAAAACTCAATTAGGTATGCAATAATATATATCCGGTATACAATAACATACAAAACATTCATATTTTATTTTTACAAAAATATTGAAAATTTTGGTATACAATATTATATTTCAATATACTCCCTCCATTCCATATTAATTGAATTTTTGAGGCATTTTTCATTTTTCAAATTAACTTAATTGTTCGGTTTTCAAGACTACTTTTAGAGTGTTCTTCCAATTTTACCCTTCATTTGGATTTTCAATGTGATGACTTCAATAAATTTGACAATAATTAATAAGGGTAAAAATGGAAAACTATGTTCAATTTATGTATAATCTACTTTTTTTAAAGCGTGTGAAACACCTCAAAAATTCAATTAATATGGAATGGAGGGAATACAATATTATACCAAATTATAAGAAGAAATATTTATACACTCATACAATAATATACAATCTTATACACTATTATACAAAAAACTGGCTTTGTTTTTTTTCTTGAGTCCAAGCTCCAGATTCATCAAAGAATATCTCAAAAGCTACGCTAAATCACCCAAAATTTCATAATTAGGCTCCTCAATGTGTAATTCATATTTTGCAATATTACTCACTCAAAAAAAAAGCTTATTTTCATAATTTGATTTTTAAACTTTGAAGTTTTGAACTTCAAAAATGGTTAAATACCAATCCTCTGTGAGTTTGTGAACTAATAAGAATATGTTGTTAGCAATCGTGGAGTTTCATGATAAAGTAAGGTAGAAAATAATTGATTTTGGTAAGTCGATTAAGATGGAGACCGAAGATAAATTATTGAGATGATTTTTAAAACACTAATTTAGTTTCATTGAAATTGGAGTAGCTGGGTCTATTAGATTTTTTTATGGTAGAAGGTAGAAAAAATAAATTGTCTATGATGTGGGTTTGTGAAAGAAAATTAATAAGAATCTAGTGTTAGAAACGATGGAGTTTCATTAGGGAGGAAGTCATGAAATTGAGTAAGAAAAATCTATTGTTAGTTATGTAACTTAATGAGTTGTACTAGTATGTGATTATCTCTTAAAATATAGGAAGACTTTGTTGTGTTTCAAAACAACCCTTAAATTTTTGGACCTTTTAAATAGAAAAATACACTTTTGTCGGCAGTGGCGAAGCCAGGAATTTCATAAAGGGTGTCCAAAATAGCAGCTTGTTATGTTAAGGGTATCCAAAATTTGTTATTTGATCATTTCGTGTATCATTTTACTTGTATATATGATATTTTTTTCTGACGAAGGGTACCACCATGTGGCTACGCCACTGTTTGTCGGTTTTTTGTCAAATAAGTGAGACTCTACATAAAATGTTGATAGCATCCTTATATAATTTCCAAATTAGAAAATATGTTATAATTTTGGGACTAACTAAAAAAAGTATGCCGTCATATAATTTGGAACAAAAAAATAATAAATAAATGTTAAATGGTACTATCACAAAAAAACAACATGAAACAATAGATTTTTTTTGATGAGAAGTTTGACTACAAATTTTTTTTGCAAGGTAGAAAAACTGAAAAAAAAAAAAAGGGAAAGAAGAGTAAACCATCACAATATGAATTGAAATTATATTTAACATGAAGAAAGATGTTGGTTTGTGGTCTACAATGCACAATTGAACTATGCTCTTATGGTAGAAGACTTCCTTTATTGAACCAGTATTGTATTCCACTCTATACAATTGATACAAGGTCATGCGTTTATATTATATACTCAGATAAGAAAGGATTTACTGCATTTGCACTCCTAACACGGGCAAACATTTCCATGAAAACTAGATTATATGTGAATGCAATCATAACTCACAAAACCCTTCGTTCCTATCCCTGAACCTAGCTCATTGGTGTTGGCACGACTATCGACTCATAATGAAGGTGATTTTCAAAGAACAAGTATACTATGAGGTGATGGAAATTAATTTACTTACAAAACACCAAGAATGGAAGTGATTTAACATTTAAGCCAAATGCGAGTTGATGGTGGCTCCGGTAAAGGCTTTGGGTCGAGATTCATAAGTGACACCATTGTTGAAAGTGAAAAATAGCTACAACAGTTGACATAGAGCAAAAGAGAAAGTGTAGAAGGATTTCTTCATCATTTTTATTCTTTTTTTGCTTTCAACAGATCAGATTGTTGATTATTATTTTTTTCGATTTTTTGTTGTTCATCTTTTTCTGATACATATGGGTTCAAAATTTTTATATATCTAGTTGTTTTTGTTTCTTAAATTAATGTATAATGACTTCATTTCAACATTATGATACATTACAATTTTATAATGCACAATATATTGTGTTCAAATATTAGTTTTGATACATAACCTTAATATATTGAAACACAAATTAGTAATCTATCATGTTCATAGTTATATATCAAATATATAACTATTATAAATTTCATTATCTTTTACTACTACATGCATACACCCAAACTTATTCAACTAGAAGACTATGTATTTGTAGACATTATCAAATATTATTGTTGATACATAAACCCTAATGTTTTATAACAATATTAGTTTGTATCATATTCATAGTTATGTATATGACACAAAATTGATAGAGTAACTGGTTGATTTCTTTTGATTTTTTGTTGTTAATTTTTCCTAATACATATGAGTTCTAGTCTATTTCGACCAGTTGCATAATGCTTCTGTGTTCTCTAAAATCGATTTGCCATATGGATATCATCAGCTAAAGATTAGACCAAAAGACATATCTAAGATAGCCTTCAGGAATCGGTATGGGCATTATGGTTTCTTGTTAATGTCCTTCGGGTTAACTAACACACCAACAACCTTTATAATCTTTATGAATGGGGTCTTTAAGCCTTACTTGAATTCTTTTGTGATTGTGTTTATATATGATATTCTGATCTATTCCAAAAGTAAGGAGGAACATGTAGAGTACCTCCTATTGTTTTAGATATTTGGAAAAAGTATAAACTGTCTACCTAGCTCTCAAAGTGTGAATTTTGCTGACTTTGGTGGCCTTTCTATGGTATGTGATTTCAAAAGAAGGGGTGATGGTAGATCCCCAAAATATTGAGTTAATTAAGAATTAGATCTGGTTAACTATGTGACAGAGGTTAGGAGCTTTGTGGGTCTTGCTAGCTATTATCGTTGATTCATCAAGAACTTTATTTCTATTGCTACTCACCTGACTAGGCTGACTCAAAAAGAGGTGCCTATTATATGGTCTGACCAGTGCGAGGTGAGCTTTTAAAAGCTTAAGATACTTTTGACTACCACCCCCATCTCTACATTACTGGTTGAAGGTAAGGCTTTCATTGTTTATTATGATCAGGCTGTTGTGTTGATGTAGGACAGGAATTTCTTAGCATATGCTTCAAGGCAGTTGAAGATCCATGAGAGAAACTACTCAACCCATGATTTAGAGTTTCAATAGTAGTTTGGGATCTTAAGATCTGATAGCATTATCTTTATGGGGTCAAGTGTGAGGAGTTCACCGATCATCGCAGTCTACAACATGTGTTCACTCAAAAGGATCTAAACCTGAGACAAAGAAAATGTTTGGAGTTGTTAAAAGACTACGATGTGACCATCCAGTACCATCCAGGTGAGGCCAATGTGGTGGCAGATGCATTGAGCCAGAAGAGAATTAGCATGAACAGTTTGGCTTTGCTTGGGGGTTTCCAAGCGACCTTTAGCTAAAGAGGTTCAGGCTCTGGAATCTATGATCATGCAGATGGGTATCTCAGAGAAAGGCGGGGTGTTAGCCTAGTTTTTATTGTTTGATCACTCGGGGACGAGCTATAGGTAAACTGGTATCTATTGTAACGACCCCTTTTGGTTGTTATGGGAGGCCAATGGTGAAAGAATGGAACCAGAAAACTTTTTGAATAGCGACCGGCACATTCTAGACAAGGCCATTCTTGGACGGAATTTGAGTGAGGCAGGGTCTAGCGAAATTCGGGATTGGGTGAGGTGGTATTTCTAATCTTGGATCGTGTTTCTTAGTAGTTAAGACATTAAGAAATCCATAGAGATTTTCATAATTGAATTCGGGTGAGTAAAACTCCCAGAATCGAACTTGACGTGAAGAGGGTGGTTTAGAGCATCGAGATTCAAATGTGTGTTGCGAAAAAGGGGCTTGGGGAATGATTTACGAGTTTCCATGCATGCCTCTATAACAGGTATCACATCTCTATAGCGAAATGAATTAATTCCTACTGTAGCGAGATTAATCGTAGTTTTGAGCAGAAAAGTCCCAAAAACCTCTTATTTTGCGCAACTCCGTTCTTGGAACTCTGAATAGCAATTTAGGGCAGTTTCCTTCCGTTTTTCCACCGAACTCTTCGATAAAGGTAAGTCAATTACTTCCCCAACTTGTATTTTGATTCTTAATCCTTATAATCTAGGTTGTTAATCTTGGGGAAGGGTTTTAAGTTGAATTAATGATGGAAAGAACCATTGTTGAGTAGAATGATCATGGAAATGGCATGGGTATAGGATTTGGTTACAATTCGAATATTATTAGGCCATGTTTGATTGATTTTTGTGTTTTTATTATGGTTTAGATCAAGAACAAGTCGGAATTCATGACACAGGGAAAGCTCCGATTTTTTAGAGTTTCCCGGGCTTAATTCGAGGTATGTGATGATTATTGTTTTACCATATATGTAATTATTCTTGTTAACTGCGTCGTTAGTAATGCATTCTTGATATATGATTAGGGAAGTTGGAAGGACATAATGTGAATGTAAGATGTTGTCAACCACTTGTAATGAATGTGTTACATAAATGTACATGTGTGAATGTGATTCATTGTGGTTGTGATTGTGTTGTGTGTTGATGATTGGGATCGAGTACCACACTGATAGACTAACAGTTGAAATGGGTACCACACTAATACACTAACTTCTAGAAGGGGTACCAAGTCAGTATACTAACATCTAGAACGGGTACTACACCACTACAATGGGAACGAGTACCACGTCGGTACACTAACTTGTAAACGACTACCACACCGGTATACTAAGTTGGGATCGGGTACCACGCTGGTACATTAACAATTTATATTAGTAGGTTCCATGAGAGACCTAGACTGACTTGTTGTGTTGTAATGATTTATGTTGTTATGCATATCATTTCTGGACTATGTTGTACGTGTGTTGTAACTGTGCATTATGTGCTTACTGAGTTGTGGTTGTCTGTCCATATTTCGTACACTGGAACTAGGTGATGGTCTTAACAGTACACTGTGGTTGTGTATTGATATTGCACTTGCTCTTTCTTTGTTGAGTACATGACACCTTTAGGCGGCTGCTTCGTGACCTCAGCTGTGAGACCTCTACTATCTGAATCCAAGGGTGATCCATTTTCTCCGGGCTGCTACAGTTTCATTTTTCCTTCATAATCCATTATTCGATAGTAGAGGTCTACAGACGTTCTAGACTTATGTTTTCCTTCTTTATTTTTGGGTTGCATCCCCCGTCTTAGACTGCTAGATGTTTTGGTACTATGACTTTCAGGTATTAGGGAGTTTATTCTGCATCATCTCAGACGTTCTAGACTTATGTTTTCCTTCTTTATTTTTGGGGTTGCATCCCCCGTCTTAGACTACTAGATGTTTTGGTACTATGACTTTCTGGTTTTAGGGAGTTTATTCCGCATCGTTATTGTGGAGTTTATGGAAACTCAATCTTTTAGTTATTTTTAAACTGTTTTCCTAGTGTTTTATGTCATGACTTGATTTTTAAATGGTTTGATGGGTAAGAGTTTGGGTTGGTAGTTGGTTCTCCCACTGAAGGATTGGTGTGGGTGTCACTCATCAATAGAGTCATGACAATGTTGTTGTTTTTTTAATTGAAATTGTCTTATCTCATTTAAGTTCAAGAAACAGTCAAATTTTTCAAGAGCACCACCAGAAGCATAATATTGAGCTATGGCTAACACATGCTTAGGGCTCACATGGTTACACTACATTTTACAATTTTTGTAAGTCCCACAAGTAACTCCTATACAAATTAAACTGTGACAATCAATCTACTTCGCATATTGCATCAAATCGTGTCTTCCATGAACATACATAACATATTTAGATAGATTGACCTAGTTCAAGAAAAGTTGCAAGCTAGAATGAATAGTCAATCATATGTAGGTTACTCACTTTCAATTGACAGATTTACTTGCAGAGGCATTGGGAAATGATAAGTTTGTGACACTATGCAACTTGTTGAGACTTCATGATATTCATTCTCCAACTTGAGGGAGAGTGTTAAGAAATATCATGTTACCATATATTCACTTTCTTATTTAGTGTAAATTAGATCCCAAAGAAAATGGATCACTGATTTGGAGCCCTGGAACTAAGCATAGATTGATCTTATAATATTTGTTGGGTTTCTATAAATGTAAAAGAGAACTTCAACTAAAGTTGGTTTTCTGCACTCAAGTTGGTCTCCTCTTTATTGAGTTTCAGATAGGAAAGAAACAAGAAAATTAAGTACAAGGTCGTAATATTACAGAAATTTGGTCAAGAGCTTCAACGGAATTTCCAACAAAACTAAAAAATATATGAGAAACACAGCCCCTAAACTTTTAATCAAACACCAAATGTCAGTATAAAAAGACCAGGCTTGCAAACTTGGGAAAACAGAAAAGAGTACACTACTATTTTAGCTAGACTATGTTACAGATAATAGCATTTGCGCACACATATCAGGTGACATCCCAAGGACCCATACTAAAACTGAATATGTGGATGCAGTGGAAATTGGAAACAAGAATGGTGTATAAGATCCTAGACTATCATGCTGGTGAAACTTAAACATATATATCCTTGCATTATGCTGCAAATTAAAGAACAGTACTCACCAGTAGTGACAAGAGAGTTCGTCAAAGGAAGACGATCAATAGTAAAGGTTGAATTGGTGATATAACCAAAAAAAAAAAAATGGCTTATTTTTTAGGTAAATGAATTACACATGTCTCAGTTATAGAAAGGAAACAGGATGCAGAAACAAGATCCTATAAATCATCACAGAATATGGAGGAACAAAGAATAACCAAGAAACAATCAACAATTATTAGGTTGAAAATAGTACTTTTATCCCCGACTCAGAAGGAAACATTAGAAAGCCAAATCAGTCAGGTACTGAAGAATTTTTCTTTTACTACTGAACAATATTTAAAATAAAAATAGAATGCACTTTTTTCCACCATTACTGACTTCATACAACTGTTTGACATCGTGCAGTTTGACAAACATCCTAAACCAAGAAGACAATCAGGCAGGCACAAGCTAGCAAATTGAGATGAATAAAGTTAACTCTGCTAGACCAATTTTCCCATAATATCCCCGTAAATGAAACCTATAAGGTTGCAAAGAAGCTTAAAGCTGACATTTCACATGTCAAGGATTGGTCATCTGCTCCCGACCACCTTACCTAGACCTTGAAAGAACCGAAAAGCTTCCTCCACCCCACAAACATTTCGGGGAGAAAAGGAAAACCTCCATCCACCAACAGACCCTCCAAACAAAAGGTAGACATAACAAAACAAAAAAAGCGAAAGAAGAAAAAGAAAACTATGCAGTTATGCAATATGCATGATTTGATATAGGTACAGCTGAAATGTGTAAGATACAAGAATTCACCTGGTGACTTCCATGATTTCTAGCACTACAATATACATCAACTTAATAGAGTTCCACAAGGAACTGTCATATGAGGTGAACGGTCTTCCGCAGCAATATATGCTCCTGCACAAAGTTGTTAGCACAAACAGCCTAATGTTTGTGGGTTTAATTTTAATCATTCGAGATTAAGTTGTAGTTCGTCCAACAGTTAATCAACTATGAAATACTGCTCTTTGGAAATACCATCAGCTTAAGAGATACTGTTAAAGATGAAAAAAGGGCTTTGGCTGAAGCATATGCTGTGCACAAATTTGAGAGCACACGACTGAAGGTTTGCTAAACACAAATCTTAAATATAGTTGTCATTTGTCCAACATTTAATCAGCTTCTCTTTGGAAATGACCATTAATTTAGTAAATTAAAAATAAGTTACCTTGCCAATGCCAAGTCAAAAAGTTATTTTATGAAACTTTGAAAAGATTATCATCCTAATAGGAATGCAAAGAGTGCCAACTTTTACTTTTACATGTATGTAGCCAAAGTTTCTAGTGGATCAAGGAATTTGAGGTAGCATCTTTATGAAAGTGAACTTCATACCAAATGAAGCCCACCCATCAGTGTGAATGGAGAAATCTAAACATATTAAGGTCTCAAAGCTTAATGCATTCAGCAAGAAACAATAGTATCATTCAAAAGCTTGTTCGACTCAGAATCACTATCCATTATCATATTAGGGCTTTATTCTGATATATGAAGAGACGACTTCACCAATATTGATAATGAACCATAAAGAATGATCCTTGATAAGATGAGCAACAAAATGCTGCAGCATTGCTTAAATGTAGCCCTCCATGGCAGAGATGGACTTCAATAACACAGGATTTGTAATCAACTTTAGAACTCCTTAATGCACTTAATGAACTTCCACGTAGTTCTACTAAAAATTAAACTGACAATCATTTACACAAATGGCACAAATACCACTTTGGTAATTATTTCCACCTTTTATAACCTTTAAAGAAAAGAAAAAAGATGAATGAAAGAAGAGACAAAGCATCATATTTACCAATCAGGTGGACAAAATCAGCTAATTATCAACTAGATAACAGTATATTACATCCCTTAATGGATGTAAAATTTCTTCTTTTATCGATTCAATGTCATCAACTATATAGAGTAACTCAATTGATAACAGAAAGGCAAAGGAGATAGACTAACAAATTGAGGACTATAACTTAATTTTCTGCAGGGGTCGGAAATCTCAAACCAACAGACCCAGCTGAACATAGTTAGGACCAACTTTTTACAATGGTACATGGTATATGAGCGAAAGACAAATCAGCAAGACAGTTACTGTCAGTCAAAGAACGTACCAGAGCCCTGATTCGAGCTACTGGGTTGACTGACAATCCTGCGCAAGATCACAGTTCGCGCCATCCTAATATCCTGGCAACATTTTTTAGCATGGTCACTCAAAACCTCAATGGTTTCTGAAAAGTCATTCACATTCTTCTTGACCTCTTCCATTGCACTCGTGACTGCATCAGCTGCGTTGATTGCAAAATTTGCACTATGCAACAACCCCTCAAAAATTATCTGCAATTTATCCACCAAAACCTGAATATTTACCAAGTCTTGAATCACAAGAAAAGTACCAGCCTTCATTGAAGTCAATATCTCCCTATCCCTCTTCAACTCATCCTCATACTTCTTCCACATGGAATTGATCCATTTCCCCACTGTCCCCAAGGGCACTGAGGCTGCAGCTGCTAATGCTGTCACCATTGGTGGTGCTGTGACAGCTGCAGCAACAATTGAGCAAATTATAGCAGAAACAAACACAGTAGCAAAAATTATATTTGACACTCTCTTCCAAGTCTTGACTCTGCTCAACTTCTTATCAAGTTTACTCATTTTTGACTTGAGTTTGGTCAACAAAGCATTTTGGTGCGTATAAACTGAGTGAAATGATGAGAAAAACTTAGCAGTAAAAGGGTCACCAGCAGCCTTAAAACTCTTCAATTGTTGTAAAGTTTCTGTAAAGAGAAGCTCTGAATCCCCTTGATTTCCATTAATCTCATTCTCAAACTTTGTGAGTGCTACTTGAATTATAGACTGACTATTGCGAGCACGTTCAATAGAGTCATCAAGAGAAGAACAGAAGTTCATAATGTGAATACTACCGTCAAGATAATCCTTAACAAGATCAAATATATCTGGGTCTTTCCATATATCTTTTTTGGTTTCAAGAATGAAATTGACAACACCTTGGTTCATATCTAGGAAGCATAAAGTAACATCACGTAAAGACTCAAGAGAGAGGGAACTACAGTCCGAGTTAACAGCTATAGAATTGAGAGCTAAAGAAGTTCTTGCTTGAAGAGCAGAATCAAACCGTCCAAGTTCTGGATCTTCTTCACATGCTGATTGATATGAGCTTAGATCTGGTGAAACCACATCACTTTCTGGTTTCGGCGGAGATGGAGGACCACGTCGGTTCTGGTTCTTGGGTTTAGTGCACTCATTACCCATTTTTCTAACAAATTTGTTCTTGTTCAAATGGGAATTTTGACCATTAATGGTGGGTTTATGGATTTGGGAATGGAGAGGCAAGCAAGCAAGCCCCTGCTACCTGCTAGGAAGGAGATGATGACAAAGACATAATCAAGTCAAATTGAGGGCTTAAAAAAAGACGATTGTTTTATATAATTGGAATTATCAAACTTTTTAGAATCTTCTTTTTCTTTTTTTTTTGACTGAAAAAATGAACAAGATATATTAACAAATTTTGATGAGACCAAGGTTGGGTTGTGTGGCGTATTGATAGAACTATGCTATTTTTAACTAGAGTTTTTGAGTTTATATTTAATCAAATCTTTCGAAGAAAACCGTCATCCTCAAACGGACTTCGTAGGGTGAATTCGAATTTAGTCAAGCTATAATTTGTATTCTGAACACCGAATAGGACAAAAAAACAAAATTTGATGAGGCAACGTAGAATTATTGTATAATTAGTGTTTATTATGGCTTTGAAATGTTGTACATTGTGCATTGGGGACTGTGACATTAAAATATTTTGGAATTTGGAAGTTAAGAAATCTTAATTCTTTCTTAGGAGTTAATAGGTCGTACCTTCTGCATTGAGCTTTATGCCATTATGGAAAAATCACACCATATACACATTTAAGAGATAATATTACGGGTTTTAAACATATTCTTAAAAAGTTCTTATTTATAACAGTTTATTTACGGGTTATAACATATCAATTAAATATAACTTTATTTAAAAATTAATTACAATTTAATTTAATAAATGATTAATATATTTATATTTTTATATTATTAATTATTAATAATTAATTAATTTGATTGCAGTTCCTTTTTTAAAACTGAAATTATCATTTACACAAATTTAGAGATTTACATTGATTAGAGTTCCTTGTTTAAAACTGACATTATCAGTTACACAAATTTAGGGATTTACATTGATTAGAGTTCCTTGTTTACCGTTACACTCCAAACCTCCCATACGTTAATCCCCCCTCATGCCTATCCAACACTACACGCCACCACCCCACTACCCCACATTCACAATCGTCCCTCCCATCTTTCTCACCACCGCACTACCCCATATTCACAATCGTCCCTCCCATCTTTCTCACCAACCTACTACGCCAACTTCACAATCGTTCATCCCGTTCAGTTTCTCATCATCATCATGTCGAAGAAAACGATTGTAATGCCTCGAAAGAGTCCTCGATTAGTTGAAGGAACTTCTACGGATGAAGTACATGCTCCAACTTTCAACATTTTGACTAAAATCCCGCCGCCAAAAAATGTTGAAAATCCGACAAAGGGCGGTTCCTCTCAGTTGAAGGATCAAAAGGAGAGAAAAAATGAAGCAAAGAAAAGAGTGAGTCCGTCAAATCCAAAGGGAAAGAAGAGGAAGGGGAAAATTGTAGAAACCCCTTCTGATTCTGATTTTGATTTTGTTAGTGAAATAAAAAAGAAAAAAAAAAGAAAAAAAGCAACAAATGTAGAAGTTGTTCAATCTTCAAAACCATCAACAAGAAGAACAACAAAAAAGAAGGAATCAGAAACCCCAATATCCAAAAAGGCAAAAAAATTGGTAGGGTAAGTACTATATTTAATTTATTTTCACATTATTCAAATTAGTGATTTTTTTGCTTAAAATATCACATTATGCTTATTGTTGTTTCGAAACTTTTGTTTGGGTGAAACTTGTATGAAATCTGAATAATATGTGTATGAATCTGACTTTAATATATAATTTTTGGATATTGTATGAATTGTGATATAATATTTGTATGCAAATGGTATGAATTGTGTTTTAACATTGGTGTGATTGTCTCTTAAATGTGTATATGGTATGAATTGTTAAATTGATATGCAAATGGTATGAATTGTTAAATTACTCTGTTCTATATGAATTTTGACTAATAGTGATATGAAATTGAGATTTTTCCTAATAGGAAAGTTTGTTTTTCGATTTCTCCATTAATGTATTTAAATTTTTAATAGTGGTATGAAAATGATATAAATTGATATTAAATGTTGTTTTAGAATTACATGTTTCTTTTTTAACTTTTGCTGAATACATCAGTAATGGTGTTTTTTTATATGCGTTCTGTTGATATCGATGCAAACTACTATCGTCAAAGGTATGCCACAATCATATAACATTATGAAAAAACAAAGAATGAGGATGACGCAATCAGTGAGAGTGAAGTAACTTGTATGGTTGCTAGCAAATTTGGTGGACCTCGTATAGCAAAAGAACATGCTCCGGATACCAGCAATTATCCTACACCAAGACAACTGATAAGAAATTTGAGATAGTTAATTGCACCTTCTACTTTTTAGAATTACATGTTTTTTTAACTTTTGGACAATTTTTTTGTGTTCAAGTATTTGATGATATATAATATCCACTATTTTATTCCAGTCAGATACCATCAACATATGAATTACTGATTGCCTATTATAATTTCAGGAATCTAGTAATATACAGACTACATACCATTTGGATACACCATTTGGAAGATATATTCACATTGAGTATAACAGTTTTCGGGATGATAGTTATATACAAACTGCATACCAATTGGATTCAGCATTTAGACTTAATGATATTATTATGTATTACTAAATAGAAACAAAAAGAATACCAATTTATAGTTCATGAACCAACTTTGTCTTATAATTGGTATCCAAACTGTGCACTTATGGCATCCAAATTCATTCATGCTTGATTTTTTTTACTTCATATACTAACACAAAAAATAAAATAAAAAAAAATGAATGAAGTTGGTATCCAACCTGTATAAATACCTTAAATAGATGGTTATGCCAATGTAAAATAGTGATCATTGTATTTTGTAACAACCTCAATTACATCTTGTTTTATATTTATTCAAGTTGGACACCTAATGGATACAAAATTATTACTAATTGTAAATGATATTCTCTTAACAAGCATGGATTAAATACTTTAAAGATGTATGAAATTGGTATACAATTTGTATAAATACTGGAAGAAACGAATCTGACAATCTAAAATAGCGATCATTAATTTTGCACCAACATCAATTACATCTTGATTTATTTTAATTTAGAGTAGGACACCAGTTGGATACCAAATTAATACTCATGTAAACTTACATTAAATAATATGAACTGCTATTAGGATACCAAATGCATATCATAGTTACCTTATATAATTATCACTAATATGAACACTATCTTATATATTAAACTGGAATGAATTTTATTTCCAGCAGTATGCAATTTGTATGACTAATGAATGAATCTTGTATAAAACATGAACAATATATTAAACACTTAGCTGTAATGCATTTCATTATCAAAACAAAACATGAGTCTAAAAGATAAAATAAAATAAAATTTTTATATAGTCTAAAGACATAAACTATCATTTTTTTGGCGCAGGATAATTTGAACATGTCATCCTGTTGTGGCCCACTTGACGACATCTACTGCAAGTAACTTTAGACCTTTTGAATTTCACATCAGCAAACCCCTTCCAACGTTCAAGTTGCGGTCTTCCTACCGTTCTCTTTGGACCAGGCGGCATCAATTTAGGCTCTGAAACATAACTTGGTATATCCCATGTACTCTCGCATGGGAGAGGTTCAATAGGGATCGCATATGCATCTTGAAAATTCTTCAAGGTATAAAAAGGAGAGCAATAATCTGTTTCGTGCAGTCTTCTGTACTTAAGAACTGCCCTTCCATGTCCTCATGGTATCTCATCATTTTGAAATCTTCCACAACTACATTTCTTGGTGTTTAAGCATACTATGTACCGCTTTGGTCCATCAACAACAACATGCATATGAACTGTTGATGGTATTACCTAACACACAAAATTATTGATCATTAAAATGTTGTTACAGAAAAACAAGCCACAAAAAAGGTTTCAACTATATATACATAATGGATATCAAATTAATTCCAACTACTTGTATAATGTATTGTTCATGCTAGTTGGCAGTTTATACTAAATTCATTCAATAATAATACCAATTGCATACATGAATACATTTGCATATCAATGAATTAAGGGAAAAATCATACCCTCATACTCGTAGACAAAACAATACTTTTCTGGAGCTTAATATCATTCTAAAACATTCTATAATAATTCACACCATAAAACACATTATATAAAAATAACATTCCACATTTCATACCAACTTAATACTCTTTTCATACAAATCTTCATACTTTTATTTAATTTTTTTTTACACAATAATGAATACACTTTCATATCAATATCATTTTATTTACACTACCAAATTCATTCCTACCTATACATTTTATTTATATTTTCAGAAAAGAAAAACAATATTCCATATTATAATTTTAATCTGCATACCAAATCCATCTCATTATTATTATTATTATTATCAAATTGACTAAAGAAATGCCCATTTCATAACAATGTTACAACAAATTTCATATTTTTTTTTACTACGATAAAACTATTAAAATTCTATATATTTATACTCAAACCATTCATATATTAAGCCAATTTCGCACGAAATCATGGTATAGACAGTATAAAAAAATAGAAACATACCAACAAAATCAGAGAATGTCATTAACTACAGCTTCACAAAAAATATTACGTATTGTGACCAAAATGCATTGTTTATACAAAAAACATCACAACTTAAATCTAGGATACAAAAACAAAATCAGAAAATTGTGATTTACAGTTTCATTGCTCTCTTTTTTTCTTTTCATTTCAGTAATATACAGATAGATACAAACAATAAATCATAAAAAATACTAACCTGAATGATCCCATCTACCACCATGTTTAATTAATATAGATAAACAGTCATCCATCACAACAAATTCAAGATTTTTCAAACAAAAAAAGCTTGATTTACTTGTCAGTGACAACAATTATGGAAAAAAATAATGAAGAGAGATAAATGTAGAAGAAAATGGATAAAATCAAACTTTTTAATTAATTTTAACAGATTAGAGTGAATTAAGGAAACTAAATATTCCTAATTAGTTTGAATCTCCTAAATTTATGCTAATTAATAATTATGATCAATCAATTCAAATTTTATTAATACACCTATTTCTATTTTTTTTCTTCAAAATCGATTTATTTTCCTTTTTTATATTTTTATTTTTTTCAAAATCGATTTTCTATCCTTTTTATTTTTTTCAATACAGATTTTTACAATTACTTAAAAAATATTTTTTTATTTAATAAAATGTTACAACTTGAAATTTTTTATTGTTACAACTTGAAAGTTTTATTCTACTACTATAACTTAATAATATTAGTCTAATAAATGTCATATATGAAATTTTCACTTATATTATTACAAGATTTTTAAATTCCAAAAGAAAATAGGGTGGTTGGTCAAAATGAAGAAATTTTTAGGAGCTGTTTGGAAAAACATTTGATAATTAAAATTGGTGTACTATTTTGAATGTACAATTGTAATCATATAATTTTATTAAATTTAAAAAATAAAATTTAATTATTTAAAATTTATATTAGACAAATAAGAAATTTTACAAATGATATTAAATTAAGTATTTAAGATATGTATTGTCTTTTGAAAATATATTAATTAATAAACATATGTTCTTAATTAATATTATGAAAAAATAATTTTGATTTATATTTTTCAAATTAGTATATTTCAATTGAATTAATCATAAAAACTAAAAGTACAAGATTTCTATGAACATGTTGAAATACATGTTTGACAAAAAGATAAATACTATAAAAAAATGTCAAAAATTATTGAAATATTTGACAAAAAGATAATTTATCAAGTCTAACTAAAAAATAAATGACTTGCAAGTCTATAACCTTACTCAACAATGAATTCTACTTTAATTTAAAAACTAGAATACTAACAAAATTATGTTGATGAAAAAAATAAACATGACATAAAGATAGATAATATGAAAAAAAAAAAAAATGAAATCACACGAAGTAAGGTTGAGAATAGAAAGAAATAAAATATAAATAATATAAACTAAAAATAAACTTTAGAAATTTGAGAATAATAAAAATAGAACAGAATTTAAAATAATAGAAATAAATGAAAAAAAAATAAAAATAGAAATATTAAGAATAATTTAAAAGTAATCAACTTGTAATTACATCATGTAATTACAAACAATTCATAGCACATTCCTGAGAATTGGAGAGTGTAATTACCTCCGTCAATTACATTCAATTACCTACTGATCAAATAATTACGCGACCAACCAAAAACATGAGATAGTATAATTATACCTAATTGTACCAAACATAATTATCAGGCTCATTTTCCAAACAAGCCCTTAGTTCTTTCTTGGTAATATAGGTGTTTGAGTACAATTATTGATGATGTAACAAAAAGAGTTAAGTATTAATTAATTCATCATATAAATATGTCATACTTGGGTCTTTGTCTGTCAATAGAGACTGTTTATCATCCTACTAGTCAACTATATATATTTTTGTGCCCACTTTTTTGGACTTTTATTACTCCAATTGTGTTTTCTAAAAGAGTTGACACACGTATATGTAGAATGTTCATATGTAGCAAAAATAAATTAGAAAACAACACAGGCGTAAAGTATCCATCAAGGTCTCATATTTATGTACCAATTCACTCAAGTTCAATTTTTTTTTTTTTTGAAAAAAATACACACTCCAAATTGAAAGTAAATACCCGAAATTGCTCCATCCCAAAGTAATTTCAGGGAGTACTCTTTTTCTCCAAAAAAAAATATATGAGAGATATGCTCTCGTAGAAATAACATTTGATTACCACTTTCCTCTATTCTATTTTGTTACTACTACTAGATGAAGCAAAATAGGATGAATTTTTTAGATCAAGAAAATGCGCAAATGGGGATTAACTAGGGGTCTTTGATCAACTAGCCTTTTGTCACGACCCAGACCGTCGTGACTGACACCCACACTAACCACCCGGTGGGAGAACCACTACTACAGCCCAACTAAGCAACTAAAACAATACTAAGACAATTAAGTTACGGAAGCAAGTTAATTAACTAGACAAATGCGTAAATTTAATACCTATAACCTGAAAGTCAATGTACCAAAACTACTAACGAAATAACAAAGTCTAAACAAGAAGGGTCACAACCCCAACTAATGAACTAATCAACTAACTAGCTAACAAATGTCTAAGTCCGGAAATGGTGGGCGTAGACGAAAGAGAATTCCATGGCAGCCCGAAAGAGGCGGCTCACCCTTGAATTCGATGCGATGATCTCTAATTTCCTAAGTGAGGTCTGTCAATAGCCGCTTGAAGATGCCCTATACTCAACAAAAATAAGAGCAAATGCAGAATCAGTACACAACCACCGTGTACTGGTAGGATCACGCGACTACCCTACTAGTGCAACATAAACAAGTTAATAACAACAATATAATCATGCAATATATCGAACATATACAATATTGGATATCACATGCTTCAACAATTACACATTTATCACAAGTAGTTAGTCCTCTCATGGAACCCAAACCCAAACTATTAGTGCATCGAAACGTGGTACCTGATCCCATAGTTATGCCGGAACGTGGTAATCCAATCCCATTTTATGCTGGAACGTGACAATCTGATCCATCACACCACAATCACAAACACAAGTATACTTTCAAGTCATACATTCAAGAGTGATTTATGACATACAATAATTCATCTTCTCATTTACAACAACTGTGATTCAACAATGCAACATTCGCATACATACATGCATCATAATGAAGCCATAACAAGAATACATCACACAATCATAGAATCACAATCATCAGCTCCCTCGAAACAAGCTTGAAACCTTAAGGAACTTGATCCTTCCCTTTCCGAATTCGTTTCGCTTGTTGTTGGTCTACAAACAATCAATATAATACGGGAATTAATAAACAATAATTAATTACCCGGATTACTAACAATTCTAAGAATCCTAGATCAATCCCATGATCCCAACTAACCAATTTAGAGTTGTTTCCACCATAGATTCAAGATCAAAACCCTTCCCCATCAACATTCACCCATTCTATTACGTTCTATGGATTAAAAAATGGATTTGGGGAGTGAAAAACTTACCTTTAGCATCAAGAATGGTGAAAAATGAGTAGAAATCACCTGGGGGTCGTTCCTTACCTCTAAAAGTCGAAAAGTTCCAAATAAGGTCGTTTAGGGGTTTATTAACGACATTATATCGCGTCTAGCCCGCCACAGCGGCCCTTATCCCGCTGTAGCGGCGACGCCAGAGTGACATAGAGCCCCACCAGAGTGGCACTTTTGAAACAGTAAGCTCTCATCTTTTATCTTCGATTTTAAGTCCCGTCACACCCGCCACAGCGGCATCAATCCCGCCAAAGCGGTACAAACGAGACCACATAACTAATTAAAAGAATTCCAATGTCCCAATTCACAACGTAATTACATCCCACTACGCTCAGAAAATACCCTTTACACTAAGATCGATTTCCAAAGATCTACTCACCCAAATTCAATTCCGTAAAGTCGTACGGGTTCGTTAACAAGTTATCTAATTACTCATGCAATCAAAATAAAACACAACCCACCCGATTGCTACCAGATTTCCCTACACCTTAGTGACTTTGATTTCCTCCAAATCTGGACAAGGTTAGGAAAATTCAAATACTATGAAAAGTTTTTTCGGCCTCAATTTTCCCCCATTGGAATTTCTATAATAACGGGAACAGGTCGTTACAATAGATACCAATTTACCCATCACTCGTCCCTGAGTGACAAAACTTAGGAAAAGTAGGCTAAGGAAAGAATGAAGTAGTACCTGATTCGATGAATAATTGGGGATACTTGTCTCGTATATCCCTCTCGATTTCCCAAGTAGCTTCTTCAACTGGACGATGATTCCATTGAACTTTCATGGACTTAATCTCCTCGGTGCTCAACTTACGGACATCACGATCAAGAATAGCAATCGGTTCTTCCTCATATTAGAGGTCCTTGTCTAATACAATTGAGTCCCACTTGATGATATAGTCTCCATCACCATGATATCTCTTCAACATAGACATATGAAATATCGAATGAACACCAGATATATTAGGGGGTAGAGCCAATCTATACGCCACCGGCCCTACACATTCAAGAACCTCAAAGGGGCCAATATATCACGGACTTAACTTACCCTTCTTACCAAATCTCATCACCCCTTTCATGGGTGATACCTTAAGAAGAACGTTCTCACCAGTCTGAAATTCCATGTCTCTTACTTTATGATCCGCATACTTCTTCTGTCTACTCTGGGCTGCTAGAAGTTTAGCTTGAATAATCCTCACCTTATCTTGAGTATCCTTCACTAAATCAACCCCCAAAGGTTTCACATTTCCAGCCTCAAACCAACCTATAGGTGATCTACAACCCCTCCCATATAATGCCTCAAATGGTGCCATATCAATGCTGGAGTGATAACTGTTGTTATAAGAGAACTCACACAAAGGTATGAACTTATCCCAATGTCCTCCAAAATCAATCACACATGCTCTTAACATGTCCTCCAACACTTGGATAGTCCTCTCCGATTGTCCATCCGTCTGTGGATGAAAGGCTGTACTAAAAGTGAGTTGTGTGCCTAGTTCGTCATGTAATTTCCTCCAAAATTTGAAAATGAATTGGGTACCACGATCTGAGATGATAGAAAGGGGCACCCCATGCAACCTCACTATCTCCTTCATATACACCTTAGCCAATTGTTCAACATTATAATCTATTCTTATCGAAATAAAATGGGCTGACTTGGTCAATCTATCAACCACTACCCAAATACTGTCGAACTTCCCTAAAGTCTTGGGGAGACCAACCACAAAATCCATAGCTATTCTCTCCCACTTCCATTCCGGAATTGACATCTTTTGAAGTAAATTCGCATGCCTTTGGTGCTCATATTTCACTTGTTGGAAATTTTGACACTTAGTCACAAACTCTTCTATGTCTTTCTTCATGCCCGACCACCAATAAATTCGCTTCAGATCTCTATACATCTTGGTCACACCCAAATGAATAGAATATTGCGAACTATGAGATTCTGCCAACAATTTTTAAATCAAGTCATCAACTCAAAGAACACAAATTCTCCCTTTAACACTGAGTACACCATCCGCATCAAGAATGACCTCTTGTGCCTTACCATTCACCAATTTCTCCTTGAGTTCATTCAAATTTTCATCCTCAAATTGTTTGGTCTTGATCTCCTTAATGAATGTGGCTTTAACTTCTATGGTAGCTAACACCCCGCCTCTTTCAGAGATGCCTAATTCCATGAACTTAGACTCCAAGGTCTGAATGTCCTTGGCCAAAGGTTGCTTGGTTACACTCAAGTAAGCTAAGCTACCCATACTTATCGATTTTTGACTCAAAGCGTCTACTACCACATTAGCCTTACCCGGATGGTATTGAATGGTCACATCATAATCTTTGATTAACTCCATCCATCTTTGCTGTCTCAAATTCAGATCCTTTTGAGTGAACACATGCTGTAAACTACGATGATCAGTAAACATTTCACACTTAATTCCATAAAGATAATGCCGCCAGATCTTAAGAGCAAATACTACCGCCGCCAACTCAAAATCATGGGTTGGATAATTTCTCTCGTGCACCTTCAATTGGTGCGATGCATAGGCTATAACATTCTTATCCCGCATTAACACAGTGCCCAATCCAGAATGAGAAGTATCACAATAACCTATAAAATCCTTACCTTCCACCGGTAATGCTAGGATAGGTGCAGTGGTCAAAAGAGTCTTGAGCTTTTGAAAGCTCTCTTTGCACTTTTCAGTCCATTCAAATGGTATCTTCTTTTTGGTCAAACTGGTCAATTGAGTAGCAATTGAAGCAAAATTCTTAACAAATCGACATAATAGCTTGCGAGTCCCACAAAACTCCTAACTTCCGTCACAGAGCTAGGCCGAACCCAATTCTTAACCGCCTCAATCTTTTAAGAATCTACCATTAACCCTTCCTTCAAAACTACATGCCCCAAAAATGCAGCAAAATTAAGCCAAAATTCACACTTAGAAAATTTAGCATACAACCTTTGTTTCCCAAGAACACCCAGAACTATACGAAGATGGTCGGCATGCTCTACCTCACTTTTTGAATAGATCAAAATATCATCAATAAAAACTATCACAAACAAATCAAGGAATGGCTTGAACACCCCATTCATCAAACTCATGAAGGCTGCAGGTGCATAGGTCAAACCAAAAGACATAACCAAAAATTCATAGTGCCCATAACGAGTTCTAAATGTCGTCTTAGGCACATCTTCTGGTCTAATTTTTAATTGATGGTAACCGAATCTTAGATCAATCTTAGAGAATATCGCTGCCCCTTGCAATTGGTCAAAGAGATCATCTATTCAAGGCAAGGGATACTTATTTCGAATAGTGACTCTATTTAATTGCTGGTAATCTATACACATTCTCATGCTACCATCCTTTTTCTTAACAAACAAAACTGGAGTACCCCATGGGGAAGCGCTAGGGCAAATAAATTCCGTATCAAGAAGTTCTTGGATTTGAGCCTTAAGCTCTCTTAATTCTGCCGAAGCCATGTGATATGGGGGGATAGAAATGGGACGAGTACCAGACTCCAAATCAATGCAAATATCTATATCTCTATCTGGAGGCATACCAGGCAAGTCATTAGGAAACACTTCACTAAATTCAGACACCACTGGAATAGACCCAATGGATGGAGCCTGAATCTTAACATCCCTAACATGAGCCAAATAAGCCAAATAACCCTGCTCTACTAATTTACTAGCCCAAATGGAGGATATAATCTTAACTTGCTTAGGCTTGTACACACCCTTCCCTCTTTAATTTTTCCCTTCCCGGAATTTCTAGAGTTACAAACTTAGTATTACAATTAAGCACAACATAATAGGGGGACAACCAAGTCATGCCTAAGATTATGTCAAAGTCAATCATATCCAAAATCACCAAATCATCCCAAGTCTGAAATCCCAAAAACAAAATAGGGAAAGCACAATAGACATGGGTAACTATGACTGACTCTCCAATAGGGATAGAAACACGAATGGGAGCATCAAGTACATCACAAATCATATTAAATTCGGAGGCAAATCGCACAGATAAATAAGAATAAGTGGAACCCGGATCAAATAACACATTAGCCCATCCAGTCACAGACAAGAATAGTACCTGTGATCACCGCGTCGGATGCCTTCGTCTCATTCTTGCTCGAAAAAGCATAACATTGCACCCTATCATCTTGTTGAGCTACTTCCCTGCTTGGTTGCGCGTTACCCCTACCTCCATTACCATTACCATTTCCTTTACCTCCACGGCCTCATTGATTACCTCATCGCCCACCTTATGGATGCACTCTACCATTATTACCATTCCCCGTGGGTACCACTGCTCTAGACTGCTACTACTGCATGGAATCTAACATACGCAGATAGGGATAAAATCTCCTCATATGCCAAGGTTCACCACAGTTGTAGCAAGTACGATCAAATGATGGTCTGTCGTCCATTGAAGGCACGACACTCTAATTATCCTAAAAATTATAAGATGGAGTTCTCGAGTAGTTACCTGTAGAGGCGGGCATAGCGGACTGAATTGGCTTGGCTGCCAGTGTTGGTCGATCGGATCCTTTATAATAGGAGCCCTGAAAATTACCGAAATTCTTGGCTCTCTTAGCCAACGCCTTAGCCTGATTGTCTCGCCTCACCCCCTCCACTTTTTTAACATAATCTGTCACTTCATTAAAGCTCTTCCCTGTAGAAGTATATGAACATATAATACTTGCAGCTCAGAATTCAAACCTCTAATAAACAACCAGATCCTCTCCTCCTCAGTGGTGACCAACTGCGTAGAATATCTGGATAAAGCATGGAACTTGGCCTCATAAGCAGCCAAAGACATACCACCTTGCTCTAAGGCCATAAATTCATCCTTCTTGCGATCCCTCAAAGTTCTGGGCACATACTTTTTCTAGAAACAAAGCATGAAATTGGGTCTAAGTAAGTGGATGTAAAGTAGAAGATCTACACTCCATATAAGCTCTCAACCACTTCTTGGCCTTACCTTGAAGTTGGTAAGACACGAACTCAACCCCATTTGGTGAGCAATGCCCAATTTATGCAGCCTCTCATAACAGTCCAAGATAAACTCATAAGCATCTTCAGTCTCAGAACCAAGAAATACCGGAGGCTTGAACTTCAGAAACTTAGTCAACATATCATGCTCATTTCCAGTCATTATAGAACCCAACAAAAGACGGAAGAAAGCATAAATACCTACTTTCCCACCCGTCTTGGGCGCAGTGCTAGCAACAAGAGGATTAGCGGGAGCTTGAGTTGCTTGAGCAGATGGAAGCACTGTAGGACCAGCCTACCCTTTCAAGAACACCATAATCTGTTGAGCCAACATCAGATCGAAGAGAGGAACACCTGCAGTCTCCGCTAGCATCTGGTCCTCTTGTCCATTTTCCTCAACATCTTCAACATCCACATTCTCTTCTATCTCCTCATTATGCGTAGGAGGTTTCTCATTCACATGCGCATTCTCAATCGATACCTCATTTTCAGCATGTACTACTCTTCCACGGCCTCTACTCCTAGCTCTTTCTCTACCTCTGCCACGACCGCGACGTTTCGCTACAGATTCCTTAACTAGAGCATTGACAGGAGCTACGTGCCTAACACCATTATACCTAGAATTAACCATCTGTGAACAGAAGAGTGAAGGAGGTTAAATACCAATTTGAATCGCCAGATACCAATTGGAATCAAGTCATAGCACAAAAGGAGACAAGAGAAAAATAGAGATTTCCTAAAGTCCTATAGCCTCTCGAAGAAAAGTAAAAGTGTCTCCATATCGTCCGCGAGACTCTATTAGACTCATTTCAGTACACCAAGATCAACGAACCTAGGCTCTGATACCAACTTTGTCATAACCCAGACCGTCGTGATTAGCACCCACACTAACCACCCGGTAGGAGAACCACTACAACAGCCAAACTAAGCAACTAAAACAATACTAAGCCAATTAAGTTACGGAAGCAAGTTAATTAACTAGACAAATGCAAAAATTTAATACCTAGAACATGAAAGTCAATGTACCAAAACTACTAACGAAATAACAAAGTCTAAACAAGAAGGGTCACAACCCCAACTAATGAACTAATCAACTAACTAGCTAACAAATGTCTAATTCCGGAAATAGTGGACGTAGACGAAAGAGAATTCCATGGCTGCCCATAAGATGTGGCTCACCCTTGAATTCGATGCAACGATCTCTAATCTCCTAAGCGTGGTCTGTCAACAGCCACTTGAATATGCCCTGTACTCAACAAAAATAAGAGCAAGTGCAGAATCAGTACACCCACTATGTACAGGTAGGATCACGCGGCCACCCCACTAGTGCAACATAAACAAGTTAATAAGAACAATAAATCATGCAATATATCGAACATATACAATATTGGATATCACATGCTTCAACAATTACACATTTATCACAAGTAGTTGGTCCTCTCATGGAACCCCGACCCAAACTATTAGTGCACCAGAACGTGGTACCCGATCCCATAGTTATGCTGGAATATGGCAATCAGATCCCATTTTATGCCGGAACGTGGCAATTCGATCCAAGTTAGTTATGACGGAACGTGGCAATCCGATTCATCACACCACAATCACAAACACAAGTATACTTTCAAGTCATATGTTCAAGAGTGATTCATGGCATACAATCATTCGTCTTTCTCATTTACAGCAAGTGTGATTCAACAATGCAACATTCGCATACATACATGCATCATAATGAAGCCATAACAAGAATACATCACATAATTATAGAATCACAACCATCACCTACCTCGAAACAAGCTTGAAACCCTAAGGAACTTGATCCTTCCCTTTTCGGATTCGTTTCGCTTGTTCTTAGTCCATAAACAATCAATATAATACGGGAATTAATAAAAAATAATTGATTACCCGGATTACTAACAATTCTAAGAACCCTAGATCAATCCCATGATCCCAACTAACCAATTTAGGGTTGTTTCCACCATAGATTCAAGATCAAAACCCTTCCCCATTAACATTCACCCATTCTATTACGTTCTATGGATCGAAAAATGGATTCGGGGAGTTAAAAGTTTATCTTTAGCCTCAAGAATGGTGAAAACGAGTAGAAATCGCCTCGGCGTCGTTCCCTAGCTCTAAAAGTTGAAAAGTGCCAAATAAGGTCATTTAAGGGTTTATTAACGATATTATGTCGCGTCTGGCCCGCCACAGCTGCCCTCATCCCACTGTAGCGGCGGCGCCAGAGCGACATAGAGCCCCGCTAGAGCTGCACTTTTGAAATAGTAAGCTCTCATATTTCATGTTCGATTTTAAGTCCCGTCACATCCGCCACAGCGGCCACCATCCCACCAGAGCGGCACAAACGGGACCAAGGAGCTAATTAAAAGAATTCCAATGTCGCAATTCACAACGCACTTATATCCCACTATGCTCAGAAAGTACCCTTCACACTAAGATCGATTCCCGGAGATCTACTCACCCAAATTCAATTTCGTAAAGTTGTATGGGTTCGTTAACAAGTTATCTAACTACCATGCAATCAAAATAAAAAACAACTCACCCGATTGCTACCAGATTTCTCTACACCTTGGTGACTCTGATTTCTTCCAAATCTGGACAAGGTTGGGAAAATTTAAATACTACGAAAAAGTTTTTTCGGCCTCAATTTCCCCCCGTTGGTATTTCTATAACGACGGGAACAGGTCGTTACACCATTAATTGATATTAGGTTTTTCTTCCTAATATTTTTCTTATTCCTACTTAGTATTTAGTAATTAATGAAATTCTAACTAGCCGTTAGCTAGTCAATGGAGTGAACCTAGCTAACGACTGCTTAGAATTTCATTAATAACTTAATACTAAGTAGGTGTAAGAAATAATATCAGGAAAAAATCTAACATTAATTAGTTAACGACTAGTTAGACTTCAAAAATTACTTTCAATTATTGTGTCTGTCTGGTAACTCGTGGAAGTTGGAACTCGAAGTACCCTCTATAGTCATTTTAGCTTATGATAAATTTTCAAAATCATGGAGCACCTATATATGAAAGTCCAGTCAATCTATAAGACCAAAACTCTCAAAACTAGCAGCAGACAAGTTTGTTCAAAGGAAGTGACAATCATGGATTGCAAATGTAATAATGGTCATTTTCAGTATGTTGATATATCGCGGATGAAATAGTATTGAATAGTTGAATGTTGGACTAGAGATTTCATTTTATTAAAGGATAATATTCAACAAATATATGTTATGATATGTTTATACAAATCTAAATTTGGAAAGATGGAGAAATATTGATGCAAAGGTATCATGACACACAACTAGTTTCTTACAATTAAAAAGAAACGAAATTTACGAAGGTCAAAGTGTAGGGTGGATATGCAGTGACTAGCTACATCCCAAGTTTTTACTCACTAAAAATTGTCACTGGGAAAGTTTACAAGTCTCATATTCTTATCCGAAGATTGAGATAGATTAGATATTTAATTTTTCTTATTTCAACCTGAATATTTTGTTTTACTTCTATGTTTCTACTATAATTTAGCTTAAGACCTGTCAAATTTTACTGTTTTAAGGATGTTTTTGAGTTCTTGTAGTACAACTCTTCCTATATCAACGTTATCTATTTCAACGTTATTTGAAAATGTTAAGTTTCCAAAGCTACATTCCTTTTGCTCATTTCATTATGCACTTGTCTCATATCATATATTATTATAAGTGGAAACTCCAAAGTGAAAGATAGAATTATCATTTTGCCTCTCTACTAAATTAAAATTATATTAATTATTTAATTAAATACAAATATCTTAATATACATAATGGTATAATTTTAAGTCCTTAAGCCTTTTAATAATTAAATTATTATTTTCTTGATAAATGAATACATTGATATTTCTTTTAATCATAATCATAAATCTTACAACGGAAGAATTTGAAAAGTTATGATTGATAAAACAATGTAACCAAAATTTTTCTTCTAAAATAACTACATTTTCCCATCTAAATAGACTCTTGTTTAATATTGAAGCAAAGAATTTGAAGAGGTGTCATTAATTAAAAAAAAAAAATACGTACACGTTTCATCTATAAAGGTTCACATATTTTTTAGATGGTCATATTTCTACTAAGTTTATTCATCTTAACTTGATTCTTCTTTGATAATGAAATATATTTTTATTCTGTCTTTTATATTAGTTGTTTTCTCTTATGTTTGTATATGTGTTTTTGGCTGAAATTGCAATAACTTGGAGGTTGCTTAGAGTAATTTGGTGTATTCAATAAATTCTTCAAAAAGGTACATCGTTTAATTTTTATTTATTTATTTTCAATTGAAGGACGTATCCAAATCGATGTACTAATTCTTTCTTGGGTAATCAATTGTATAGAAGTAGAACAATTTTCTGTATAAGATGACATTCATCTACATGCTTGTGATATAATTTTTTTTAGAGATTTTAGATTTTTATTCTTTACAACAAGTTGGGTTGGGTAGGACTGTAGTGATTGAATAGTTGATATTTTGTGAATGTGATGCTCCTTTTTAAAAATTATCATTCTTACTATAGTAACTTCATAAACCATCTTTTTTCTATATATGAAATGAAAATCAATTCAAATGTGATTTGTAACTATACTCTCAATTCGGAAGAGGAATAATTGAAGAAAAAGTTGAAGTAAAAAGAAAAAACGATGCAATATTAAATATTAATGATGCATTTTGCATCTTCGTTACATTGTGTAACTAAAGTTTTCTTTTTTTATGAAATTTTAAAACTTATTGCTTTAGGTATTTTGTGCAGAAAAAGAAGTTTTAGAATTTATTAATTTTTTTAGCAAATTTTATGTAATATGGAACATGAATTTGAGATTGTTCATTTGCTTATAAAGTGTTTTTATTATGATTGAACTAATCATAATACTATTATATATATCTTTGTAGATATATTTCATAAAATTCATAATGATTTACTAGCCATCATAAGAAGACATATGTCGTTGGAATCTCTATACTACTTAGATAAAAAATAAATTTCATTCCCAACTACAACTTCTCATATGTAATTATAAAAAGGAGATTATAATTTTATAAAGATACATATTGTATTTTTATAGAAAAACATATGCTTAATCACATCATACAATATGTTCCTTTTTAAAAATTATCATCCATACTATATAGTTACTTCATAAACCACCTCTATTATCCAAAAAAAAAAAAAATAAACCACCTCCTATTTATATATGAAAATTAATTCATATTTGTAACTTAAATGTATACGTTCGTATGAGACAAACATACAATGCACATTATATATATATATATATATATATATATATATATATATATATATATTATATTCAATTTTTTTTGAATTTATCTAGTAAAGTCAATAAACTTTATTTTGTATTAATAAAATCACTCATCTTAATCCCTTGTAGCAATAAAATCATTCAACTAAACTTATTATATATTTAAAATTTAAAATGTATGATTATGAACATTATTTTCTAACAATAAATATTAATATTAAGTATGATATTATCATTGGCTTAATGATTGCGACAATTTATTTTTGTAAGACATCAGTTTTTTTACAGCTAGTGACTGCAACAATTTAATATCACAGTTATTAAGTTAATAACTATAGAATTTTTTTTTTCTGTATGACAATGATATATCCTACAATTATTTGTGATCACAACTTTCTACGGTTCTTTTTTTTTTTTTTTTTGTAGAAAACATCCATTGTAATACATTATAAATTTTTAAATATATAGTAATATCATAATATAATTTTCACTAATTAAGTTTGTTCTTAAAAATATCTTGATGAGTTCTTTTAAATTTTATTTATTTATGAAGTTCATATTACATGATATAAATATAATAAGTTTAATTGAGTGATTTTATTGATACAAAACAAAGTTTAATGACTTTATTAGATAAATTCTTAATGTTGAGTGACCTTACGAGATATATATATATATATATATAATCGTGGATACTTAAAATATATATATATATATATATGGATTTAACTTTTACCATTAACAAATAAAAGAAAAATTACATTATTTAAGTATCCACGATTAAGGTATCATCATATTCACGTGTTCAATAACAAGAATTTTCATCACCACTTCCTTGTTTATTCACAACAAATTTTCAATTTTAAATATTTTAAGACTCTAATTCGAATGCTAAAATTTGATGTGAATGCAATTTTAGTTTCTTCATATACTTTCCACAGCGCCTCTTCACAAAAAGATAATAATCCTAAGTACTTATGCAATTATCATTGTTAGTACATCTTCCCATTAGCAACAGATCAATAATTGTAAGTAAGTTCTGCCTTTTACTGTTCTTGATGTTGTTGAGGTGAACTATTATCCACTAGAACAATCTGATTGGTTTAGGTCAAATGAGGTTATGGAGGACACATATTGTAATGAGTAAATTCTAGGTTTAGCAAACATAAAAATCATATTTGTATGTTATAGCTATAGTTTGTATAATTGCGCTTCATAGAAAACTTTATGTTTGCTATGGAACATCAGATTTGTATAAATAGCTGATAGCCTCTCATTTGTATAAATCGCTGGCAACTCTCATTTGTATAAATCGCTGGCAGCCTCTCATTTGTATAAATCGCTGGCAGCCTCTCAATTCAATTTTATGTGTTTGTATATCTGCATATAATTTGAATTTGTATACAATTAAATCGAAATAAAACGTTTGTATATCAAATCTCTCTCTCTCTCGCTTTATACAACACAAATTATACATTGTAATTTGTATAATTTGTGTTTGTATGAAACGAGAAAGAAAGAAAGGCAAAAGAGAACTGGTAGAGGAAGATTTGTATTTGAATAATTATAAGTGTATAAAACGAAAATATATGTATTTCTATATACAGTTTTCTCTCGCTTTATACAAACACAAATGCAATTTATACATTTGTGTTTGTATAAAGTGAGAGAGGGGAGGGAGAGTGGCGAGTGAGATTCGTTGGGGAGAGAGACGAATGACAACTGTTTGCTACGGGTTACAATTAAATCAAACTGTAGTTATAGCATTTAATTTGAATTAATAGTTTACTATTTTATACAATTTTCCCTATTGTAATACCCCAAAAACTTCTAAGCTAAGGCTGAACCATTCTTTATTTACATGTAAAATTGTATCGAATGATTCTGAAATTGCTCATACGTGTAAAGGTCAATTCTTTAGTGTTGGAATGGATTTGGAGATGAATTGTCACGACCCAAGCCTACACCCTGGACGTGGCCGGCACTCGAGAACCATTGCTGGTCCCCAAGCGAACCCTTATCCTGGCTGACTACAAGCAGAAGACTAACTCAAGCATACAAAGCTTAAAACTAAAGAAAATTGATGAAACTCAAATACAAAGCTTTAACTCTAATAATTTACTCTAAATATAAATGGAATATTCAACTAGCCAAAAATAGGCACTCAAGTCTTTAAAACATTTAACAAAATAAATGAACAGACTTCTAAAACTTTATTGTCTATCTATGAAGCAATTAATTGACAAAAATGGAAGTCGGGACAAGACCCACGACATCCTAACAAATGATATAACTGAAAGTACAAGTGGAACTCTCCGGAAGCAAGGAGGCTCACCAAAGCTAGCTCGAACTGCATGTGGTATCAACAAAGTGCCTGTTGATGATCCTGAAGCCTTGTATCTGCATCATTAAATGATGCAGGCCAAATGGCCCAGTACGTGGAATGTACGAGCATGTAAAGGGAATTCTACAACATAAACATAGGCTTGAACTTGATAAAAAGGAAAAATACTTACCTCTTCTAAGCTCACTCAACTCAAGAATAAGATACTCAACTCAATATAAAGCAACAATAAGCTATGCAATATATGAAAAGGTTTTAAAACATTAGAAAGCAACTCAATGTATTTAAGAATACAATATACTCAGTTTGTATGCAAGAATACAATATAAAACTTTATTTGTATATGAAAATATAAAATAAACTATGTTTATATAAGAATACAAAATATCTCTGTGGGTGTTTCTCTAATTGACAACCATCACTATGAGTTATGTGATGATACAACGTCTCGCCCACGCTGCCAGAACTGTCCTATACTTTGCTAGGGTATAAGACCTCTCAACTAAGTGGATCCACTAGTCTATGCTAAAAAGCATTAAGAAATCATCTAAAAAGTATGACTCGTTCTACCCACGTCGGCTACTGATATACCATGAGTTTACATTATTTTTAATACATTTCACATAAGAGTTGTGTGTGTCTAGGGTCATTTTGTGTTAGAACTAATGTTTATTGTGTTATATTTGTAGGAAATAGGCTTGGACGAGGTAGAGAGAGCTGACAATTGAAATTCTGCGGAAGGAGCCACCCACGGAGGTGACCTATGGACCATAGGTCCAGTCACGATCTGTCGTGGGTAGGAATAGAATGATCATCAGGGAAGTCTAACTAAGTGTGGAACTACGGAGGCGAGTGACGGAGCGTAGGTCGACCCACGGACCATCCTGCACATCCGTCAATGATCACTAGGAGTTGAAGTTCCAGTACCTGATGAAAAGTTCTAAGTGTGGAGCCACGGAAGGGGACCCACGGACCGTAGGTCAACTTACGGTCTATACTGCACATCTATCATTTGTAACTGAAAGTTGAAGGTTCCAGCCTTTGTGGAAAAAGTTCTAAGTATCAAGGTACGGAAGGGACCTACGGACCGTAGGTTAGTCTCATCGATCGAAGCCGCATCCAGAAGTTTTATTTCCTTATTTCGTTTCCTTTTTGTTTAGGACATGTTTTTCTATAAATAGAGTATGTAAACCTCATTTTTGGGGGTTGAATAGTGTTGAGGCATTGATAATTCTTTCATTTAGAAGTCTTCTTAATGGTGGCCAGCGTTAGAACTCACCTTGTTGCTACTTGCCGGACCAAGGAGGTAGTTAATAAGAAAAAAATTATCAACAGAGATTTAATGTGATACTATCTAATAGTCTAATGTCAATTGGTGCGAGGGTGAAAAATATGCCATACATTGATGTGATGTCTAATTTGAGGTAAAGGTAAGTGTTAGTAAATAGGGTCAAATTCCCTATTTGGAGGACCAATCACTTAGGGATGTCTAACTTACCACTTTGCAAGTGATACACTAGGAAATGATTACTATTATTAGGATTACCGCATTAAGAGCTTATGAGAAACACATACACCATAGTTTCTCTCTCTCATTGATGACAACAAAGTTCAAATCTTGCTCACTTATTACTTAAACAATAAATCAGATATTTGTTTCACAAAAACCCCCCCTTTACTTACTTGTCTCAGAAATAAGTAGACTAAACGAATATAATTGTGAGTTAAGTTTAAGTCTAAACCATATTCCTCATGGGATCGACCCCAACCTATAAGTTGGGTTTTTTACTTGATAACAATCGCTCACACTTCTTTAGGGAAGTGTAATTTGAGCGTATCAAATTTTGGCACCACTGCAGGGGAATAAGGCTTTTAGATTAAGTTTAACTACATTATTAAACTTTAGTCAATTATTTCCTAATTTTACATTTACTTTTGTTTTTGTTTTCTACAGGTTTCTACTCTAGTGTATGCCAAGTACACGGAGCCGAGACGAACCATTGACCCCATACGATTCAGAGTTGAGTAGAACTTTGAGAAGGATGAATAATCAAGGGGTCCAAATCAATCTAATCGGAGTGAATCTAGGTGATGGAGTTGAGTTGCAGCCTCCTAGGGTTGTTCATGAGAATTCTTAGGTTTATGGTGATAATTTACTTGGAGATGCATTGAGGGTGCAAAATTCGCCAGAACCAAGGCTACAAGATAACTACAGGTTTAAGTTTAATATAGTTGAATCTGAAAGGCCCATTGTTCTCCCTCCTCTACCCTCGGCATACATTCATGGTGACTAACAGTTTGATGCAAATGCTTATAGCGTGGGGTTTGTTTTCTGGTATGGCTTCGAAAGATCCGCATGGGCACATGGCCAGGTTGAAGAGTGTCTGCAAGAGTTGTGTGGGGTGACCGGAGTTGGATATGAATGTCATAGGGTTGAGAGTCTTCACTCTATCATTGACCGGTGATGCTGCAGTATGGTTTTCTGAGCTTCCATATAACTAAATCCATACATGGGACCAATTGCATAAGGTGTTCATGCCCAAGTACTTTTCATTGTCAA
Source organism: Solanum pinnatisectum (assembly GCA_035578085.1). NCBI lineage: Eukaryota > Viridiplantae > Streptophyta > Magnoliopsida > Solanales > Solanaceae > Solanum > Solanum pinnatisectum. The sequence goes on along the minus strand of CM069086.1, from coordinate 16,197,769 downwards.
AGAAGCTGAACCACAAAGATAAACTCAACAACTTCGTGGCACTACCTGAAGAGTCAGTGACTAGTTCGTGGGACAGGTTCACTGCATTCATAAGAAGTGTTCTGAACCACCGCATTGATGATGAGTCACTGAAGGAGTATTTCTACAAAGACCAGGATGACAATGGTAAGGCTGTGCTTGATACTATCGCTGGAGGATCATATGGTGAGTGCACTTTTAAGGAGATCGCTGAGAAACTGGAGAAGATTTCCCAAAACAATATAGCATGGAGCACTCAAAAGTTAGACACTGGAAGAAGCACATTTGCAGTTCAAGCTACGCCTAGTCAATCTTCTAATGACATTAGTGAGGAGATGGCTCAGATAAAGACAAAACCTGGGTTGGTGTTGAAGTATGTAAGCGGAGGTCCAGAAAAGGTAAATGCAGTAAATTACTTGACTAGGACTCCACTACTACCGGGTGATGAATGCTACTATGAGGAGGATGCTTACTTGGTGAATGATCAGATGGGGGATTTTCGAGCAAACGCCCAAGGTTCCAATTCAGATAATTGGCGCCAAGGTCAAGGAAACCAAGGTTGGAACTATGGTAACTACAATCGAGAGGGTTAATATGTCTGGGATGGGAACTAAAATCGCGACAACAATTACAACCAGAACAACTATGGCAATAAAAATGATAGGGTTAGGCCTTATGCTCCTCCTGCAAATTGGGAATCTGGCAATAGAGAAGCTTGGGGTAGTATGTAACATATTTAGGATATGATGCAGAAGAGGATGAAGAGGTTCGATTCGACTGATGAGAATGTGAAGGAGATGTGCAATGACTTGTCTGGAATTGCTCAAAAAGTTGATGCCCATGTGGTGTCAATCAAGCAACTTGAGCAACAGATGAATCAGTTGTCCACTACAGTAAACCCACGTCGGCCTAGCACACTTCCTAGCAACACCATCCAAAATCCAAAGAACGATGGGCATTGCATGACAGTCACTACTCGAGGGGGTAGAATTCCACCTCCATTCCCACAGAGGTTGGTAAAGAAGAATGAAGAAGGGAAATACCACAAGTTTATTACTATGTTGAAACAAATTTCCATCAATGTTCCGTTAATAGAGGCTTTCGAGCAAATGCTTGGGTATGCAAAATTTATGAAAGATTTGGTGACTAAAAAGAGGGCCGTCAATTTTGAAGATGATGATAGGTTGCAACATTGTAGTGCTATTGCTACTCGGTCGCTTGTGTAGAATAAAGAGGATCCTGCTGCTTTCACTATTCCTTTTACCATTGGGTTATTGCATTTTGCGAAGGCGTTGTGTGAATTGGGTGCTAGTATTAATCTGATGCCATTGTCTATTTACAAGAAGTTGGGTTTAGGGACTCCAAAATCGACTGCGATGCGATTACTCATGGCCGATAGAACTGTGAAGAGGCCCATTGGTGTTCTCCAAGATGTACTTGTGAAAGTGGAATCGTTTATTTTTTCGCCAGATTTTGTGATACTTGGTTGTGAGGTTGATTTTGAGGTTCCCATCATCATAGTGAGACCATTCCTTGCTACTGGGCATGCCTTGGTCGATATGGAGAAAGGGCAGATGAAGTTCAGATTGAATAGTAAAGAGGTAACTTTTAATAGCTGTAGGTCCATGAAGCAGGAAAGCAATCTAAAGTCAATGTCAGTGGTGAATCATATTGTGGAGCGAGGTTTTGGTGTGTCTATTGAAGAGTGGTTATCGCGACTCTCCACCCGCTAAACCATCTGTTGAAGAGGCTCCAAAATTGGAGCTTAAGGCTCTACCATTACATTTGAGGTATGTATTCTTGGGGAGAGATGGTACTTTATTGGTTATCATTGCGGTTGATTTGAATGAAGAACAAGTTAAGGCATTGGTTTCTGTGTTAAAGAGGTTCAAGCGGGCTATTGAGTGGACGATTGTGGACATTAGTGGGATTCCTCCTGGCATTTGTCACGACCCGGGGTTACCCCCTAGACGTAACATGGCGTAGTTGACCCCGAAGGGGTCGTATACAAGCCCTTAGCATAATCATACACATAATGTCATAAGAAATAATGCGGAAATTAAAACTTTTTCTTCAACAAATGAAGTCATTTTTTTTTAAATAGAAAGGAGTCTAAACATTGTCTCACTGGCCATCTTTACAATCGAATGCTTAGACATATAGGGATACAACCCTTACATAGTTCTAAAATGAAACTAATAAAAGAAACTACTAAGATATCTACTAAGTAAGATGTTGGTCCTCGAACTTGATGACTCATCAACTGACTTGGAGGATCACCTATTCTAAGCCCTTTGAACCGAAACTATCATCTCCATGAACCAACCCCCTACATTGTAGAAAACATAGAAATATGGGTTAGCACAAAAATGTACTAAGTATGGTAGCCATGCACAAAACCATTAAACCATGCATGAAAAGGGACATTTCATTTGAAATCATGCTTTATGCCATTTTTGAACATCATCTTTGAAATAGTTGGAGAATGCAACCAATAAGGCAACTCACATACATTTCATTATATCCTGAGAAATATCATTATAACAAAAAGCATAGTCTCCAATATCAATATAATACACATCCCAATCTTCACAATACATAGCCTCCAATTATACAAGGATACACGGTTAAATACCAAGACCATCACATCATGAAGTAAACATCACATAAGCAACCTCTAAAACACACTTGTGCAATGTATGGTAACTAACATGTATTTACAATGTACAACACAATTCCAATATCACATTCATACTCATTTCATGTAAAGCCATTACCTCAGTAACCTTTAGGAAAAACTTGTGCAATGTGGGGTTAGCATCCCATAATACTAACCCTACTAAGTACTCCTTTGAAGCTACCTTAGTGATGCATTACATCTTTAGACTTCATTATATGCAATATTCACAAATTAAGGAAATAGTCATGTACATTACTTGAATACAAGGAAAGTCATGCATAACAACTATCCATTCAATATACATACATGCATTCGAATCTCATCATAATGGAAAGGAACCATCCCATGTCATCCTACTAAGTCTACTTGTGCAATGTGGAAGTGAAGTCCCATACCCCCACTCCTACTAAGTAAACTCACCAAGAAGTCATAGTATAGTTCATGTCTCGTTCATTAACTTCATTATTATAGGGAAAAGTAGCCATAACCGACATAGACCATGTGAGCTACATGGAATCTGGTGTCATATAACCCTACACCGAAAGAAGGCGTTCTTACTTGCTGAAGGTAGAACTAATTATATTTATCTTCTAAGTGGATCCAATAGCTAAGTCCTATGTTTGGCACATAGTTATGGGATAGGGAGATTGCTACTAGAAACCCAACCTATTGCATTAGCGGATGGGACTTTTTCTCATTGTCCATATCCATTCGGTACTAAGCATTATTTCCCAAGTATACATAATTAGTATGGAATTGTATATACATGCGCAAAGGCATACTTTACCCTTCGTTTAATACAACTCACTAAATAGCTCATAGATTCATTTAAAGGTGAGAACTAACTTTCAACCTTAGAATCATCATTAGTATGTTAGTATAACTTTCACACTAAGATCAGGTGTTCTCATGGCAATGGACTTTCAATCAACACAATATGATCATCATGGTCATGTACATTTCATGCATAATAATGAGTAAAGGTGCCTATGAGAACTATACTTTCAATTAACACCATTGATACATCATATTCATGTTTATGCATGGAGTGTGTGTGTGTGTGCGCATGATTGTCCTCACAACGGCACAACAACAACAACATTATCATCATAGACACCTCCCCTCTCAAGGGGGTCACAACATGTACATAATATCCCAACTTATGCACCATTCACATATATTGCATTTAAGGATCTTAAACCATGTAAATCAACATATCTAATATTCATTACAATAGACATGGATACATTCATCATAGCAACACCATCATGATCATATCATAACATTCGTATTCATATCATATCATACTTAATCATATCTAGGGTTGTAGGGGAGAGGGACCTTATCTCAACACTACAATACATATGGTAAGTAAGCACCTCCACCATAAGTGGATCAACAATTAATACTTAGAATACTTGACAAGTAAACACCCCCACCATAAGTGGATCAATCCATTCATATATAATAACTTCACATAACATACATTCATAGATTTCCCTTCAAGGCCAAGAGTCAAGATCAAGTCTAACATCTTAGATTTGGCACAATAGATCGAAGAACATCATAATCCAACAACATAACCAATATGATCATTTTCAAAGTAATTCATATCTACAAGATTCTATCATATTCCATTCATGTCTAGGTGATCTAAACTAAGGCCATTCATTAAGAAATTCATCAACCCTAGAAGATCACATCTAACCCCTCAATTTGCCTCTTTCATGATATAACCCTAGACCAAGTCAATTTCTTCTAAGATTCATAAGGTAAACAAGAATACATGTAATTACATCATAAACAACTCTAATTCAATCAGTTGAATCAACTTCTAACAACATTCATTGTGTAGAGAAAAGCCATAGCTAGGGTTGGGGGAAAACTCATGGATTCTTTAGATTTGAAGTTAAAACCATCTAAAATCAGTAGTATTACCAATAATAAACATAGTTCAACCTTTAAGAACAACTTAGAAAGGAATCCATGGGGTTGAGTTGAAACCCTAGCTTTTGAAGATTTCTAGAATTGAATTAAAAGCTTTTGAGAGGGCTCCGTGGGTGATAGCTACCAATGGATGAAAACCACCATACCTTAGGTGTAGAAACCCACGAAAATCCTAAGGTAAATCCTCTATATTCAATCCCCTAGGTTGGTTTGTTCATTGGTCTTCAATGGTGTTCTTGGAGATAGGACTTTGGGAGAGAAAGGGAATTGGGTTTTGATTGGGGAGTCTTTAGTTGAAGTGAATTAGTGAATTAATTTAGGGTCCTATAAGTTTATATAAGTCATTAATTAACCACCTAATCGACCTCCCTTAACCCCCACTTAATTAACTAATCAAGTAACTAACCCTAACTCAAAACAAAATTGCCAACACACAGCCCAACCTACGGATAGCCTTCCACGGACCGTAGACCAATCTACTAGCCGTGGTTGGCTTCCGTGGTTTGGGACTGTGGCTCTAAATGCTGCAGGCCCAAGGAGAAACTAAGTATGGACTCAAAAGGTCCATCCACGGACCGTGGTATGGTCTACGGGGCGTGGTTTGCCTCCGTAGATCACCACCAAAAGAAACAGACCATGCTGTCCAGGCAGCTTTGGGGGTCTGTTTTGGGGTCCTCCTCAAGGACCCCTCGAGTGTTCTTTGGGGAGTCTTACCTAGATATTAAAACCCTAAACATGTCCATCTAAGTATGAGAGTCACATCTACAAGTTTTCACCCTCAAGAAGCACTCCAAACTTCAACAATAAGACCCCTTCAACTCGCTAGTTCAAATGACTAGTTTCCAGACGTTATAGTCGTTTCTTGACGTTTGACCTCCAATCTCCTCAAACTAACTTCAAAAGCTATTTTTCATCATTTAAACAAGTTTCCAACTATAAACTAACATGTGAGGCTCTAGTTCAACCTACTAGATTTAGTCAAGCCCAAGCTATGTCTTATTAGGTTTCACGGGGTGTTACAGAATTTCAAAGAGGCAAGAGCTACCTATTAATCTGATCTTGGTGATTGAGTTGTTTGATGTATGGGACATTGATTTTATGGGTCCATTTTTTAGTTCACATGGATGAAGTATATTCTTGTTACGTTTGATTATGTGTCGAAATGGGTGGAAGCAATTGCGCTTTGAAACAATGAAGGTGAAGGTGTCACCGCATTCCTAAAAAAGAATATCTTCTCCAGATTTGGTACACCTAGTGCAATTATCAGCGATGGAGGTTCCAACTTTTGTAATAAGTTGTTCAAGGCGTTGCTAGAGAAATATGGAGTCCGTCACATTGTAGCCACTCCTTACATTGTAGCCACTCCTTACCATCCGCAGTCTAGTGGGCAAGTTGAAGTGTACAACAAAGAGATAAAGCAAATCCTTGCTACGACTGTGAATGCAAATAGAACTGATTGGTTAAGGAGGCTTGATGATGCTCTATGGGCCTATCGCACCGCATTCAAGACTCCCATAGGTATGTCCCCCTACTAACTTGTATATGGGAAGTCTTTCCATTTTCCGGTAGAGCTAGAGCATAAGGTGATGTGGGTGATAAAGAAGTTAAATTTGGATTGGGGTGCCACATCGAGTCAAAAACTGAATGACATGAATGAGCTTGATGAGTTTCGATTAAAAGCTTATGAAAGTTCAGCCCTGTACAAGGAGAAGATGAAAAAGTATCATGATCAAAGATTGAAAAGCGTGAATTTGCTGTGGGTGATTTGGTGCTTTTATTCAACTTAAGGTTGTGCTTGTTTCCTGGCAAGCTCAAGTCCAAGTGGACCGGGCCATTCATAGTCACTTAAGTGTTCCCACATGGAGCGGTCGAGCTCGAGAACAAGGAAGGAACAAGGTTCAAAGTGAACGGGCGAAGGATAAATGTCTACTTGGGGAAAGAGGAGAGTGTGCAAGAAATGGTTGAGGCCTACTACCTTGAGGAAGTCTGACTAATCAAGGGGTTGCGTCGTGCCACGACGTTAAATCAAGCGCTGCTTGAGATGCAACCCAAGATGTACAATCTAGCCAACTATAGGTTTTTCTTTTCGATTTAGGAGTTTTCTTTGTTTACTTGAATTTCTGTAATTCTTTAAATAGGTGTTTTATTTTTGTATTAGTGTTGGCTAGATATAGCATAAGGTCTGTGTCTACAAAGTGTCCAGAAAATGTAAAAAGAAAGGCCTAACGGTTGCTACATATACAGGGATGAAAAGCCAAATCTACAGAAAAAGGGTTGTGCAGAGGTCTACGGACCACATCGACGGTCCGTGGGTCCATCCACGGACTGTGAATGGTGTTCGTAGACCCCCAGGTAGGTCTTCAAAATTTCTAAGTGTAAAAGTAACCTACGGACTTGACCTACGATCCGTAGGTCGACCCACGACCCGTAGACGGGGTTTCATGGGTCCAAATTAAGATTTATGGACACCCGACCTGGACCCCCATTTTAATAAAAACCCCTCATTTCAAATACACCCCCATTACCCAAATTACCTCCTAACCGTTTCTAACCCCTCCAAATCCCAAAACTCCCATATTAAATCCCCATATCACTCCAATCTCCCATAATTATCCTCTCCTCTCCATAATTCTCTTCCTCTCCCCTAAAATCACCTCATTCTTCCTTCACAAAAGAATTCTCGGTACGGGTTCGGTGTCAAAAGGCTAGAAAAAGTCTAAGGAGTTCATTGCATCACACATTCACCCACTTCGCTTGCTTGTAATGTAAACGACTTCACCCTAACTTTGAATTCACTGTTCATTGTTTTATTATGAAGTCACGAAGTTGGAACTTGACCTTGGGTTGTTAGGATTGTTAATTGTAGCGTTAAATGTTGAATTGTATACTAAAATAACCCTTGGTATGATGGTATGTGAGTGTGTAGTTTCTTAAAACTAAATGAATCAGAGTAAAAGGTCTAAATGGAAGTTTCAACTTAGAGTTCCTACTTCGGTATGTTAAAAATTCAAAATTGTGAGCAATGGAACTCTAAGGATGACAAACTACCATATATTGTGTTGAAATTCATGATTAGACTTAGGTTGATTGTTTGATTTGTTGCAAAAATGGGTACAAAATTAAGGATGTCTGATACCTGGCAGAGACCTGACCCACAAGACCCCGTCCACGGACCGTAGGTTGGGTCAGTGGGTCTGTTGCACATGAAAAAGTCACTAAGTGTCAAACCACGGAGGTGGACTACGATCCGTCGTTCCATCGACGGACTGTTCTACACATCCATGGTTTACATTAGAGACCTAACTTTTGGGTACTCTGACCTACGAAGGGGACCTATGGACCGTAGGTCCAACCACGGACCAAAGGTACCCACCGTGGGTTGGCAGTTCAGCTACTGCCCATAAATTTTTTGGATTTCATTTTGATTCGTTTCTTGTTCTAAAAATTTCCGAGTGTGTTCTTTACTTGTGTTGGTACTAACTAAGCTTCTACAAGTACTATAGACCCCAAACAAGCTCCAATTTACGCCACGAAAGGCAAGTCAAAATCAATGGCACCATCCTTTCGGCTAATCGATGAGGATACTGATACGTAGAATGACCCTGCATATATCCCACCTCCTACAAGGACATCCCCCACTACACAACACACTACACAGAATCAAACTCGGCGGGTGATTTCCGACATGGTCACTACCTCCCAGTCTGATGAGGAGGATACACTGATCGGTTCATCGGCTGGTTCTGCGTCTGCATCTGGCTACGACTCCACTCCCAGCGGCAACACTGCCTCGTCTTCTAAGACCACCAGTACAGGCGATGTCCCTGTACCTCTTAGTTCTGAGCCTACAACAAATTCGAACGAGCCCAATAAATTGTGTGTCAACAGTCAGTTTCAGATACATAGAGACACCCGAATGCTGAATGAAGGAGAGGATGGCTCGACTGGTCACCGAGGAGCGCTGGGTTCTCATAAGCAGCCTCCACATCATGCCTGCCATTCATGATCGGTGTGAGCTAATGGCCCGTAGTCCAGGGTCCTTCAGTGAGGAGATAGTCAGGGAGTTTTATACGTCCTACGCAACAACCCTCAAAAATTCTATTGACAGATGGGCCAAGCCCACCGCCCAACCTACACTCAAGGCTACATTAGTGCGTGAGTTTTCGGTTGATATATCCGCGACCACTATGCATAGGTTCCGTTACAATTCGGGCCACACTCTACCAATCAGCATAGTCGAGTTCGACTATTGCTGGGACATTGTTAGGAGCAGGGCATTTTAGAGGAATGCCGATCTGACGGAGACTCTTTTGCGTTGGTTGACCCGTCAGCTCCCCGAGCTTGGGTATCAAGAAGGACACCCTGACATTTGTGGCCAAATTCTTCTGGTTGCTAGTATGAAATCGTGTGTCTCCTACTCATGCATATAATATACTTACATGGGACCAAGCACTCATGGTTGCAGCTTTAGTTGCTGGGATGGAGGTCGACTTTGCCCATATGCTGATTGTGGAGATACACGAGAGGGCCTTCAAGGCCACCACCATCTTACCCTTCCCATGCCTCATATTTCGACTGTGCAGGGATGCTGGAGTAGCAGTGTGGCACTATGACAGGTTGCTTCAGGTGACCAAGACTCTAGATATTGACCTGATTCAGGATGAGGTCAGTGTAGCTGCACCTTGCAAAGAGCTGCAAGTTGAGGTGCCATAATTGGGAACGGACTTGGTAGAAGATGTGGAGCAGTACAGGGTGAGAAGCTTGCCCCTCCAGCCACTACTGAGGGTGCCCCGACTTCCCCATCTCCGGCCGCCAGTCAGGCCCCTAGCTCCTCCAGAGCCACTCACTCCTCAAGATCTATTTTCGTGCCCTTAGCTCGTGTCCAAAAGTTGGAGTCCCAGATGGCCATGCTGCTCCAATATGTGAATCCATGGATGCAGAGATCGATAGCAGAGTCTGAGGGGCAGATGGAGCAAATAATAGACCATAAGGTTCAAGCCGTTCACCAGCGCCTTGATGCATTTGAGCTGCGTGTCTTCGAGCGACCAGCCCCCACCACTGATATTTCTGCTTTTCGAATGGAGTTATCTAGTCTCTGGGCTGATCTTGATATAATACGGTGTTGGATGCATTATTCGGAGATGAGATGCTGCCACCTGCTTCTTCTCGTCATGCTGGGAAGCATCCCCGGTCTAGTTGGACTTCTGATGACACTGAGGCTGGGAGAGCTCGCAAAAGGGAGCACCAGGAGCTTGAGGAGGCACGGAGGGCATCTATAGTTGATGAGGAGATGTGCCAGCAGAGGGCTAGGGAGGTAGGTGTTGGTGCCTCTAGCAGCGTGGGCACTACTAATGGTGCGGTGAGAGTTGACATTAGCACTACTGATGGTGCGGTGAGATTTAATGTTAGCACTACTAAGGGTGCTAAGATAGTAGATGCGGGCACTACTGATGGTGACCCAAGTGTTGATCCAACGGGCTCTGGGAAACCGAACCCACCCATTTGTTGAGAGGTCTTCAGCGCTATGTGCCACATGTTTGCTTCACCCAATCCTTTATTCTTTATTTTTTGGTCATTGGGGACAATTGCACTCTATTTTGTTGGGGTTGGGGTAAATGGATTGTGAGTGATAGGGTGAAGTCTGAGTAATTCAACTCATAATCCTCTCTTGGGGTTTTCTTGCATGTGTTTTTTCCCCCCAAGAGACTGTTGTAATTTCTGTTGAACCGGCATGTTTAGGATTGTATGTGTAAGAGTAAGTAGAAAAATGAAAGCATGATGGTATGAAAAGCATGAGAAAAAAGATCCCTGTCCAAAAATGTTGAATTGTGCTAGATCTATAGTCTTAATGAGTTGAATGTTCTGGATCTCAATGTGTCATGATAAGAACTGATTTGAACTCATGACTTAAGCTAAAACTTGAACTAGGTAATCTGATAATCTGATAATGAAATAATGTGCCAAAAGTGTGTGAGAAAAGTTGAATGTTCAGACAGTTGTGCCAATCTAGAACTTGCCCCGTTGGTCCTGCTAAGATGATCTAGGCTAGAAGTTGGGAAGTGATCATAGGCCCTTGCTCAAATTAGTTCACTTAAGCCTAAAATGATCCAACCAAATGAAATCAATGTTCCCTTTGATCCAAATATTTGAGCGTAAAATAGACCATTTTTTTTATTCACCTTACTCACCTTTCCTAAAATAAGTGTTTTGGCCCCGGTCCCTCCTAGGACATGTGCACCTTGACTTAGGCCAAAAGCCTAAGTTGAGGGTGGCTAATGCAAAAGTTACCTCAATCTTTACCCTGGTCTGACATCGAATACTGTGCACCTCAACTAATGTAAAATCCATAAATTAAGGGTGGCTATGAAAGAGGAAACTGAAAGAAAAAAGGGGTATGAAAAGAGTTTTGTGTTGAAAAGAGAAGAATTAAAGATAGAAGAGGATGTGACTTTGTGTAAAAGAAGCAAAAAGATGATAAATAAAAGTGCTGAAAAATAAAGAAAAATAAAGTGAAAGAAAAAGAAGAAAGTGAAAAATAAGAGCCACAAAGTCAAAAGTCACATCCATGTTGAAAAGAGTCAAGGAAAAGAAAGTAAAAAGAAAGGATGTCAAAAATAGGTCGAGAAAAGAGTAAAAATCCAATGTAATGTCAAGGAGGGTAGAAAGTCACTAAAAAGTACCCAAATGTACCACACCTGACCCCGAGCCTATGTTACAATCTAAGAAAGTCCTATAGTGATCCTAGCAACTAGTTTGGAGAGTCTAAGCAGTGAAAATAAGGCAAGCCTATGGTATTGAGCATTAACTGTATTTGAAGTCGCTTCTGAGCGTGAGTGTTGAATGAATCCTAAAACTCAAAATTCTTATCTTCTGTGTGAAAAGGATTTCGTTTGAAGTGAGGGCACTAGTTACATTGTCAAAGAGTTGGTACCTTGGTGATTGTGAAAAAGTGTATGTTATGTGTCTATTGGTCGATCTTTGTCATATCTTGATCCGCATAAGTTAGCTTGTTGAGTCTAAGAGAAAATATTTGCACTAGAAAAGGGTGTCGGGATAGAAAGCCATGTGATTGCTTGATTTGAATGTCTGCTTCTACACAAGTGTCATTTAGAGTCTTAGTGCGTCACTTGAGGACAAACAACGAATTTAAGTTGAGGGTGTTTATATACCGTGAGTTTACAGTATTTTTAATACGTTTAACTTAAAAGTTGTGTGTGTCTAGGGCCATTTTGTATTAGAACTAATGGTTTTTGTGTTATATTTGCAGGAAATAGGCTTGGACGAGGTTGAGAGAGATGACAACTGAAATTCTGCGGAAGGAGCCTGATATGCTCAATTCTGCGGTTGGGGTCGATCCCACGAGGAATATGGTTTAGACTTAACTTTAACCAACGATTATATCCCTTTAGTCAATGTATTTCGAAAACAAGTAATTAAAGGGGGGGGGGGGGGGGAGGATTTCTGAAACAAATTCAGGAAATTATGTAAGTAATCAATGAGCAAGATTCAAACTTTAGTTGTTATCAAGATGAGAAAATATCTAGGGTGTACGTGTTCTCCTTAAGCTCATAATGCGGTAATCCTAGTAATAGCAATCCTTTCCTAGTGTATTACATGCAAAGTGCTAAGTTAGGTATCTCTAAATCCTTGGTCCGGCATCTAGAGAATATCACCCCGCACCTTGGTCCGACTACGTATGTATAATTTACTAACCCTTACATTTACCTCATATTAGACATCACATCGATGTATGACTTAGTTTTCACCCTTGCACCAATCGACATTAGACTATTAGATAGTATCACACTAAATCTATGTTGATAATTATTTTCTCGTTAATTACCTCCTTGGTCCAGCAAGTAGTAACGAGGCAAGTTCTAACGTTGGCCACCGTTAAAAAGATTTCTAAGCAAAAGAATTATCAATGCATGCAATAACACTATTCAAGAATTACTTAGTTACTATTCATACGTTGTTAATCGCTCATGGTTCCCACAACCCTAGTTGTGGATTTAGTTACCCATAATAGCAAGAACACAATTCATATGTTTAGATGAAGAAATCATGAACTTACGTAATAAGTAGAAGAAACCTAGAATCTCAACTTGAATTGCAAAGTCAAAATCTTCAAAACGAACTTAGGAAATTAAGAATTGCTAAAGTTGCAAGTTAATCTCCAAAGTCAAGAACTAGAATAAAAGTAATAAAGTCTAACTCCAAATAAGAAGAAGAAAAGAACCCTAAAAAGTATTCCTATAAATGATCTCCCCTCAAATAATTATTTCTATGAATTATTTATAGATATAGAAAACCCTAAATAAAATAATTTTGTCCAAACAAATTGAGAATCCAAAACCAAAAGGAATTGGATTCCTTTTTTTTTTTCGCCGTGAACAGTAGTGCCGCCTCAAAAAATCGCTGGTCTTCACTTGCTGCCACGGGGCAGCAATTTTCTCAATTTAAAGTTGAGAAAGTTTTGCTGTTGCACTTTATATGTTTATACGTTATTATATTAAATTTAATCCATTAAGCTGCCTCCTTGATTTCCTTCCTCAATCTTTCATCTTTAATTCATTTGAGCTCCAAATTTCTTCAGTTTTTCACCAATTTAATCCTACAAATAAAATACATAATTTAGCACAATTCATTGAATTAATGCTAAAAAAGGATAAATATAAATAATAAATCTGAGGCAAATAATGATTAAAATATATATTTTTGGCCTCACATCAACACCCCACACTTAAATTTTTTATCGTCCTAGAGCAAACATACATTAAAGCTCATCTCAAAAATCTCAAACTAGGAATATCATCACTTTTGTTGACACAAACAATTAGGCCATGTACAAATTTCAAAACGCCAAGTACAATTTTCAATCATTATGGAAGACATCCAAATAAACAACAAACCTCTAACCTCCTAACCTCAAGGAAAGACTTTCAACTCATCAAATTTAAGCATGTTCACCTACTCTCGTCAAAGGAAGCTAATAAAATCACCTATCCATCATGAAACAAGTGCCCTCACAAAAAAAAAAAAATAGTCCACACACTTAATTTAACAGATTGAGTATAAATTAAGGACTTAGCATCAAATAACAACTCGCAACAGAAATAAAATTTGCATGTATGCACAAAGAACCATAGGCTTGCCCATTATGTATGTCTCCACTAATTAAGCATGTTTGAATAGAATCAAATAGGACTTTAACGGGTTGTAATATAGGATAGGGGACGGGTAGGAAAACTATATAATCGTGACTTACACTTCCTTAAGCACTTTGCAATTTTAGACTTCATCACCCATTATTTTCTGCTCTTTATTTTCAACCCTCTCTTCAACAATTATTTCACAAGTAATTCTCATTATCTCAAGAATGCTTCAATCTTCTTTTTTATTTTTTAAGTTTTCCTTCATAATAGCCACCCTCAACTTACGTATTTTACATGCGTTAAGGTGCACGATGTCCTTAGAAGGACCAGGGCCATCATCAAGGTAGTTTTTTTTTGTTTTTTCATGTCACATTCTTTTGTTCTTTTTTTTTTTTTTTTACATGTCACATTCTTTCAAAGAGGGCTTTTTATGCACTTTGTAACTATCATTGATTACCTTTTCATTCAACCATTCCTTTTTCTCAGGATTGATAATTAGAATAAGTCTATGCTATAATGCTCAAGGAAGCAAGGTGCAAAAACTAGGGATTCAACAAAATAGTCAAGGGAAAAATATGGCTACCAACAAAAGGTTATAGGCTCAAAAGGGCTAACTAGTGATATAATATTTGAAAAGGCAAAAATTTACCAGAAAAATCAAAGAAAACCTATTATCATCTCCTAAACAAAACAACACTTTTAATTTCGCTTCAATAACATGCAGGTCAAGTTCTAGATTAAGATGCAAAATATGAAATAAACAAATTCTAACCACACATGACACAAGTATCAATCAAGATGGATCAATTTCACTTCTAAGAGAGATAGGATCATAACAAAAATAAAATAAGCTATATACAAAGTCACAATCATGAGCTTAGGTATCAAGAGTCTGCAATTTCCTTATCAATCAAGCATTCACAAGAAAGTACTACTAAAAAATTAGGCCAAAATAACAAGTATCACACCACTCAAAAGGGTCTTTTCTTTTCTCTTAAAAAAAAACTTATTCCTAAAAAAATAAAAGACACTTGGTTCAAAGGGACTATCCTCAGGAAAAGAACCGAAAACAAATGCCAAGGAACCCATCCTAAAAAAAAAAAAAAAAAAGACTCAATAAAATAGTAAAAACTAGGAATTCATTCCTCCACCCAACTCTTAAAAATATGCTATGTCTCCAAAACATCAAATAAAATTTAAAACAAGGGTTAGGAAAACTCCCTGAGGCCTTATGGCCTAGCTAGTAGCATGTTCTCTTTATTTTCATCAAGGGTCGAACGCACCCCACACTTAAGCTCAAACATGCTCCTTTGCTAAATTGTTTTTTTTTTTTTGGGTACTCAAACTTTTCCTAATCTGCAAAAAAAAAAAATACAAGACAAAAAAAAAAAAAGGTGGCACTAATAAAATAAAATAAGAAGTTACACTACTAATTGGGTTGCCTCCCAATAAGCGCTTAATTTAATGTCACGGTACGACGCAGACACCTTAGTTACTCAGATTCCATCTCTTTGACCCTTTCCGATTGGATTATAGTGTACTCCTAGATTAGCCATTTTCCTCAAAGTTTTTCTCAATTCAGGATCATAGGGGGTCAAGAATTCGCCTCGACTCTGTGTACTTGGCATACACTAGAGTTGAAACCTGTAGAAAACAAAACTAAAAAAAAATGTAAAATTAGAAAATACTTTACTAAAGTTCAATAGTGTAGTTAAACTTAATCTAAAAGCCTTATTCCCCAACAGCGGCGCCAAAATTTGATACACTCAAATTACACCTCCTTAAAGAAGCATAATCGATCGTTATCAAGTAAATAACACAACTTGTTGGTTGGGGTCGATCCCACGAGGAATATGGTTTAGACTTAACTTTAACCAACGATTATATCCATTTGGTCAATGTATTTCCAAAAACAAGTACTTAAAGGGGGGGGGGGGGGGGGATTTGTGAAACAAATTCAGGAAATTATGTAAGTAATCAATGAGCAAGATTCAAACTTCAGTTGTTATCAAGATGAGAAAATAACTAGGGTGCACGTGTTCCCATAAGCTCATAACGCGGTAATCCTAGTAATAGCAATCTTTTCCTAGTGTAATAACATGCAAAGTGATAAGTTAGGTATCTCTAAATTCTTGGTCCGGCATCTAGAGAATTTCACCCCGCACTTTGGTCCGGCTACGTGTGTATAATTTACTAACCTTTACCTTTACCTCATATTAGACATCACATCGATGTATGACTTAGTTTTCACCCTCGCACCAATCGACATTAGACTATTAGATAGTATCACACTAAATCTATGTTGATAATTCTTTTCTCGTTATTTACCTCTTTGGTCTGGCAAGTAGTAACGAGGCAAGTTCTAACGTTGACCACCGTTAAAAAGATTTCTAAGCGAAAAAATTATCAATGCATGCAATAACACTATTCAAGAATTACTTAGTTACTATTCATACGTTGTTAATTGCTCATGGTTCCCACAAGCCTAGTTAAATTCATAACAACACTGTATAGGTTACTAAAATAGTCATAACTTTTTACTCAAAAATTGGATTGACACGAAATTAGCGGCGTTGTAAAGTAGATTCAAATACCTTTAATTGGATAGGTTATGACTCACATAAATATTTATATTCTAAGAGAGATGGTCGTTTGAAGTTGACCCATGTAGAATCTTACATTAAAACATAATCGATAAGGAAACTTCAAGAACACTTATCAAGAACTCATCAAGAACTTACATCCTTAAATGTCAAGAATGAAATTACACTGAATAAATGATGATTGACGTGTGGGTGAACGAATCCAACACTATGGAAGCTTACATATCTGAAAGAACTAGGTTCTTGGCGAAATCTTGAATTTCTTGAACGAACGCTTGAAACTTTGAACTTTTTCTCCTCTTGAATCTTCTTTCTAAAACCCTAAACACTTTTGGGGATGAATGAAACTAATTCTAATTAGTTTAGACTCCTAAAACCTTACTAAAAATGCTTAAATCCGATTGGGTAAGGAAAACACCAAAATACCCTTCATATTTTCGGGTACCTTTCCTTAATTGGATAGCCCGACTTCAAACATGTATATCTCCCTCATACAAGCTCGAAATTTAGCAAACTTGGTGACGTTGGAAAGATAATTCGAACACCTTTCATTAATAATCTTATGGCACATCTAACTCATCCTTCACTGAGAGTTATGGTCATTTTAAGTTGACCCAAAACTTAGAAGAACCTAGGAATGACTTGAATGAATTCTATTTAGTTCTTCTTGGAACTCAAGGTCCTACATCTAGTGAGCTTAACACTTGGGAAAAATTTAAATTGCTTGGTAAAATCCTACTCACAAAGAATGATGGTTCGAGTCTTAGTTCAAAAATTTTTCTGGGGTGTTACATAAATTGAGTTCACAAGAAACCCCAAGCACAAAGTTGAGTTGAAAGCTTCTGTTATGCCGTAATTTTATTATTCTTTAGAAAAATCACTTTTTAAAATGTTCTAAGTGTAAAACAATTTGAGAAAAATACTTAGAAAAGAGTCGACAATTAATTTTTTTAAAAAAATTAAAAAAACTTAATTTAAAAAAGTTTTAATAGATAAACCTTTAAAAATTTAGAGAAAATGGGTAAGAGGTTCTTATTTCTACTCTAAGAAGGTATTAGTACTTAAAGTAGCCGCTAACATGCGGTTATCCTACGACTTGACTAAAATAATTTTTGACTAATTCTTTGAAAAAAATGGTTTAATACAAAATGTAATTTACAATATTCGAACTTTGAGAAAATAGTTAAATAAAGAATCATTTTTCATTTTTTTATTTTTAAAAAAAGGACCTAAAATGAAATATTTGAATTAAATTGCAAGTGATTAGAATTTTAACAAAACTAGATTAATTAGCATTTGTTTGAATCATTTTAAAAATAATTTACACCAATTTAGTTGATAAACCAAGAAATCATTTTAAACTAGTTAAAAGTAAGTGAAAGTTTTGAATAGAAAACATTTGAATAAGTAAATAAGGGTGCAAAAGTTGATAATTTTTTTTTATATTAAAATAAACCAACACAAAGAAAATAGTTCATCCTTTGGGGAATTTAATTAAGTTATTTAAAGTTAGAGTTAAATAAATAAAAAAAAAACTAACAATAAGTAATCACAATTAAATAATCTAGGAGAATAAAGGAGAAGATGAATTTGTGCCCTTTTTTGGGCCAAACCATTGCTGATTTGGGCTCTTGACTCAATTCGCATTTTTGTATACCCCTGATGTATATCAATGTAAATCGGATGTGTACAACCCATTTTTCTATTTTTCGAGACCTATTTCAACTTCCAATTTATTCTGGGGGTGGGGGGTGGGTTTCATGCAAGACAAGATAATAAGGATTAATATTCATTCAATTACATGTAAAGGGATCAAAACTAAATATTACTACAAATTCAAGAAATCTGACCTTCCAAATTATTAGCAAACACTCATTAGCACTAAAATGATGATACTCAACTAGCCAACATGTTAACTAATATCATGTAAACAGATGGGAGCTTTGGAAATAATTTCATAGTGAAAACAACTAGAAAATGATCATATGTCCAGGTCACTAGGCCAACATGCTTCCATACTAGTTATATATAAAGGCCAACAATACAGTAAAAGCAAAATAACTCGGCCAATATCAACATGCCAATTATAATAATTTACATAAACCCAAGCTTAGATATAAAAATGTGAATGCAACCATGGTACAGTCAAGGTCTGTCCCACAGTACCAAACACTTCAATCTTTGCAAATTTAAGGTCTCTACAACACAATTACTTTCCAACGCTAAGCTTGTACATAAGAGAAAAATAACAGAGAGCTCTAACAACAAGATAAGATAGACTATTTGATTGTTTATGTATTTTATTTTTATCTTTTTATTTTTAACTTGATTAACATTGAGAAAGGGGTTGAGATAGCCATCCTTAGTCTTGGCCAGATTTATGCCTAGATAATATATTGAAATTTTGAACCAAAGAAGCACCAAACAAAGGACGCATATTAACACCAGATAAATGAAACTACATGAACCAAAAACACTGCCAACATGAATAAATTAGCCATGTCACGGATTACAACAATTCGAAATAGCTAAATCATGCTTTCAGTTTAATATGGAGACAAATTCCACTAAAACTAAACTGGGAGTAGGCTGAGTAATTAAGAATCATAACGAACAAAAGAAAGATCGTGCTCAAAAGAAAAGAGATCGAGTTGGATGAAGCTCATGACCATGGTATTGAGAGAACTGAACTAAGCAGGCATGGAAGGATGTAAAACCAACAACCAAGAATTGCACCTCAATACCCTATGCAAATTAGGTTAATATCGAGACAACGATAAGTCCCAATACACAAAGAAATAGATAAGATTACATTTGTCTGATATAGAATATGCCAAACAATATTAATATCGCAACAGAGAAAATATCTTTATTGAGCTAGAATAGAATAATTTAAGCAAAGTAAAGGTCAATTGAGCGTAATCTCGAATGGCCTCGTGCCAAAGACGACCCAACTGATATTTTGTTGCTCTCATTTTAACAGTCAATCATTAAGATTTTCCAAATATCATATGTTTAACATCACATAAATTGAACTCGTAGCATATGAACCCTATGACAATAGATGAGGCAGTAAGCACAAGACGATGATAGAATAACTTTTATTAGATACAAAGATCAACATTAGAAAGGAATTCATTTTCTTAAGATGAAACATTTTAAACTAAAATAGTGAGTAACCAGCTGATTCAAAGAACATGAAAACAATATTTATCCTATAAAACATATATTACAGATTGCTCTCATCATGATGTAAATTAGATAGAACAAAATTTCATTAAACATAAAGATTAGGACATGAATCATGTGCGAAATGAGAGGCTATATCCCAAAGATAAACTAACATATTAGATAGTACACCAGAATATGAATAGAAGGTGAAAATCAACACGAGGCATAGGCAAAACAGATTCTACGAAACGGGTGACTAAAGTCCAAGATAAGAACTGAAACTTCGGCACAGTAAAAGACACAACAAATAAACTCAAACCATAGTATCTCTTATACGAGAAAATCACAAACAACATACCAATACCGACTCTTTAAACACCAAAATAAAAACTGATCAAATGGAGATTCACATACTTAAAAAGGGAATCAGACTTACAAAACAGAGAAAAATCGAACTGCTCAACAAGAAGAAAAACACAGTAATAAGCTAACAATAATAACAAATTAATCAATACATCGAGAATATACAAGAATTTAAATAAGACAATAAAAGTTTACCTTTTACGGGGCAGCGACTGAGACAAACGAGTTGAAGAGCTTGCTACTACTACTGACCGCCACAATCAGATGAACAAAAGAACTTGAAAGAAAATTGAAAATCTGAGGCTCAAACCTTCGTGGGTTCGATTTTAGAGAATACTATTCTCCAACCTTCAAATTTCAATCCTCTGTCATTCTGTCTAAATGACACTAATACCATGTATTTATAGCAAAAAATAAAGGTTTGAATTCAAATAGCCTTTTGAGCGGGAGATGAGAGATTGATTGGAGAGAATGGAAGGAAAAACAAGCAAGATGAGAACCTACCCCCGCAAATCCAGATTTGATGTGATACTTCTTGATCCGCATTAGATTTGGGTGAGATTTCTCCCAGCCAAAGTCAACAAATCTTGTTCCGAGGTCTGTAATATTTGAAAGTAGGGAGAAGAACTAACAGGGGTGATGGGCTGACGAAGAACTAGGGTTCTTCTCTTGACTTTTGCGTTTTTGGGAAGAGGAAAGGGGAGAAGAGGCGTGCGTGGCTGCTAAAAAAAGGAGAAAGAGAGCGTAAGAGCGTGGAAATAGGATGTATGCATATATGCTTGTATATGTAAATATATGTATATGTGTGCAGGTGTTAAAGAACAAAGGGATGACCCTTTTTTATTTAAAATTTGGCCACTTTAGTTCGTGTTCTAATCAAATTAACTTAGATATAGCCAAATTGAGTCATAACTAATTCAGCCAAAATTAAAATAAGATGAATAATTATCGATTAATTATTTGAGCTTCTTAATTTAAACAAGACAAAATAATTATCAAGACTTATTCATTACTTAAAATAGAGAAATAATTATACAAAATTATAAAATTCACTAATTCAAAGAAATAAATGCGTAATTATGCTAAACATTATTTTTGGGCTATTTATTAAATATTTATATAAAAGATGAAAATTATATCGACCAATATGTAAAATTATATAATTATTTTTGAAAAATACTAACCAAAACTAATTAGAAAGAGTTTTAAAATATATATTTTTTGGGTTTTTTCAAAGACGATTATTTCAAATTGTTTGAAATTGAAGAAGCTCGATAGTTAACTCGAAATGCATAGGGTCAAAATTGGGTGTCAACAGCTTCCTTACCGGTTAAGTTTTGACATAAAATTCTGCATAGGTCAACTTCAAATGATCATATCTCTATGAATATAATGAATTAGGTGGCCCATAACATATCAAATTAAAGGTGCATGCATCCTTTTTCCAATGCCACCAAGTTTGCCTCAATCTGACTTCTGAATAAAAGGTTATGACTGATTTACTAGAGACAATCTAAGTAGCAGCAGCTCCGCGTTACAGAGTGAATACAGACCTCACTATCTGCTGAAATAAAATCCCGACTTCCAACTTCTTTTATTTATTTTTTCAGAATATTTTTGTCCTAAAAACCTTTAGACCATTGCCAACCACTCTATTTTACTCTCCATTCTCTATATTTGGAGAGTAAAATAGAGAATTGGGTCTCTAACCACTCTCTAAGAAACTCTCTATTCTCTATTTATAGAGAGGTGAATAGTAGTTCTCCAAATTCCTCTCTATTTCACTTTTTCATTATTTTAATATTATTTCTATTATTTGTAATTAACATATTATTTTTCATATAAGGCTATTAATTAAATTTCTAATATTCGTAATTCTTTTAAATATAATACAACATTTTTAAGAATATATTATTTTATATATACTACTTTCATCTCGAATTAATAATATTTTAAATATTATTTTTTCAATGTTCGTCACTTTAAGAGATAATTTGATATTATTATGAAGAATGCACAAAATTTAAATGATAAAATGAATATTTTAATTTAAAAATTACAATACATCATATAATAATTTAAATACAAGATAACAATGCAATACATAACATAATTATTTTTAAAATCACAACAATAATTTAGTAATCCGGTAGGTCGTTTTCAGATTTAATAATATTTGGAAAAAAGATAGTTTTTGATCTAGAGAATTATTGTGTTTGTGATTGCGATTGTGCTTGTTGAGTTATTTTTTAAATTTTTCGTAATTGTTCTTTGAAATTTACAAGAAAATATATTTTATATTAAATAAATAATTTTTTAAAAAAAGTAATTTTATATTACATGAAAATTATATAGGGTGATTATTTTGAAAAAAGAAAGAACGGATTTATATTATGAAATAAGAATATGAAATAGAAATAGAAATAATAATATAATATTGAGGAGAGAGAAGAAAATTCTTTTTTAGAGAGTAAAATAGGGAATTGAGTTGGAGTTGGTTGTCTGAAAAAATAAAAAAAACTCTATATTTGGAGAGTAAAATAGAGTCTAGGGTTGGAGATGCCCTTAGGGAGTCATCTGAATTACCCTAAACATGTAGAAAATTAGTTCATAATCAAACCCTCTCATTCACTCCTAAATTCCTACGCTTAAGAACTTCAAGAAACACTCAGGGTAGGGTTCATCTTCCAAGATTTTCCTTCATGTTTCTTCAAGAATTTTGTTCTTTCAGGTATGTAAGGCTAGTCATAGTGATGGACTAAGTTCATCCCCACGCCCTACATCTAAATTCATCCAATAAAAGGTTATGTTTAGAGTTTTATCTGTAGTATCTTGAAATCCGAATTTAGTTGTGTTTCTTATTCTGAATTCCAATTCCTTAATTATTGAGATTTTGATTCCTATTATGCATATTGAATTCTAAATTGTTGTTCATGTTTCATATCAAATGAACCCTACTTGTTTGTAAAAGTTATGTTTATAGAGATTATTATATGAGATTTCTTAAACATCAATTTCGTACTTGATAGGTAAGGCTATATATAAATATACGTTTACATGTATGTTTTGAAAAGATTTTTCAAAGAAAGGATGAAATGATTTCATATGTACTATTTGTCAGTGAAAAAGAGAAAGAGTATAATTGATTTTCTTCTGAATAGTACTTCAGTAAAGAAAAGTGAAAGTAAAGTAAATAAATAGTCCCTTTCTCTGTAAAGGGTGATTTAGCAAACTTCATATGCTTTGTTTTGGTAGTAGTATCGAGCAACGAATATGTGATGCATGGCTTTCCAAATCATGATGGCACCTACTAAAACCCACCAGTAGGTAAGCCAAACCATACCCACAACAAGAAGTAGTGAGTACAAGGGTAGAACTAAACAGAAAATAATGCTAACAATAAGTAAAGACAAAAAGGGGAAGCAAAACAAAAACTATATACAAAGGAACCCTCTTAGAACCTGAAAGTCACTAGTACAGAGCTGTCTAATGAGATAAATATAAGTCCCAAAAGTGGACCACAACAAGCAAGCTAACATAAGTACAGAAGGAGACATGGTGATCCAAAACGCCGAGTGCTCACCCTCGTCTCCGATATCAACAAGCTGCAAAAGACGGCACAGATGATCACCGCTAGTAGCTAAGCTAGTACTAGGACCTGCATCACGAAAAGATGCAGAGTGTAGCATAAGTACCAAAAAAAATTACTCAGTAGGCATCATAGACCGACCATGCAAGAAAGGTAAAATCAATCTGAAAAGATAGAATCTAGACAAAAATAGAGGTCAAAGAGGATATGAAAAGAAGCACACGAGTGTGCCAAAAGTAAATCTAAGTATAGCTAAATTACACCTAATTGGACCCCATAAGTCTAGAAAGTACACTCGTGTGCAAGTTAAAATATAACCCGAACAGACCCCCATAAGCCCGAAAGGTGCACCGAATAGCTAAGACTACAAGAATAAGATACTCAAACCCAAGTCCAAAAGAAATCAACCGCACCTCGAATCCATAGTGATAGGATCTGGGTCTCGAACCCAAAGTGGTAGAAGTTGGGCCTTGAATCCAAAATGATAGAATCTGGGCCTCAAACCCAAGGCATAAGTCTCAAGCTAGAAATAACGGCCTCGAACGGTAAAAAATTTTCCTCAAATTGGAAATAATGGCCTAGAACCGTAAATAATCACTGCAACCAACCAACTTATAACCTAACTAGCAAGAGTGCCAAGGATATGTCAATTACAAGGAGGATCCCATCTCAAGTGAAGTCACCGTGGGACACCACAACCAGAGGTCTCAACAGAAGGCTCCCAGCTTAGTACAACTCAATCTCCAATCATCGCGTTAACATAAATATCTGGTAACACCTCGAAACCGCAGAAATAGGGAGAGAGAGGATAGAAGATCTAATAAGCCATGAATTTGCCTAAACTAAGGTTCATACTATAAGACTTAAGTTTGCTATTCTAGTGTACAAGGATCTAGTCTGTCCGAAACAACGTCGGAGACAAAGCAAAACAACAAAGTTTGAGAGTCTAAGGCAACACTGGTCTATCCTAGGCTAAGGCTGGACATGCATCAGAAAAAAAGTAATTTCAAGTAATTCACATAGCATGCACAAACCCAAACCATTGAACTAGCAAGGTATATGCCTGAAATAATGCTGATCAAACCTAAAACATCGTATCTAAGAAGAGAGGTAAGAATACCATGTCATCACCCCCAATGCACACTAATCAACATGAGTTCACACACTTAGGCTCATTCTAGATAGAAAGGAAGTCGTAGCCTACCTTAAGGCCGATCGCGCGCGCTCTAAAATCACTTTGCTAGAGCTTTTCCTTTCCGAATGGTCTTTGAACGCTGCCATGCTATCAAATATAGGATCACAACGTTAGTAAGGCCATTTAGACACTAAAATCACAACAAATGGAGATGTGTCAATTTTGGAGTCGAAATAGGAATCGTGGGACCCACACTGGACTTTTCGGATTTGATTCTGCCAAAATACCCAAAACAGTACCCTAAACTTGTGTTCCAAAATGGAACATAATTCGTAACTCAAAACGCAACAAAAATCCAACATGCAAATACATCACACTTTAATCAATTGAAAAAAAAACATGCAACATGTAAAACTCGGAATTGAACAAAATCAAAGAACTCCTCACTCATTGAACACTCCACGATGTAGCCTCAATAATTCCTGACACGTGGGACTTTGAATAACCCAAAATAAAGCTAAAATGAGCTAGATATCACCAAATCAATATAGCCAAAATTAAGAACTCGGAAAGAGTTACAACAGTTTGGTTTATCGCATTTTTACCTCGAACAACACGCACTCGATAACTTCTCATCACTCTACAGCGAAGCCACCATAAAAAAGAAGCTTCCACACTTTGACCATCAGTCTGTAGGTAGAAGGCCAGCTAAGCTCAACACGAGAACCCGACTCGTCCTGAAAAATCTTCTAGAAGCTAGAAGTGAACTGAGCACCCCGATCTGATATAATAGAAATCGGCTCACCATGACGATGAACCATTTCACGAATGTAGAATGGGCTAACCTCTCAGTTCTGAATGAAGACTGAATAGAGATGAAGTGTGCTGACTTGGTCAGTGGATGAACGATGACCCAAATGCTATTAACACCTCTAGAAGTCCGAGGCAAACATTCCACAAAGTCCATGGTGATGCGATCCTACTTCTACTCCATAATGGGTAATTTTTGAAACTCACCACTAGGTCTCCAATGCTCGGCCTTCACCTACTGGCAACTAAGGCAACGAGATACATAGTTTGAAATATCTCTCCTCATACCGCTCCATCAGTAATGCTGCATCAAGTCATGGTACATCTTTGCGGTGCCTGAATGGATAGAATATCTAGAATCATGGGCCACCCGAAGTATCACCTGAATTAAACCCCCAACTCTCAGAACACAAATACAACCTGAAAATCGTAAAACCCATTTGAATACAAGGCAACCTGACTGACATCACCTGCTAACACATGATTTCAAAGTGCCACCAAGACCTCATCCTCAAATTGATGGCTACAGATCTGATCACGAAGAGAAGACTCAACTCCCATATAGGCTAGAACAGGCCTAGAATATGAAATATCCAACTGAACTATCTGATTATCTAAGGACTGAATGTCCAAGGCTAAAGGTCGCTCTACCATAGATAGGAAGGCTAGACTTCCCATACTCACTACCTTCCGACTCAAGACGTTTGCTATTACATTCACCTTTCCTGAATGGTAGAGAATTTAGAGGTCATAGTCCTTCAGAAGCTCAATCCAGTGATGCTGCCTCGAATTAAGATCCCTCTATCTCATGATATACTGAAGGCTCATCTGATCAGTGTAGATCTCACAACGAACTCCATATAGGTAGTGGCTCCAAATCTTAAGCGCAAAAACTACTGCCACCAACTACAATATCCTTAGACACCACGTGCCCCAAGAATACTACAAACTCAAGCCAAAACTCACAATTTGAAAACTTGGCATAAAGTTGCTGATCTCTCAAAGTCTGAAGCACAATCCTTAAATGTTGCTCATGATCACTCCTACTACATGAGTATACCAAAATATAATCTATAAACATAATGATGAACAAATAAAGATACAACCTAAACACCCGTGTCATCAAGTCCATGAAGGCGGCATGGGCATTAGTCAATCCAAAAGACATCACTAGGAACTCAAAGTGCCTAATGGAGTCCTAAATGCGGTCTTAGGGATGTCCACTGCCTTAATCCTGAACTGATGGTAACCAAACCTCAAATCAATCATTGAAAATAGTGAAGCACCCTGAAGCTGGTCAAATAGATCATCAGTCCTAGGCAAGGGGTAGCGTTCTTCACTGTCACCTTATTCAACAGCCTATAGTCAATACACATGCACATCATTCCATCCTTCTTATTCACAAACAGAACATGAGCACTCCAAGGTGACACACTAGGCCTGATGAACCCTTTACTGAAGAGGTCCTAAAGCTGAACACTAAGCTCATTGAGCTTTGCAGGAGTTATTTGATATGGCAGAATAGGAATAGGCCAAGTACTCGGCTCAAGCTCGATAGGAAAGCCAATATCACACTCTGGTGGTAGGCCTGGTAATGACACCCTATTTTTACCTCCACGATACAGATTAATCATCGAGCTTCTTAAATTTTGAATAATTTGAGATAATTAATTTTTATAAAGTTCAAAATATTTTTCAAGTTTAGAAGTAATTTTAATAGTTTTTATAATTTTAAATAATAAATATGTTTTTATATGATTAATATATTTTATAAATATTTGAAAATCATCTCAAAAGTTTTTACATTTTTAGATTAATCCTTTATTAATTTTGTTTAGTTTGAATTATGATTATAATTTTGAGTTAATTAGTTTGTAATTAAGTCAATTATTTCATTTCGTTAGAATTAAGAAACTCCTTTATTGATCTATATAAGTCCGTCTTATTTAAATTTTGACTGAATGCACTAATCAATTCAATTTGGCTACGTTTTGAGCTTTATTTTGCCTAGATTATTAATTCACTTGGCTAGTTCTTCATACAATTTTAGCCACTTCTATACCCTATATTTAACTCAATTTGGAGACTATTTTGGGTCTTTTAGTCTCTCAAATTAGCAACCCAATTTTCTTAATAACAAAAGTCCCATCAGCAAGAAATAACCCAACCCAACCCCCTTTTCTTTCTCTAACGTTAATCCCTCTCCAACGTTAACATACAAAGACAATAGCAGGACAATACATAACGATCAAATGACATCGAGAATTCATAGACTTCTAACGTTCATCAGTAACAATGACATTCTAAGGGAACAACACAGCGACGTGAACACGAAAAACAACGACGTCAACAATAAACAACATTATTCATTCAACCCTGACATTCACGAACGGTGAATTCACAACGTCTTCACGGTGTGTACGTGACTAGTATGCCAATGTCACATTCTTCTTCCCAAAATGACAAGAACAGAGCAATACGCCTTAGAGCTCTACCTCACCCCTTTTTTAGCTTTCCCCGAGAATTAACTAGAAGCTTTAGTCATTTACTTTGCTTGCCTTGGCCTCCAAATCCCTTAAAATCCATTGGATGCTGTTGAAAATTGATGAAGGATGAGCTTTTCCTGATCCAAAAGAGAAAATGTTTGAATTTAAATTTCAATTTACCCTAATTCTTATCAAATTTTCATCCCTTTTTCCCCCAAAAAAGTTTGACCTTAATTCCCCTCTATTTAAGCTCTTAGCTTCTTCAATGTTAGGTTGAGAAAGAGGTTGTCAAAAAACGAAGAAAAAGTTTAGAAAATGATTGATATTCAAAGCATAGTCTCCCTTAGTTACAAAAAATACAACGAATACACTTAGAATATATTTTCATTCTTCCTTCTTGTTCGTTGTTGCTGGGATTCGTCGGAATTCTTGAAGCTCTCCTGTGGTTGCGGACCTGCTTCCCAGATTTGGGAAAAGTCATTTCACGTCGAGGAGAGGTCACGGACAGTTCTGCCTCAAAAAATATTTTCGCAACCAAAAATTTAATACATCAAACAATGTCGCGGACCTACCCTCAGACAATGATTTTTTTTTATGTTTTCTCATGTTTATCTATATAAAAACACTCCTAAATATTGTGAGATCTTTCCTATCACAAATCACGATCCTTGAATCCATAATTTAATTAAAGGAAAGTTAAGACTCAAGTTTAGAAGTCAAGAAAAGTTCATTAAAGTTTTTCAAAAGTCTTTCGCAAATGTTTTAACTTTGTTTTAAGTCTTAAAGTTTAGGTTGAGTAAAGAGTAAAGATTGAAGTTCATTTCTTCAAAGAAGTATATGGGGACTATGTATTTCCAAAGAGTTTAAAATGTTTTCACATTTGAGAAAGAAAGGGAACACCGATTCCAAGAGAGCTTTTAAGCTAAGTTTTGAGTAATTATCTCAAACCAAAGAAAGAAGTTTGTTTTAAAAACATATGAGCTAAGTATATTTTGGGAGTAGTATTGAGCACCGATATGAGGATGCAAGTTCATATTAACTCAAGTCTCCATAAACCATGTAGCCGTCATGGGTAGTAAATGATCATACTTTTTAGATGACTCCTTAAGATGCTTTTAGCATAGACTAATGGATCCACTTAGTTAAGGCATCCTATATGACGGCAAAGTATAGGACAGTTCTGGCAGCATCGGCAAGACGTTGTATCACCAGTTAGGCTCATAGTGGTAGTTGTCGGTTAGAGAATGTCCCACATAAACTCTATTACTTTGATATATGAGTAAAGTTGAGTTTGTTATTGCATATCTTTAACAAATTGAGTTGTTATTTACTGTTGTAAATGTTTTGTATAAATTGCATTATTATTGTTGTTCTACACTGCATTTTGAGTTGAGTTATTCGTGAGTTAAGTAAAGCTAAGGTAAGTGTTCCTTTCAGATCCTTTTCAAGCTTATGTTGTGTTTAGCGTTCCAATTTGCATACTCGTACATTCAATGTACTGATGCTAGTTGGCCTGCATCGTCTTATGATGCAGACGCAGGTAACTAGGATCAGCATCCAATGCCTCGTTGATCAGGTTGAGCATCCAAAGTCAGTTGGTGAGCCTCCTTGCATTCTAGAGGACTCTCTTATCATTTTATTTCTTGTTTTCAGTTGTTAGGATGATCGGGGGTCCTGTCCCGACATCCCTCTTTGTTTTAGAGGATTCATAGATAGTTAGTTGTTTAGTTGTCTTTACATTATCATTTTACATGTTAAGACTTGAGTTACCATTTTGGCCAAGTTGAATGTTGAATTTTAAACATTCTAAGCTATTTTATTAAACAATTGAGTAAGTGGATTTGATCATTGTAATAATGCTTAGAGTCTTCCGCTGAGTAAGTAAGCCAGGCCAAGGGTTCGCTTCTGGCCAACAATGGTTCTTAAGTGCCAGCCACGTCTGGGGTGTAGGCTGGGGGAGTGACAAACTTTGTATAAGAGCATAGAGTTTAAGAGTCCTAGGGAGTATATGGAGCCGTGTCTGTAGGTCCTACTTATCGGTGTGAAGCGCGCCACATCTATAATTAGGAGACTGCGACACTTAGGAAATTTTGTCACTTCTTTCACACTCATTTCGTGTGTTCAATTTTGATCTCTAAATAGTTTCCTTCTTATTCATGCTTGCGCATGTGTTCAGATAATCATGCCTCCACGAAGAGCTAACAGAGGTTGTCCTGCTAGGCATAATGTTGAGGAGCAAAGGGTACCTAATGCACTTGAAGTGCAACCCCAAGGAGAGGTTACCAATGTTGAGTTTTGTAGGGCTATCCATATGTTGAGCCAAGTTGTGACTAACCAGGTTGGTCAATAAAGAGGAGCTAGACAGGAAGTGACTGATACTTCAAGGATCTGAGAGTTCTTAAGGATGAATCCTCTAAGTTTCACGGGTTCGAGCACTACTGAGGATCTAGAGAACTTTATTGAGGAACTAAAAAAGGTATTTGAGGTTATG
Organism: Solanum pinnatisectum; assembly: GCA_035578085.1. Lineage (NCBI taxonomy): Eukaryota > Viridiplantae > Streptophyta > Magnoliopsida > Solanales > Solanaceae > Solanum > Solanum pinnatisectum. The sequence goes on along the minus strand of CM069086.1, from coordinate 16,167,321 downwards.
CATGTTGCCGATATTGAGAGAGTTGAACTAGCTGCATATCAACTAAAGAATGTTGCTAGGACTTGGTTTGACCAGTGGAAAGAGGGTAGAGCTGAGGATGCACCACTTGCGAGTTGGGCATGTTTTAAGGAGGCCTTCTTGGCGCGTTTCTTTCCTCGAGAACTAAAATAGGCTAAGGTATGATAATTTCATACCCTTAAGCAGGATTCCTTGAGTGTTCATGAGTATGGGTTGAAGTTCACCCAACTATCTCGTCATCCTCCAAAGATGGTTGTGGATATGAGGATGAACCTATTTGTTGCTGGGTTATCCCGTCTATCAAGCAAAGAGGGCAGGACAACGATGCTAATTGGGGACATGGATATATCACGATTGATGGTCTATGTGCAATAGTTTGAGGAAAAGAAGCTGAGGGATAGGGAGGAATTCAGAAATAAGAAAGCTAAGACATGGAATGAGTACAGGCAGCAGAAAAGTAATGTGAACCGTTCGTCCTTTCAACAAAAGCAAAAGGGACCTGCTCCATTATCTGCTAGTGCACCTGCACTCAGAAACAAAAGTGAGTATAGTGGTCAGAATTACCAACACTTCAGAGCTAGACGTGCACAGTCTCAAGGTAGTATGGCACAAGGAGGTAACTGGGATCCTGCATGTGCTAGGTGTGGTAGAACTCATTCAGGTAAGTGTCGTGATGGCCAGTCAGGTTGTTTCAAGTTTGATGTTTTTCCTGAAAAATTCTGTGAACCCTTTTATGTTTCTACACCTGTTTGGGAGTCTATTCTAGCTGAGTGAGTATATCCTGATTGTGTCATTTCCATCAATCACAAAGACACCATTGCTTATTCAATTGAGTTAGACATGGTAGATTTTGATGTCATTCTAGGTATGGACTGGCTTCATTCCTGTTATGCCTCCATTGATTGTAGAACTCGATTTGTTAAGTTCCAGATTCCTAATGAGCCAGTCTTATAGTGGAAAGTAGTTCAGCAGTGCCTAAGGGTCATTCCATTTCATAACTTAAGGCAAGAAAGTTAGTTTCCAAGGGGTGTGTTTATCACTTAGTCTGAGTTAATAACTCTAGTGTTGAGATAACTCCTATTCAGTCAGTTCCTATAGTAAAAGAGTTTCCAGAAGTGTTTCCAGATGATCTACCCGAAGTCCCTCTTGAGAGAGAGATAGACTTCGATATGGATGTTCTTCTAGATACTCATCCTATATCTATTCCGCCATATAGAATGGCACTAGCAGAGTTGAAAGAGCTTAAAGAACAGTTGAAATATCTCCTTGATAAGGGCTTTATTCGACCAAGTGTCTCACCTTGGGGTGCTCCGGTCTTATTTGTGAGAAAGAAAGATGGTTCCCTAGGATGTGTATAGATTATTGCCAATTGAACAAGGTTACCATCAAGAATAAGTATCCTCTTCCAAGAATTGATGATCTTTTCGATCAACTTCATGGTGCTTCTTGTTTTTCTAAGATAGACCTCAGATCTGGCTACCATCAGTTAAAAATAAGGGAATGTGATATTCCTAAGACAACATTCAGGACCCGTTATGGTCACTATGAGTTTCTGGTCATGTCGTTCGGTTTGACCAATTCACCTGCATCATTCATGGACCTTATGAATAGAGTTTTCAAACCTTATTGAGATATGTTTGTTATCGTTTTCATTAATGACATACTAATTTATTCAAGGAATGAAGAAGATCATGCTAGCCATCTCATAATAGTTCTTTAGACTTTAAAAGATAAGGAGTTATATGGTAAGTTCTCTAAATGTGAGTTTTGTCTTGAGTCTGTTGCGTTCTTGGGCCATATAGTTTTCGGTGATGGAACTAGAGTTGATACCCAAAAGATAGAGCTAGTGCAGAATTGGCCTAGACCCACATCTCCAACTGATATTAGGAGTTTCTTGGGTTTGGTTGGATATTATAGAAGGTTTGTAGAGGGGTTCTCGTCTATTTCATCCCCTTTGACCAAGTTGACTCAGAAAATAGTGAAGTTTCAATGGTCTAAAACTTCTAAGAAAAGGTTTTAGGAATTGAAAAAGAGGTTGATTACTACCCCAGTTTTGACCTTACTATAAGGTGCTCAAGGTTTTATGGTGTATTGTGATGCATCTAGACTTGGTTAGGTTGTGTATTAATGTAGAATGGCAAGGTTATAGCTTTTTCCTCCAGACAGTTTAAAATCCATGAGAAGAATTACATAACCCATGACTTAGAGTGGACTTTTGTAGTATTTGCTTTGAAGATACGGCATCATTATTTGTATAGTGTTCATGTAGATGTATTCACTAATCACAAGAGTATGTAATATATGTTCACTCAGAAAAAGCTTAATCTCAAATGAAGGTGGTGGTTATAATTACTCAAGGATTATGACATGAGTATTCTTTACCACCCAGGTAAGACTAATGTTATTTCTGATGCTTTAAGTAGGTTGTCTTTGGGTAGTACCACCCATGTTGAGGAAGAAAAGAGAGAGTTAGTGAAAGATGTGGATAGACTTGCACGCTTGGGAGTCTGACTAATGGATTCCACAGATGGAGGAGTAGTAGTGATTAATGGGGCTGAATCATCATTAGTGTCAGAAGTGAAAGAAAATCAAGACCAAGAACCAATTTTTCTTGTATTGAAGGAAAATGTTCATAAGCAAAAAGTATTAGCTTTTGAACAAGGGGGAGATGGCGTATTGAGATATCAAGGTAGATTGTGCGTACCAAAGATGGATGAACTCCAAGAGAGGATCATGGAGGAAGATCATAGCTCCATATATTCCATTCATCTGGGTTCCACAAAGATGTATCGTGATTTCAGAGAAGTCTATTAGTGGAGTAGTATGAAGAAGGGCATTGCTGAATTTGTTGCTAAGTGCCCGAATTGCCAACAAGTTAAAGTGGAGCATCAAAGGCCTGATGGTTTGGCTCAGAATATAGAACTTTCGGAATGGAAGTGGGAGATGATAAACATGGACTTCATCACAGGTTTGCCAAGGTCTCGTAGGCACCATGATTTTATATGGGTGATTGTAGATCGAATGACTAAATCAGCCCGCTTTTTGTCGATAAAGACTACCCATTCAGCAGAGGATTATGCCATGTTATATATTCAAGAGGTAGTAAGACTTCATGGAGTCCCTGTTTCAATTATATCAGATAGAGGTGCACAATTTACTTCACAGTTTTGGAAGTCATTCCAAAAAGGCTTGGGTTCAAAGGTGAACTGAAGTAGTGCCTTTCATCCTCAGACAAATGGGCAAGCAGAACGCACTATTCAAACCTTAGGGGATATGTTGAGAGCTTGTTTGATTGATTTCAAAGGTAACTCACCTACCTCCTATTAAATTTTCTTACAACAATAGTTACCACTTCAGCATCCAGATGGCTCCTTATGAAGCTCTTTATGGGAAAAGATGCAGATCTCCTATTGCATGGTTTGAAGTTGGTGAAGTTGGGTTGATAGGACTAAATTTAGTTCATCAAGTTATGGAGAAGGTGAAAGTGATTCAAGAGTGGTTGAAAACAGCGCAAGTCATTGGAAATCCTACAGCGATGTTAGGAGAAGGGAGTTAGAGTTCGAAGTGGATGATTGGGTTTACTTGAAAGTTTCACCCATGAAGGGTGTTATGAGATTTGGTAAGGGGAAACTTAGTCCCCGATATATTAGCCCTTACAAAATATCGAAAAAGGTAGATAATGTAGCTTATGAGTTGGAGCTACCATAAGAGTTAGCCCCGATTCATCTGGTATTCCACATCTCCATGTTCAATAAGTACATGGGCTATCCTTCATTGTTCATACCAACCGAAGATACTGGGATTAAGGATAGCTTATCTTATGAGGATATTCCAATTCAGATTCTAGATCGCCAAGTTCGCAAGTTGAGGACTAAGGAAGTAGCATCAATTAAAGTTCTTTGGGACAACCAGTTTGTTGAGGATGCTACTTGGGAAGCTGAAGAAAATATGAAGAAGAGATATCCACATCTCTTTGAAACCAGAGAGATTTTAGACCAAAGTACTAATTCTCTTCTTAGTACTTTTTAAATTATAAGTTGGCATGTTGTTTTTGCATTGCTTGTTGAGTATTGAGTTGAATGTTAGATGTTGCACCCTTAGCCTAATAAGAGTAATCTCATTCTAGGACGAATGTTCCCAAGGGGGAGATATTGTAACATCTCGCAAATTGAAATAACTAGGAAGGAGTTCATAATTGGAAATAGTTGTTTTTGGAAATAATGAAAAACCATGAAATTTTGTTAAGCTAGAATAAGTTGAGTTTTTGTCAACTTCAAACGACCAAAACTCCTAGCTCAGGATAAATTAGGTGTGTTTCCAGATACCATAATGAAGCAAGAAAAAAAATACATCACACAATCATAGGATCACAACCATCACCTACTTTGAAACAAGCTTGAAACCCTAAGAAACTTGATCCTTCCCTTTTTGGATTCTTTCCGCTTGTTCTTGGCCTTCAAACAATCAATACAATACGGGAATCAATAAACAATCACTAATTACCCGGATTACTAACAATTCTATGAACCCTAAATCAAACCCATGATCCTAATTATCCCAATTAGGGTTGTTTCCACCATAGATTCTAGATCAAAACCCTCCCCCATCATATTTACCCAATAAATTACGTTCTGCGGATCAAAAAACAGATTCGGGGAGTTAAAATCTTACCTTTAGCTTCGAGAATGGTGGAAAACTGTCAAGAATCAGCTGGGGTTTGTTCCTTAGCTCATTGAAAAGTGCAGAATAAAGTCATTTAGGGGTTTATTTACAACTTTAAGTCGTGTCTGGCCCGCCACAGCGGCCCTCATCCCACTATAGCGGCATCGCCAGAATGACCAAAACCATTGCCAAAGTGGCTTGCACAAAATAGTTAGCTATTTTAATAATTCCAAGACCCCCATTTAACAACACGCCTTTAACCAATGACGCTCAAAAAATACCGTTCATGCTAAGATCAATTTCGGGAGTTCTACTCACCCGAATTCAATTTCGTAAAGTCATACAGATACCTTAATGACTTATCTAACTACTCATGTAATCAAAATCATAAATAAGTCACCCGATTGCTACCAGATTTCCCTACAACTTAATGACTCTGATTTCATCCAAATCTCGACTAGGTTGGGAAATTCCAAGTTACTACGAAAAAGTTTTATGACCCAAAATTTTTCCCCGTTGGATTTTCTATAAAGACGGAACCTAATCATTACAACACATTTACTTGTTACCTAAAACAACCAAGGGTCAAGGTCCCTACCATTACAATAGATGGTTGACAAATCAAGGAAAAATTTGACCAAGGAACCAACATGTTGCTACGGAATATTGTCAATCATATTACTAAAACCATTTTCAATCAATCCTATAGTACCACTTTTCTCTTCAAAGAACTCCCTATCTAGAACTAGTATTGGATGAATAACCAAAAATGTTCCCACTTCCTCGACAAGACACGCATTTTTACCAATTATCGAAATGACATGTCCTTGAATATTTCATCGAGGATCTCCATGGGCAAATCAAAGACTTTCATCAATGATCATTTCTGCACCATGATTATTCATGTTCACCAATCTATACATAAAATAAGTCAAACTTTTGTCTATATTTTAAGAAAATAAAGATAAAGACATATTTCAAAGTTATAGATTAAAGGTCTTCAAAAATTATTTGTAGTCCTTATTTTATTAAGAAGAAAAAATAATATTAGATAGTAAAATTTCTGATTCTCACATACACAATTTATTTATATTGAATACGTACCTATAATTGATTTTAAATACAAAAGAAAATTGCATACACATAGAGGAAATCTACACAAATTTGGTACCTCTTCAATGTAGATTTAAAATTTAGATCATAAATTAAATTGATCACATTTCTTTTTATGTTTGTGCATATTAAAAGGATTGTATTCACCTCTTGCTAGATCTAATGAATTTTAGTTGCATGACTATGTTAGATTTGGAATCGATGGAATTTATATACAACTAGTAAACATAGAAAATCATTTCTAAAATATTAATTAATAATACAAATTCCTTTTATTTTGAATTTTTAGAGATACACTCAAAACTTCATAGACCATTTAGAAGAATTTATATAAACTATTGAACATAAAAAAACATTTATGAAAAATCAACAAAAGAGAAAAAAGAATAAGTGAAAACAGTACCTTAGTTAGACTATATAGAAAATTCTAATTTGTACATCCTAAAATTCAATAAAGTTATACCTCAACATTTTTCTGCATCACTTGAAGGGAAGACCTTTAGTGCTTTTCTATACTTTTAGAGTGTAACAACACAATAAGTTGTCAAAAATACTTACCACACAAATGTTTTTTCAAAAACAAATATAATATATGGGTTCCATGGAGAAATATATTTTCACTTTGACTTCTGAATTGTTTTTTATATATTTGTTTCAAGAAATTAATTTTGGAGTCCCCTATTTTAAATGTAGATAACTTTTCTTTCTTAAAGATAGGGCGTACTTAATAAAACTTAGACTTCTTGAATATATAGTCTTAATTTTTATAGTCATTCAACTTAACATTGAATATATTTATTACATTGACCATCTTACTTAAATTGGTTATTTAACATCTGATTATCACATATTATTTAATTACATTATGATCAGGATGGATTCCTATTTTTCATTGCTTAATATATGAAACTACATATTTAATTAGACATAATTTTTCTGATAAAAAATTAGAAAGATCAAGATGACACTTAACTAACCCTCCATCAGATAAGTCATTTTTTTCTTTGAAATGTTAATCATGCGGAAATAAATAATATAGAGAAAACAAGTCATAACTTAGCTTTCATATGAGTATATAAATGTAGGAATACCAATTACTAGAAGAGTGATTAGAAGTTAAATATAGCTTTTATTAAAAATGAATACACTTTCTGAAATGATACAAGACTAGAAAGTACTAGATAAAGCTCAGAGATGACCATGGTCAACATGTAAAATCCCACCTTAGAAAGAGCTATATTTAGAAAGCGCTGGAAATAGCTAAATTGAAAATTTTGCAAAGTTATGCTAAGTTATGAGTTTTGATCAACTTCAAATGGACATAACATTCAGTACATGATGAGTTAGGTGGCCCATAAGATATTAAATGAAAGTTCTTGGAATCCTCTTTCCAACGCCACTGAGTTTGCTAATTTTCGAGTTTGGATGAGGGAGATATGCCCGTTTGAAATCAGCCTATCTAGTTGAAGAAGTTACCTGAAACTATAAGGGGCATTTTGGTCTTTTCCTTACCCCTTCATATTTAAGCATTTTTAGTAAGGTTTTAGGGGTCTAAACTGATTTAATTCAGTTTTCACAATCCTAATTGCGCTTAGGGTTTTAGAAGAGAGTTCAAGTAGAGAAAAGAGGAGAAAAGAGGGAAGGTTCAAGGAGTTCATCAAGTTTTCTTGCCAATCGAGGATTGTTTTTCCAAGGGTTTGATACCTAAGAGGTATGTAAGTTCACATAGTGTTGGGTTTGTTCACCCACATGCCATGCTATTTTCAATGCAATTTTGTTCTTGAGGTTGACAGATTTGAGTTCTTGATCAGTTTTCTTGAAATTTCATTCTTAATCTTGATTGTTGGGGCTTTGATAAATTCTTGAGATTAGTATTAGTAATTAGAGGGTTGTTTTGAGTAGATTATCGTGTACTTATATGGGCTATTTGAATCTAATTGAGTGGGGAAGAAACCATTGGATTCTAGGCGAATTGGGGTCAGAAAACGAGAAACAAAATTCGTTCCATATGTATTTCTAGGAAAGGGGCTGGCGCGCCGAGCCAGTAGTGTACTAGGAAATGGGTTTTGCAGTTTGGGTCCTAGGGCACCGCGCCACTCAGTGATCCCCAAATAACTTTCAGTAGTTCAGAGGCTGGCACCCCACACCACTCAGTGCGCCAGGGTCGCCAAGTCCCCTACTCTTTTGTCCTTCTTTCCGTGTGAGTTCCCTTGAATCGTACCTATGTTTCTACTAAATATCTACACTATAAGCTATATATAAACATCAAGAGATCATTCATAAAATGAATCATAGCCTTGAATTCATAATTCAAATTACAGGTTGAGTTAGGAATTAAGACTTGAGAGTCCTTCCAAGTCATTTTGAGAAGTCTTTTACAATATTTTTTAAACTTGTTTTAAGACTTAGTACTTGAGTTCAAGGATAAGTAAAGTTGAGTTCATTTTTTTCAAAAAAGATATATGGGAACTATGTATTCCCAAGAGTAAATATTTTTATATTTAAGATGAGAGGAACCATCGATTTCTAAAAGAGTTCATGAGATGTTTTGAGAACTATCTCTTTTTAGAGAAATATTTTGAGTAATTATATCAAAGTTGAGAAAGAGGAAATGGTTCTTTTTGAAAAAACATTTGAGCTAAGTTATATTTTAGGAGTAGTATTGAGCATTGATACGGGGGAGAGTTCAAACAACTCACAACCACATAAACTATGTAGCCAACGTGGGTAGAAAGGGTCACACTTTTTAGATGAATCCTTAATGCTTTTGAAGCATAGCTTAGTGAATCCACTTAGTGAGTAGTCCTATACCCCGATAAAGTATAGGACAGTTCTGGCAGCGTGGGCGAGACGTTGTATCATCACATAGCTTATAATGATAGTTGTTGGGTAGAGAATCTCCCAAATAGAGTTATTTTGTATTTTTACATACAACCTGAGTTATCTTGTATTCTTAAGTACATTGAGTTGTGATTTACTGTTTTAAAAGCTTTTCTTTATATTGCATTACTGTCACTGTTTTTATATTGAATTGAGTTGAGTGGAGACGAGGTAAGTTTTTTCTTCAGTTCCAGTTCAAGCTTATGTCATATTTTAGATTTCTCCTTGCAGGCTCGTACATTCCATGAACTGACGCTATTTGGCCTGCATCTTTCATGATGCAAATACAAGTAACCAGGATCACCAATGAGGGCTTCGTTAATCTAGTTGAGTTCCAAAAGTTGTTTGGTGAGCCTCCTTGCTTTTAGAGGATCCCTCATTTATGTTATCATTTCAGTTTTGTTATCAGGATGTCATGGGTGTTTTCCGATGTCCCTCTAAATTAGTAAGGCTTCATAGATAGATAGACAACATTTCGTGAGTCTTGTTCGTTTCAGTTGTTATGTTTAGACTTGAGTTGGCTCTTTGGCTAGTGAATGTTCTGTTTCTAAAATATTTTGAGTTTACTTTTGAGATAGTTGAGTAAAGTTTAACTTCTGAGTTCATTCTAAGTCGTGTAAGTTTTCCTCTGAGAGTTGAGCCAGACCAAGGGTTTTCTTGGGGCCAACAATGGTTCTCGAGTGCCAGCCGCGTCCAAGGTATATGATCGGGGTGTGACAAACTTGGTATCAGAGAACAGAGTTCAAGAGTCCTAGGGTGTCTATGAAGTTGTGTTTGTAGAGTCCTTGTCGTCGGTGTGCAGCGCGCCACATCTATAATTAAGAGGCTGCGATATTTAGGAACTATCTCACTTCTTTTATACTCTTTTCGTGCGATAGAGTTCATCTCTAAAAAGTTTCTTTCTAATTCATGCTTGTGCATATCTTTAGACCATGCATCTACGAAGAGCTTTCAGAGGTTATGCTACTTTGAGGAATGTTGAACCTCAGGATCAATGGGAACCGAATGCACCAGAAGTGCAACCCCAATGAGAGGTCACTAATGCTAAGTTTCGAGATGTTATCCACATGTTGAGTCAAGTGGTGGCCAACCAAGCTGGTCAGGTGTGGCTGATACATCCAGAATCCGTGAGTTCTTAAGGGTGCATCCTCCAAACTTCACCGGTTCAAGTGTCACTAAGGATCCATAAAACTGTGTGGAAGAGCTATGGATGTTTTTTGAGTTTATGCATGTTTTTGATGCTTAGCGAGTGGAAATAGATGTATACCAATTGAAAGGTGTTTCTAGAGTGTTGCTCGATCAATGGAAGAAGAGTACAACTGAAGGTGCACCAATTGTGAGCTAGGCTGTGTTCGAGGAGGCCTTCTTGGTGTATTTCTTTCCCCGTGAACTAAGAGAGGCAAAGGTAAGATAGTTTCTCACTCTTAAGTAGGAATCTATGACTGTGCATGAGTACAACCTCAAGTTCACCTAACTGTCCTGTTATGCTCTGGAAATGGTTGCTGATATGAGAAGTAGGATGAGCTTGTTTGTGTCTGGGTTGTCTTGTTTGTCGAGCAAAAAGGGTAAGGGTACAATGTTAATAGTGGACATGGACATAGCAAGGATGATAATCTATGTGCAAAAGGTTGAGGAAGATAAGTTGAGAGACATAGAAGAGTTCCGAAACAAGACGGCTAAAACAATAAGAAATGAGTACGAGAAATAGAAGAGAAATGCAAATCGGTTATTTTTTTGATTAAAGCAAAATGGGCCTGCTTCATCATCTGCTAGTGCACGTGCATAAAAGAGCAGAGGTGAGTTCAAGAATTAGAGTTTGCAAAATTTTAGAGTTAGACATGTACTGTCTCAAGGTAGTGTGGCATAAGGAGGTAATGGGGCTCCTGCATGTGCTAATATGGTAGGAACCACTCCGGAGCGTGTTGTGATAGTTCCACTGATTGCTTTAAGTGTGGTAAGAATGGTCACTTCATTGGAGAGTGTCGTAAGAACAGACAAGGTAATGGTAATAGGGGAAATAGAGCGCAATCTTCTTTAGCAGATCCACCAGACAGAGCTGCACCTAGAGGAGCTACTTGAGGGACAAGTGGAAGCAAACCGTCTGTATGCTTGTAACACCCCGTTTATCTAATGACCTAAGCTAGAGCCTAACATCTAGTCTAGTAGCCTAATGAAGTTAAAACATAAGGTGAGAGTCTTAAAATAACTTCCCTAACTTGGTACTAAGGTCCTAGTGCCTAAACGTCAATGCATGGCTCCCACAAGGACCCCAAGGACCACAAAGCGTGGACTGACTCATGCCCCATAGATAGGAGTTGTGAGTCAGGTTTTTGCCTCCTCAATTGAGCCCCAAAATGACCTAGCTTCAATACCAATCCACAAGCGTGCAGTACGGTCCAAGGATTGACTCACGCCCCGTGGAAAGGTCTCGTGAGTTGAGACTTAGTCTCCTCACCAAGACATTGAACGACCCCTCTCTATACCAAACCATGGACAGCCAGGATGGTCCCTGGACCCATCCACGCTCTGTGGTTTGGGGTTCGTGGATCGTGCCTGGGCAAGCTGCCTAGGTTCGGCCTAAGTAGGAATGGTTTGGTAATTCACTAATTAATTATCCTAGGGTGGGGGACGGTATTATAAGTTGTTTTAAGTATATTAAAGTGTTTTTAAGTATGAAACAAATATTTTAATTCTCATAACTCACAAACTCAAAATCAAACCCATTTCCCTCTACAAATATTCTCTCTATAAACTCCATTGAAGAACAAAGAATCTCAAGATTAGGTATCAAGCTTGAAGCTTTTCACTCCAATTTCATGGGAAAACATCAATTAAGGTATGGGGTCCTTGATTCATGGAACACTTTTCTCCATGAAGCCCTTCAACTCTTGATTTCAAAATTGGTATATTGTTCAAAAACTAGGGTTTCTATTCCCACCATGGGTTCTTCCTAAAAACGATTTTATTAAGTTAATTGCATTATATTATGGATTATTTGATGTTTAATGGTGATTTTCATTGTAAAATTCCCCATGAACCAATGAATACCCCCATGACCCCAATTTCAAGTATTGCGATGGGTGTATTGATGCAAGGTGATTATTATGAATTGTTTCTATGTGAATGCCTATTGTAATATCTTTAGGTGTAATATTGAGACATGATTCATGACCCTGAAAGGGGTAAATTTGTAGGGTTTGTACATGTTGAAGGAAGTTGTGTATAACCTTTTGATTCACTTAGAAAATAAATCTCCTATGACTAATGTGTAAAGTATGGTATTGTTGAAAGCTTGTTCTTCCCTTAGCCTTATACTTGATGATGCATGAATAGTCTGGGATGATGATGATGTATTGTGTTGATTGGTAGTCTATTTCTCATGAAAACAGTATGAATGTAATGTGAAAGGCCTACTCACACACTAATGTTGATTCTAAGGTTGGAAGTACATTCTCACCTTTAATAAATCTATGAGCTTTTTTGATGGATCGTATTGAATGAGGGATAGAGCATTCCTTCACACATGTAAATGCTATTCAATACTTAATCATGTATAATTTGGGAAATAATGCTTAGCACTGAGTGGATATGGACAATGAGGTAAAGGCCCTCCCACCAATGCAATAGTGAGGGTCATCCAAAGTGAACTCATGAAATGGAAGCCTCTTCGCCAATGTAATAAGGCTAGTTTCTAGCAGCAATCTCCCTATCCCATAACTATGTGCCAATATAGGACTTAGCTAGTGGATCAACCTAGATGCTAATACATTTAGTCCTAACTTAGTCATGTAGAACACATTCTTTCGGTGTGGGGTTACACGACACCGGATTCTATGTAGCTCACATGGTCTATCTCAATTATGGATATTTTTCCCTAAATGAATGATAATGAATGAGACTTGAACTGTACTATGACTTCTTGGTGAGTTTACTTAGTAGGAATGGGGGTATGAGATTTCACTTCCACATTGCACAAGTAGACTTAGTAGGATCTTGTAGGATAGTTCCTTTATATTATGATGAGATTCAAATGGATACATGTGTCTGGAATGGTTAGTTGTTATGAATGACTTTCGTTGTATTCAAGTAATGTTCATGACTATTTCCTTATTGGTGACTAATGATTATAATGAGGTCTAAAGATGATACACATGACCAAGGGTGCTTCAAGGGGGCACTTAGTAGGGTTGGTACTATGGGATGCCAACCATACATTGCACAAGTATTCCTTAGAGGTTGCTAAGGTGTTGATATTATCATGTTATGAGTGTAAGTATGATTACGGCTTGTGTTGTACATTGTAAATGCATGTTGGTTTCCAAACTTGACAAAGGCATACTTTTCAAATAAAAATGTCCTTTTTATCATATTTAAGGATTTTATGCATGTTTCCATACTTAGTACATATTATGTGCTAACCCTTTCTTTCTTCTACATCTTAATGAGTGTAGGTTCTGGCTAGGTGACTTTCACTCTGCTTTCAAAGAAGACTTGGATTGCTTATATCCAAGTTGTGGTGAGTCCTCAAGTTCGATGACAGGATTTCCTAATTCTTAGTTCTATTGTACTTCTCATGTTGAGACTTTTATTGATGTAAAGGGCTAAGTCCCAAACTTTGTATTCCTATGTTTTAGATGGTGTATGAGACTAAGTCTAGATTTCCTATGATTTTCCTTTATGAAAAGTGAAGTTGGACTTCTATTGTAAAAGTTTTAAATTTCCGCATTATTTTCTATGTCTTCGGTAATGATGATGCTAGAGGCTTGTATGAGACCCTTTCGAGGTCAAGTATGCCATGTCACATGTAGGGGGTACTCCCGGGTCGTGACAAACATGGTATCTGAGGATAAGGTTTTGGGAATAATAATTAGGTTGATATCTCATGCACCACATCTAGTAGATTTTTGTTCATGAGTGTGAAGTGCGCAACATTTATGAATAAGAGGCTATAAGATGTTTAGGAACATTCCCTTCTTTCATTACTCTTTAGTTGTGCTTTATATTTCTAACTCTATGAAGTCCTTTGTTCTAACCCTTCTCTTGTGATTATAAGAAATGAATACAAGAAGGGTGAACTTAAGAAGGAGGGTAGAAGAGTTGGTGATGAGGGAGTTCCTCCCCAAGATCCTCAAGATCCCCAAGAGCCTCAAGTTCCTGAAGTTCCTAATGATGAGGGAGCTATGATGAATGTTGAGATAAGGGTGGCTCTCCAAACCTTGACTCAATTCATGATGGTTCAAACTCAAGTCGTCACTACTCAAGCCCAAGCTATAATGACTCAACCAAATAGGGAAGGTGGGCCCCGAGTGAATCCTAATGCAAGCACCATGGCTTCAGGGTTAAGAGACTTTACTAGGATGAACCTTCCTATTTTCTTGGGTTCCAAGGTGAATGAAGACCCATAAGAGTTTTTGGAAGAGGTCTACAAGATAGTGGATGCTATGGGGGTGACCTCTATAGAGAAAGCCGAACTAGCGGGGTATCAATTGAAGTATGTGGCCCAAGTATGGTTTACTGAATGGAAGGATAATAGGGCTATAAGAGCGGGTCCCATAACTCGGGAAGTGTTCAAGAAGGCATTCCTTGATAGGTTCTTTCTGCGGGAAAAAAGGGAAGCAAAGGTGGAGGAATTTAGCAACCTTCGACAAGGAGGTATGAGTGTCCAAGAATACTCCTTTAAATTTACTAAGTTGTCCAAATATGCGCCATCATTGGTTTCTAATCCTATAGATGAGATGAGCTGATTCATGACGGAGCGTCTGATTCAATCGAGGAAGAATTTCGTGTGGCAATGCTTCATGACAATATGGACATTTCACATCTAATGGTCTATGCTCAACAAGTTGAGGAATCAAGGCTTAGGAAGAAGAGTAGAGAGGTAAAGAGGACAAGGTCCGATGATGGTAATTATTCTAAGGGTAAGTTTGTGGGTCAAAGTGGACCAAGGTTCAAGATAAGGTTTTCCAACCAAGGCTCCTCCAATGCTCCAAGACCCAAAAAGGATAGGGTGTCTAACCCCAAGCCTCAAGGAGGCAATAGGGGTTGATATTCCATGAAGAGACCTACATGTGCCAAATGTGGAAAGAAACATGAGGAGAAATGTCTTGCCAGAATGGGTCTATGCTATGGATATGGCAAAAGTTGACATCAACTGAAAGATTGTCCAACTCGTGCGGCCAAAGGGATAAAGGGTAACCAAGCTCCTCCAAGTTGTTCTAATACCAATGCTCCCAGAATAATCGCTTCTATGTTCTCCAATATAGAAGTGATCAAGAGGGGTCACTGGACGTTGTTATCGGTATGTTACAAGTATTTTCAATTGATGTTTATACATTATTATACCCTGGTGCCACTTTATCTTTTGTTACTCCTTTTTTGGCAATGAAATTTGAAATGTCTCCCGAAGAGTTAAAAGAACCTTTTTCCGTGTCTACCCCAGTAGGTGATTCCACTATAGCTAAAAGAGTGTATAGGAGATGTCCTATGTCTTTATCTCATAGAGTCACTTTGGTTGATTTGATAGAATTAGATATGTTGGACTTTGATGTCATCTTGGGAATGGATTGGTTGCTTGCTTGTTTTACTTCCATTGATTGTAGAACTTGGGTAGTAAAGTTTCAATTTCCAAATGATCCCATTTTGGAATGGAAAAGGGGAAATTCAATCCCTAGAGGTCAATTCAATTCATGTCTAAAGGCTTGTAAAATGATTTCTAAGGGTTGTATCTATGATATTGTATGAGTTAAGGACATTGAGTCCGAGACTCTTCCTTTAGAGTCGGTCCCCGTAGTAAGGGAATTTTTGGAAGTCTTTTCGGATGACTTGCCTGGAATTCCACCCGAATAGGAAATAGACTTCCGCATTGATCTTTTACTGGATACTCAACCCATATTAATTCCCCCTTACTAGATGGCTCCGGCCGAATTAAAAGAATTAAAGGCACAACTCAAAGATTTGCTAGACAAGGGTTTCTTTCAACCAAACATATCTCCATAGGGTGCTCCGGTATTGTTTGTGAAAAAGATAGATGGGTCCCTTAGGATGTGTATTGATTACTGCCAATTGAACAAGGTAACTATAAAGAGTAAGTACCCTCTCTCTAGAATTGACGATTTGTTCGACCAACTCCAAGGGGCTAGTTACTTTTCAAAGATTGACTTAAGGTCGAGCTACCACCAACTTAGGGTGAGAGAGGTTGACATTCCTAAGACGGCCTTCCGAATAAGATATGGTCATTATGAATTCCTAGTCATGTCTTTTGGTCTAAAAAATGCCCCGGTAGCATTCATGGATCTAATGAATAGGGTATTTAGGCAATATCTTGATTCGTTTGTGATTGTCTTTATTGAAGATATTTGATCTATTTGAGGAGTGAGGGCGATCATATGAAGCATTTGAGGATAGTATTGCAAGTCCTTAAAGACCACCAATTATATGCTAAGTTTAGCAAGTGTGAGTTTTGGCTAAGTTCGGTTGCTTTCCTTGGTCATATTGTGTCGGGCAATGGTATAGAGGTTAATCCTAAGAAGACAGATGCGGTCGAAAGTTGGCCTAGACCTTTAGCTCCTATCGATATTAGAACCTTTTAGGGTTTGGCCGGTCACTATAGGAGGTTTATTAAGGGTTTTTTCTTCTATTGCCTCTCTATTACGACTTAACTCAAAAGAAAGAAATGTTTGTGTGGTCGGAGGCTTGTTTGAAAGCTTCTAAGAATTGAAGAATAGACTCACATCCGCTCCGGTGATGACCTTATTGGAGGGTACCGATGGGTTTGTAATATATTATGATGCTTCTCGAGTGGGTTTTGTATATGTCCTTATGCAACGGGGTAAAGTGATTACCTATGCTTCAAGGTAACTCAAGGTACATGAAAAGAATTATCCAACTCATGATCTCGAACAGCGGCGGTGGGGTTTTCTTTGAAAATATGGAGACACTATCTCTATGGGGTGCATGTAGATGTGTTTACCGACCACAAGAGCCTTCAATATGTGTTTAGTCAAAATTATTTTAATCTTCGACAAAGAAGGTGCTTAGAACTTTTAAAGGATTATGACTTGAGTGTCCTTTACCACCCCGGCAAAGCCAATGTGGTTGCGGATGTCTTAAGTAGATTTTCCATGGGTAGTGTGGCTCATGTAGAAGATGAGAAGAAGGAATTGGTTCGTTATGTGCATAGGTTGACCCGTCTAGGTGTCCAACTTGTGGATTCCACCAAGGGTGGATTGATGGTTTATCATATTTCCAAATCATCCTTTGTAGTTGATGTGAAGTCTAAGCAACATCTTCATCCTATTTTGATGGAATTGAAAGAGTCAGTTCTCAATAAGTCCGTTGAAGTTTTCTCTTAAGAGGAAGATGGGGTGCTTAGGTACCAAGGTAGGTTGTGTGTGTCGGATGTTGATGGTTTGATGGAGACAATTCTAGAAGAGGTTAATGGTTCGTGTTATTCTGTTCATCCGAGAGCCACCAAGATGTACCGTGATCTATGGGAAGTCTATTGGTGGAACGGAATGAAGAAGGATATAACGGGTTTTGTGTCCAAGTGCCCAAATTGTCAACAAGTTAAGGTCGAACACATGAAACCGGGAGGTTTGCTCCATCTTATAAAGATTCCCATTTGGAAGTGGGAGGAGGTGAATATGGATTTTGTTGTAGGGTGGCCTCGTACTCGAAGGCAACATGATTCTATTTGGGTCATTTTGATAGGATGATGAAATCAGCCCATTTCCTTCTCGTGAAGATTACTTTCTCGGTGGAAGACTATGCTAAGTTGTACATCAAGAAGGTAGTGAAGTTGCATGGGATTCCTTTGTCCATAATATCGGATAGAGGTACTCACTTCACTTCACATTTTTGGAAGGAGTTTCAACAAAGACTTGGTACCAATGTTAAACTTAGTACTGCCTTCCACCCTCAAATGGATGGTCAAGATGAAAAAAACCATTCAAACTAGTCTATGAAGCCATTGAAAAAGTTTGACTCATTAGAGAAAGGTTGAAGGCAGCCCAAAGACGGCAAAAGTCCTATGACGACAATAGAAGAAAGGATCTTAAATTTGAGGTTGGTGAGTGGGTCTACTTGAAAATCTCTCCTATGAAAGGTTTGATGAGGTTATGCAAGAAGGAGAAACTTAGTCCCCAGAATGTGGGCCCATACCAAATCTTGAAGCGTATTGGGAAAGTTGCATATAAGCTGGACTTGCCAAATGAGTTGGCTCAGGTTCACCCGGTGTTTCATGTTTCTATGATCAAGAAGTGTGTTGCTGATTCGGTTTCCATCTTTCTTTTAGAAGGTTTAGGAGTTGATGAGAACCTTTCTCATGAAGAGGTCTCGGTCGAGATTTTGGACCAACAAGTGAAAAAGTTGAGGGATAAGGAAGTAGCTTCCATTAAGATTCTATGGAGAAATCACTTAGTTGAGGTTTCTACATGGCAGGCCGAGGTCAATATGAAGTCCTGTTATCCTCATCTTTTTCATTCTACACCTAATCAAGCATGAGATAACTAGTTCCTCTTAAGTTTAGTGTTTGGGAGTCATGTGTGTTGTATGATTTTCCATGATTTCCCTATATTGTCCATGTTCTTGTAAGAATTCATGTTTAGTATATATTGATTTTTCATGATTTTCATATTCCTCATGTTGCTTTGCATTTTGTTATGATGATCGCATTTTTGACTCTGTAAGATGAAATGATGAACATGCTTAATAATGTGTTGTTAAGATGACAGGTTGGCTCTATATTATTGTGTTGAGCTTACTTGAGTTTGAGAAGTTAGTTCCTCCCATGTTTATGTTAATTGGTGAGTTCATGGATATTGGATTAGTAGGTGGAGTCCCTACTTTCTTGTATTGTTTTGGCTATATTGTGAATTGGAGTTGAAGTTTCCTCCTTTTTGAATAGTGCAAGTTATGAATGGTGCATTTGTTAGTTTTGCACATTTTTGATGTTTCTTGCATTATGGGCTGTTGGTTTGGAGTTTCTAACTTAGTTAGTGTCTAGGTCGACATTTAGGGACGAATGTTCCCAAGGGGGAGATAATCTAACACCCCGTATATCTAATGACCTAAGCTAGAGCCTAACATGTAGTCTAGTAGCCTAATGAAGTTAAAATGTATGGAGGTGAGAGTCTTAAATAACTTCCCTAACTTGGTACTAAGGTCTTAGTGCCTCAACATCAAGGCATGGCTCCTACAAGGACCCCCAAAGGGTCCTTGATGAGAGCCAAGGGGCTGCTCTAAAGCTGCCAAAAGCAGCATCATCCACGAAACCACGGGCCACGAAGCGTGGAATGACTCATGCCCCGTAGATGGGAGTCGTGAGTCAGGACTTAGTCTTCTCAATTAAGCCCCAAAATGACATAACCTCAGTACTAATCCAAGAGCGTGCAGTACGGTTCGTGGACCTACTCACGCCTCATGGAAATGTCTCGTGAGTTTAAACTTAGTCTCCTCACCAAGATCTCGAATGACCCCTCTCTGAACCAAACCACAGATAGCCTAAACGGTCCGTGGACCCATCCACGCTCCGTGGTTTGGGGTTCGTGGATCGTGCCTGGGCAAGCTTCCTAGGTTCGACCTAAGTAAGGGTGGTTTGGTAATTCACTTATTAATTAGGTTAGGGTGGGGGATAGTTATTATAAGTTTCTTTAAGTATATTAAAGTATTTTTAAGTATTAAACAAGGCTTTTAACTCTCATAACTCACAAACTAAAAATCAAACCCACTTCCCTCTCAAAATATTCTCTCTCTAAACTCTATTGAAGAACAAAGAAGAAGCTCAAGATTAGGGTTGAAGCTCCAACATTTTCACTCCAATTTCGTGGGAAAACATCAATTAAGGTATGGGGACTTTGATTCATGGAACACTTTTCTCCATGAAGCCCTTCAACTCTTGATTTCGAAATTGGTATATTGTTCAAAAATTAGGTTTCTATTCCAACCATGGGTTCTTCCTAAAAATGATTTTATTATGTTAATTGCTTTATATTATGGATGATTTGATGTTTAATGGTGATTTTCATTGTAAAATTCCCTATGAACCAATGAACACACCCATGACCCCAATTTCAAGTATTGTGATGGGTTTATTGATGCATGATTATTATGAACTGTTTCTATGTGAATATACTTATTGAATCTTGCTTGGGTCATGCCTATTGTAGTATCTTTATGTGTAATTGTGAGACATGATTCATGACCTTGAAAGGGGTAAATTGCTAGGGTTTGTACATGTTGATGGAAGTTGTGTACAACCTATGGATTAACTTAGAAAGTAAATCTCCTATGACTAATGTGTAAAGTATGTTATTGTCGAAAGCTTGTTCTTCCCTTACCTTTATACTTGATGATGCATGAATAGTCTAGGATGATGATGATGTATTGTGATTATTAAAAGTCTATTTCTCATGAAAACACTATGAATATAATGTGAATGTCTTACTCACACACTAATGTTGATTCTAAGGTTGAAAGTACATTTTTACCTTTAATGAATCTATGAGCTATTTTGATGGATTTTATCGAATGAGGGATAAAACATTCCTTCACACATGTAAATGCAATTCAAGACTTAGTCATGTCAAATTTGGGAAATAATGCTTAGCACCGAGTGGATATGGACAATGAGGTAAAGGCCCTCCCGTCAATGCTATTGTGAGGGTTATCCAAAGTGAACTCATGAGATGGAATCCCCTCCGCCAATGCAATAGGGCTGGTTTCTAGAAGCAATTTCCCTATCCCATAACTATGTGTCAACATAGGACTTAGCTAGTGGATCCACCTAGATGCTAATACATTTAGTCCTACCTTAGGAAGGTAAGACACCTTCTTTTGGTATGGGGTGATGTTTGTGTAATCAACGACACAATTTCCGATGCAAGTATCTACGATCATGTAATAGTATAATAACCCAACCAAGAGTTGAGGTCGAGTCCCAAGGGAGTGGGCATGAAAATTAGTGGTTAAGCACAAATTTTGCTAACGCTAATTGTAGCTAAAGACATTAACGATTAAAAATATTGTAAATTAAAGAGGGACATAAGAGTATCAATTAACAATGGGGGCTTTGCCACAGTTCTAGCAAAAATAGCATAAATAACAAAGAAATCTATGATTGAGAGGGAATTCATGGGATGTGACCGCAAATATATTGGTGTAAATTGTTGGGTACATGATTTCGATAGAAAATTTGTAAGATAATAGTGACTAGGCTAAGCTTTAGATGGAAATAAGTTCCTTCTCGGGCAACTTACCCCGTTTCAAAGGGGTTCCTCTTAGACACCCATTTGCTACATGAAGACCAGCCTACGCCTTACCCCACTCGCTCTCTCGAGCTGAATGTTAGGATATGGGACTAGGGCTCACCCTCTATGGCTAAACATCATGTCGACCCATTCCTTAGGCCATCAGTCTAGCGATCTTGGTTTCGTGACCTCTCTCTCTCGCTAGCCGAAAACACATGGGTGGTTTTGTATTTCCAACTACAAACCTATTAAACTAAACCACAACTGCTAGGTGAAATCACCATTAAAATACATCTAACCTATCAGCAACAAAACCCAACAATAATCTCAACACATATTTACTAAATCACACCCCAAGAATGAGGTTTTTTAGCCATACATGGAGAAATAGAAATTTATACCTTCAATGATGTTGAAATCAAATGGGTAAGAAGATTTAAGTCTCAATTTAGACAACGAGTGAAGAATGCAAGAGACCCGCTTCCAAATTGAAGATGAAACTCTGTTCTTCTTCAAGTTTCAAAACCTTCTCAAAAACTTAAAGAATATTTCCAAAACTCTATCTCATTTTTACAATCTATAAACTAGGTAAAATGATGTAACAATCTCTACTAAATATAAAAACTGAACTAGTATTTAGAAAATGTTCTCCGAGGGCTCTTTCAGCGACGTTAGTTAGAATTGCCAATGCGACGTGATCCGTCCTTTGGTCTACTTCGTTACCTTTCGTCAGTTGCCTTCAGTATCTTCATATCTTGGGTAATTGGGCGATGTAGAAGTGCTTTGCATAGTTATTCGGGAATATGCCGACTGCTCCTTTTCATCGCCGGTTTTCTCCTTTTCTTCAGGGCTCAGCACACTAGAACAAAAGGCGAGTATGCAATATGTTGGCGATTCATCGAATCTGTTCAACGATTTGCAAACATTCGTTTCTTCGTTCTTTCAGATTCTTTTTGCTCCTTTTTGCGAAGTAATGTCCATGCTTCCCTTCAATCTTCAAATACCTGAAACTTAAGGGTTTTCATCAGATATTGAGATAAAATAAGCATTTAAGGACACAATCTACTAAAATATTTCCCTAAATGAGTCCAATTTGTAGACTCATCAACACCCCCAACCTAAACTATTGCTTGTCCTCAAGCAACCTCATGTTCAGTTGTTAAAAAAGGGTGTCTCAAACAGTGCTACACAAGACTTAATCATGAATGCACACAACAATATTCAATTTACTTATGCAAAGATCAAATCTGCACTTAAAGATTAAGTTGTGCCTCACAAATATCAAAGAATCTCATGTTCACAATACTTGCTTCAAATGCAAGTTGAAGCTCAACTATAGTGTTCAAACGCCTTCACAGAAAGAATGATTCCATATTCACACATTGGTTCACAGTTAAAAGCTTCGGAATCAGATGCAACACTCACTCTCACAAGGAAGAACACAATGCATGCTTTCACCCATAGGTTTGTCCGTATATTTCGATCAACATTTGTTTCAGCTCTCTCAAGATCAAAAAGGTCTTTTTAAGGCTTGTAATGGGGCTGAGTGCAAAGGTATGGTCAGTTAGGCTCAGTGACTTTCATCCTCATGAAATGTGGTGCTCATAACACTTCCTTTCCTTTTCCTTTATCATTCTCTTTAATGCTCACAAGTCATCCTTTTATTCACTTTCCATTTTGTTTTGCAATACCATGGCTTAGAGAGACTTTTTGTTGCACTTCTTGACAGCTCATTTTCCTTTCACCACACCCCCAACTTAGGCTTTTGGTAAGTTGGCTATTCACTAAACCACAAATCAAGAGGATTATAGGTAGTGGATCAAGTAAGGTCTAGGGTTCATCAAGTTTCTTCCAAAGAAAGATAAGGCTCAAGGGGTGTTCAAAAGAATTTCACACGCTTACGGGGTAGGTCATAAAAGAAGTATATGTCAAATTGGTTCACACTCTTAGAAGTTGCCTAATGTCATATTAAGAGATAGCATCACTTAGTTGACCAGTCCAACGGGGTAAATTGTAGGATCTATCATACATGGTTCAATGTAAGCTCATCACACAAGGTATTGACACTAAAGTCAAACAAGACTCCACACTTTAGATAGTGTGCGGCGGTCATTACAAGAGACTCAATTTGATAAATGACTAATCACAACGAGATGCAAAGAGTTCACATATTGTCTATGCAACTTAATTTGGCTTCATCGTAGCCACGCATTCATGTTCGTTCAATTGAGAACACTATTCAAGTCATCGATATTGATCGAAACTGAAACTTAAATTTTGCAAAGAACAACCACATTCATGAGCATATAAGGGGTGACGAAAATATGCAAAAACTTCAAAACTTTTCAAAAGGATCAAAAGAAGCCATTAACTCAATCCTCTATCGAAATAGATAAAACACAATTTTAAAGTAGAACAACCCAAATATATACACAGAATATAACTATCAACACAAAAGGTATGGGCCTCACTCCACCACAATAAAAAGCATTTGTCCTCAAATGCAAATAAAAGTGTCTAAAAGTAAAAGTAAATAAGATAGAGAGAGAGGTAAAAAGAAGTCCTGTCTATGCAGTCTCTCTATCTATCGAGGTCTGAATATGAGCATCATTGCTCGTTGCATCTATCTGGTCATGGGTCTCAGTACCCGGAGTAGCCTCAGATGAACTAACAATGCCAGATCCACTAGGAGCTGCTGTGGACATCTCATCTGGCACTGTCTGAGTTGCCAACTGCACAACCATCTCCACAAGATTCGGCAAGTCTCTGAATATAATGTCCTCTTGGCTCTTGCTTAGTACCTCATCGCGCACTGCTATTCGCTCCTACTCGGTCTCTGTCTCTGTCTCTACATGCCCTGCATCATCCCTCTGCACAACTCCAGTAGTAGCTGGAGAAATCCCCGAGGTCTCAGGTGCATCCTCATTATCTGCTCCTTACATCAGTGTGGTGAAGTCGGTAGCCTTCAAATAGGTGACGTCCTTCTTCAACGCTGCTATTTTTGCTTTTAATGCTAAAACCTCGAGTGTCTCCCCCTGTCTGCTCTCATAAGTAGAGACTCTGGCAGTCAGATCATGAACAATGGTCCTGAGGGGGGTCAGTGCAGTCAAGATGCAATATTAATCATCCTTGGGATAGATCTCTCCAATCTTGTCGCCCTCACATCCGCTGAATAGGCCAGCTACCCCATCTTAAGGATAATGGCATGACTGATCCTGGTAGGCTGGGAGAAAGATGAGGCACCTGGAGTCTGTGAAGAAGAAAAAGGAGCGGGTATACCTGAAGGCTCCGAAGCTAGAGTAGACGAAGGTGCCTCTACTGGTAATGAGTCTACATCGACCTCTAGAGAAGTATTTGCTGGAGCTGCTTTCCTCTTGTCAACCTCCTCTTGTGTGAACTCGGCCTCCATATCCCAGATATCGGTGGAGGAAGACAGGGTGACCTATATATCGCTAGAAGGATCCTGAGATACTCCGGCACGTCCGTATAACTCGGTGATAAGAATAGGAAAATGCAGAGACGTCTGTATCTGTTTGGCTCTCATAGCCATCTCCTGTGAAATCAACAGTCTTAAGTCGATCCGCCTCCTAGACATGATAGACCCAAGGCAATCCACCTTTGGATGATGTAGAATGGATTCATTCTAGGATAGCATGATAGTATTGCTGATTAAACCAAACCAGTACCGGGAGGCAATGTTTATGTCCCTCTTCTCAATCAGAGCTCCTGCATCCATCCACCTCGGGTGGTGTTAGAGATCATCAGAGCTAGCCAACCCTTCAAATCATCTAGGGATGGAACAATAGGCAAACCCTAGTAGGGAAGTATCGAGTGCAATGGTCGACCCAATACAACATTAATATGATTGCTGTGACACTCCATCTCTTGGCCTCTAAACATAACCGACTTCAACGGTCGGAACTCACTATCTTTCTTCTTATTCTTTGGGACCAACTCTCCATAGGCTAGGTACAATTCTCGGACCCAGGAAGGAATGTAATTACCCCATGGCCTAGTGAACTGTTCCAGCTCATGATACCTGAATGTGTCAAGCACCTCAGCGTGCTTGCCTTCCAAACCCTCCACAGATAGTAACTTTTCTTTTTGAATGGTTCGTAAACCATCGCCTTTTAACCTGTTAAGCTATTTGGGTGGAGGTGGAGCTACAGGGAATGTAGGGGCAACTAGATGTGGTGCTAGAGTTGGCACTGATTCAGTAGTCGGGGTAGTGACAGTTGAAGGGATCCCTATAGATGTGGGCTGAGCTCTAGCCCTGAGTTCATTCCTTCGATTTATCAAAGGTTGCTCATCCTCTGGCTCAGAAAAAGCTGGTTTAACATTTGTTCCCTTCCTAGCTATGTGCTTTTTTCGTTTGCCTTTATCTCCTGGTTGAAGGTCAACCCTTTTCTATTTGGAGGGTTTGATCCTCCTTCATTGATCGTAATGCCTTTAGCCTTTTTCTGTGGTTGCTCAGTTAAATTGGTGCATACCATATCAGCAAAAAATTGAGAAAGGATAAGAAAATAACTTAACTTCAGGAGCAGTGGCTCTCTCTGCAGATAGACACGCCAATCAAGTCGGCGAGTCGCCGAACTGATTCGGAGAACTAAATAGGGCTTGTCAATGGGTTGGCTAAATAAATAAGGCAAGTTGGCAATAAGAGAGTCCTTTCGGTGAACAAGGGTTTGTCCGCTGAAAGTTACATTGCATAAGGGTTTAAGGAGTAGCATATGGAAGGCGGTCAAGAGTTCTTTCGGTGAGTCGCCAAGTGCACTCGGTGAACTATGGCTTCTTGCAAGAAGTTACAGTCTCATTCAATTGACCTGCTACTAAGGGCGAGATAGAGACATTGGGCGAACCGCCGAACATTTCAGCGAGCTCGACCCAGCTCGCCAAATGGTTCAATGTGCCCTTTTCAATCCATCTTTTCGAATTCAATCTTGCAAACCACGAAAGCAAAATCAAAGCATGCACTACCGAAATTCAAGCAAGCCCATACTGCCCATCACCCCGAAACACTCAGATTTCTACCAGACTTGCCGCATTTGGCCATTTGACGATATTTACTCTTAAGAGCGTTGTCACCCTCTCTATTACTGAGCAAGTTTTTGACATTTAGCACAAACGTGGGATACTCAGACTTCACCCAAACAATCAAAACAATATGCAAGCACGACCCAACAAGATTTCATTCAATTAGCATCGCAACAAATACGGGCATCTGACGATCAAAAGATTTCGGGCATGATTTTCAAATTGAAATAGACATTCTAGTCCTAGCAGAGAGGCCCAACACACATCACTAAGAGATAATTATTGCAAATGAGTACAAAACTTTCGAATGTAAATATGGGAAAAGGAAACCAACCTTCAATGTCAATTAAATTCAATTTGAAAAGCTAGGCGCTAAAGTGTTCCAATTCCTAGCACAAGTCCCAAACTAATATGCTAGAGTAATGCTAAATTGAAGAAGATTCTACGTTAGTGCGAGTTTAGGAGATTTGTGAGCGAGGAAAAGTGAAGAAGTTGAAGTTTTGAATCTTTTGGCCTTTATAAACTATCCAGTTAATGCTTATTCGGTGACATTAGTTGCAATCGCTAATCCACTCAGTGAATCGCCCAGCGGTCCCTTATCCCGCCGATTGTTACAAACTTGTCAATTTTTTGGGATAAAAATAGTGGTCTAAGTCGAGATCGCTGACCAGGTTGGCGATGCATCGAACTGCTTCTCAAGGTCGTCGAGTTTTACAGGCTCTTATTTAAGCTTTAGTTGAGCTAAATGACAGGTCAGGTCAGGCATGCCGACCAGTTTGAGGGTCCGCCGACTGACCATTTGCTCGCCAATCTGTATTTTCACCACTTTCCTCATTCAAACCTGCACCACTAACACACTATTATTTATAAAAACAAATTTAAGCAATTAAAACCTTGGGTTACCTCCCAATAAATGCCTTATTTAACGTCGTGGCTCGACACAAGTCCTTACTCACTCCCCATTAGTTGGGTTGACCCTAGTGTTACTAGGTAACCCCAAATAGTTCGTTTGAGTGAAGAGGAGGCACCGCATAATTCAGGAGTGTCCTAATCAGCTGGATCGATCTAGAATGACAGCCAAATATTTCATTCATCTCTTCCAACATTTGATCTTGATCGGTGATCTTTTAGAGAATGATTTGGAGTGTGTCCTTGACATAGTTGTTCTCCCTGCCTCTAGACTGCTTCCTCTCGTGAGGAGGTATGTACCTCCTTTGACTCTTGCACTAGTTTTCCACTTCTGTTATTTTGGTAGCCAACTCGTGTAGCTGGTTACCAGTGTGGGTAATGTGAAGTCCCTCTCGACTTCTTGCTTCATCTCAGCCGAGTTGCCACCATTTCCCTCGGCCATGCTCAAGAAACCTACCTACACCAACAAATTTAAAGAAAAACAAAACTAAAAATAAGGTTTGTAAACTACGATTATTGAAAGAAGAATTTAACTTAAACCAAAAACTTTCACGTAACTCCATTCCCCGGCAGCGGCGCCATTTTGATGTTTGCGTAATCAATGACACAACATTCGATGCAAGTGTCTACGATCGTGCAATAGTATAATAATCCAACCAAGGGTTGGGGTCAAGTACCAAGTGAGTGGGCTTGTAAATTAGTGGTTAAGCGCAAATGTGCTAACGCTAATTGTACCTAAAGACATTAACAATTAAAAACATTGTAAATTAAAGTGGGACAAAAGAGTATCAATTAACAATAGGGGTTTTGTCACAGTTACAACAAAAATAGCATAAATAACAAAGAAATCTATGAATGAGAGGGGATTCTTGGGATATAACCGCAATATATATTGGTATAAATTGTTGGGTACATGCTTTCGATAGGAAATATGCAAGATAATAGTGACTACGCTAAGCTTTAGATGTAAATAAGTTCGTTCTCAGGCAACTTACCCCGTTTCAAATGGGTTCCTCTCGGACACCTATTTGCTGCATGAAGACCAGCCTACACCTTAGCCCACTCACTCTCTCGAGCTGAGTGTTAGGATATGGGAGTAGGGTTCACCCTCATGGGTTAAACCTCATGTTGACCCACTCCTTACGCCATCCGTCTAGTGATCTTGGTTTCACGACCTCTCTCAAGCAAGCCGAAAATACATGGGTTGTTTTGTATTTGGAACTACAAACCTATTAAATTAAACCAGAACTGCTAGGTGAAATCACCATTAAAATACATATAACCTATCAGCAGGCAAAACCCAACAATAATCTCAATATATATTTGCTAAATCACACCCTAAGAATGGGGCTTTTTAGCCACACATCAAGAAATAGAAATTTATACCTTCAATGATGTTGAAATCAAATAGGTATGAAGATTTAAGTCTCAATTTAGTCAGAGAGTGAAGAATCGAAGAGACCCGCTTCCAAATTGAAGATAAAAGTCTCTTATTCTTTAACTTTCAAAACCCTCTCCAAAACTGAGAGAATATTTCCAAAACACTTTCTCAATTTTACAATCTAAAAACTAGGTAAAATGATGTAAGAATCGCTACTAAAAATAAAAACTGAACTAGTATTTATAGTTTTTAGAAAATGTGCTTCAAGGGCTCTTTCGGCGATGTTAGTGAGAATCGCCGATGCATTCGGCGATCCTCCCTTTGGCCTACTTCATCTCGTTTCATCAGTTTCCTTCAGCATCTTTGTATCCTGGGTAATTGGGCGATGTAGCACTGTTTCGCAGAGTTGTTCGGCGATATGCCGACTGCTTCTTTTCATCGCCAATTTTCTCATTTTCTTCATGGCTCAGCATAGTGGAACAAAAGGCGAGTATGCGATCTGTTGGCGATTCTCTAGATGTTTTTGGTGATTCACAGACCTTTGTTTCTTCATTCTTTCAGTTTCTTTTTGCTCTTTTTTGTGAAGTAGTGTCCATGCTTTCCTTCAATATTCAAATATCTGAAACTTAAGGGTTTTCATCAAATATTGAGATAAAATAAGCAATTGAGGACACAATTTCTATTAAAATATAGCCCTAAATGAGTCCAATTTGTGGACTCATCATGGGTTTAGGTGACACCGGATTCCATCTAGCTCACATGGTCTATGTCAGTTATGTCTATTCTTTCCTAAATGAAAGATAATGAATGAGCCCTGAACTATACTATGACTTCTTGGTGAGTTTACTTAGTAGGAGTGGGGTATGGGACTTCACATCCACATTGCACAAGTAGACTTAGTATGATCTTATAGGATAGTTCCTTTATACTATGATGAGATTCAAATGCATACATGTGTCTTGATGGTTAGTTGTTATGAATGACTTTCCTTGCATTCAAAGTAATGTTCATGACTATTTCCTTATTGGTTAATAATGATTATAATGAGGTCTAAACATGATATGCATGACCAAGGGAGCTTCGAGGGGGCACTTAGTAGGGTTGGTATTACGGGATGCCAACCATACATTGCACAAGTGTTCCTTAGAGGTTGCTAAGGTGTTGATATTATCATGTAATGAGTGTAAGTATGATTACGGCTTGTGTTGTACATTGTAAATGCATGTTGGTTTCTAAACTTGACAAAGGCATACTTTTCAAATAAAAATGTCCTTTTTATCATATTTAAGGATTTTATGCATGTTTCCATACTTAGTACATATTATGTCCTAACCCCTTCTTTCTTCTACATTTTAATGAGTGTAGGTTCACGCTAGGTGACTTTCACTCTCTTTTTGAAGAAGACTTGGATTGCTTCTCTCCACGTTGTGGTGAGTCCTCAAGTTCGAGAACGGTATTTCCTAATTCTTAGTTCTATTGTACTTCTCATGTTGAGACTTTTATTGATGTAAAGGGCTAAGACCCAAACTTTGTATTCCTATTTTTTAGATGGTGTATGAGACTAAGTCTAGATTTCCTATGATTTTCCTTTATGAAAAGTGAAGTTGGACTTCTATTGTAAAAGTTTAAAATTTCTGCATTATTTTCTATGTGTTATGTAATGATGATGCTAGAGGCTTGTATGAGACCCCTTTGGGGTCAATTACGCCATGTCACATCTAGGGGGTACTCTCGGGTTGTGACAACGTTATCACCAGTCGCAAGGAGCAAGAGAAATTCGCTAGATGTTGTCACTAGTATGATCAAAGTCTTTACTATTGGTGTATATGCTTTGTTAGATCTAGGAGCGAGTCTACCTTTTGTGACTCCTTATATTGCTATGAATTTTTATATTCTTCGTGGGCAACTTCTCGAGCCCTTCAGTGTTTCCACACCTATTTGTGAGTCTATTCTAGCTGAGAGAGTTCATTGTGATTGTACCATTTTCATCAATCACAAGGACACCATGGCTGACTTAGTCGAGTTAGACATGGTAGATTTTGATGTTATTCTAGAGGTGGACTAGCTTCATGCTTATTACGCCTCAGTTGATTGTTGAACTCCAGTAGTTAAGTTTCAGTTTCCTAATGAACCAGTTATAAAGTGGAGGAATAGTTCAGTAGTTCCTAAGGGTCGTTTTATTTCGTATCTGAAGGAAAAAAAGTTAGTTTCCAAGGGGTTTATCTATCACTTAGTCCGAGTTAATGACACTAGTATTGAGACACCATCTATTGCATCAGTTCCAATTGTGAGTGAGTTTCTAGAGGTCTTTCTAGATGATCTTCCTAGAGTCCCTCTTGAGAGAAAAATAGACTTTGGTATAGATATTCTTCCTGATACTCGACATATCTCTATTCCACCATATAGAATGGATCCAGCTGAGTTGAATTAGTTAAAAGAGCAGTTGACAGACCTTTTTAAGAAAGGTTTTATTCAACCAAGTGTCTCACATTGGGGCGCTTTGGCCTTATTTGTGAGGAAGAAAGATGGTTCTCTTAGAATGTGTATATATTAACGTCAGTTGAATACGGTTACTATCAAGAATAAATATCCAAGAATACTCCTTTAAATTTACTAAGTTGTCCAAATATGCCCCATCTTTGGTGTCTAATCCAGGAGATGAGATGAGTCGATTCATGACAGGTGTGTCCGATTCAATCGAGAAAGAATTTCATGTGGCTATGCTTCATGAAAATATGGACATTTCACATCTAATGGTCTATGCTCAACATGTCAAGGAATCAAGGCTTAGGAAAAAGAGTAAAGAGGTAAAGAGGACAAGGTCCGATGATGGTATTTCTTCTAAGGGTAAGTTTGTGGGTCAAAGTGGACCAAGATTCAAGAAGAGGTTTTCCAAACAAGGATCCTCCAATGCTCGAAGACCCAACAAGGATAGGGTGTCTAACCCTAAGCCTCAAGGAGGTAATAAGGGTGGATATTCCATGGAGAGACCTACATGTGCCAAATGTGGTAAGAAACATGAGGGGAAATGTCTTGCCGGAATGGGTCTGTGCTATGGATGTGGCAAAAGATGACATCAATTGAAATATTGTTCAACTCGTGTGGCCAAAGGGAAAGAGGGTAACCAAGCTCCTCCAAGTGGTTCTAATGCCGATGCTCCCAAGAAGAATCGCTTCTATGCTCTCCAATCTAGAAGTGATCAAGAGGGGTCCCCGGACATTGTTACCAATATGTTACAAGTATTTTCAATTGATGTTTATGCATTATTAGACTCTGATGCCAATTAATCTTTTGTTACACCTTTTGTGGCTATGAAATTTGAAGTGTCTACCGAAGAGTTAAAAGAACCTATTTCTGTGTCTACCCCGATAGGTGATTCAGTTATAGCTAAAAGAGTGTATAGGAGATGTCCTATCTCTTTATCTCATAGAGTCACTTTAGTTGATTTGATAGAATTAGGTATGTTGGACTTTGATGTCATCTTGGGAATGGATTGATTGCATGGTTGTTTTGCGTCCATTGATTGTAGAACATAGGTAGTAAAGTTTCAATTTCCAAATGAACCCATTTTGGAATATAAAAGGAGAAATTCAATCACTAAAGGTTAATTCATTTCATGTCTAAAGGCTTGTAAAATGATTTTTAAGGGTTGTATCTATCATCTTGTAAGAGTTAAGGAGATTGAGTGCAAGACTCCTCCTATAAAGTCAGTCCCCGTAGTAAGGGAATTTCTGAAAGTCTTTTCCTAATGACTTGCCCGAAATTCCTCCCGAATGGGAAATAGACTTCGGATGATCTTTTGCCGGATACTAAACCCATATCAATTCCCCCTTACCAGATGGCTCCGATTGATTTGAAAGAATTAAAGGCACAACTCAAAGATTTGCTAGACAAAGGTTTCATTCAACCAAGAATATCTCTATGGGGTGCTTCGGTATTGTTTGTGAAAAAGACAGATGGGTCCCTTATGATGTCTATTGATTACCGCCAATTGAACAAGGTCAGTACAAAGAATAAGTACCCTCTCCCTATAATTGATGATTTGTTTAACCAACTCCAAGGGGTGAGTTACTTTTTGAAGATTGACTTAAGGTAAGGCTACCACCAACTTAGGGTGAGAGAGGTTGACATTCCAAAGGGGCCTTCCAAATAAGATATGATCATTTTGAATTCCTAGTCATGCCTTTTGGTCTAACAAATGCCTCGGTGGCATTCATGGATCTAATGAATAAGGTATTTAGGTAATATCATGATTCGTTTGTGATAGTCTTTATTGACGATATTTTGATCTATTCGAGGAGTGATGGTGATCATATGAAGTATTTGAGGATAGTATTGCAAGTCCTTAAAGACCACCAATTATATGCTAAGTTTAGCAAGTGTGAGTTTTGGCTAAGGTCAGTTGCTTTCCTTGGTCATATTGTGTCGGGCAAGGGTATAGAGGTTGATCCTAAGAAGATGGATGCAGTCAAAAGTTGGCCTAGACCTTTAGCTCCTACCGATATTAGAAGCTTTTTGAATTTGGCTGGTTACTATAGGAGGTTTGTTGAGGGCTTTTCCTCTATTGCCTCTCCATTAACGGCCTTAACTCAAAAGAAAGCAAAGTTTGTGTGGTCGGAGGCTTGTGAGAAAAGTTTCCAAGAATTGACGAATAGACTCACATCCGCTCCGGTGTTTACCTTACCGGAGGGTACTGATGGGTTTGTGGTATATTGTGATGCTTCTTGAATGGGTTTGGGATGTCTTTTCATGCAACGGGGCAAAGTTATTGCCTATGCTTCAAGGCAACTCAAGGTACATGAAAAGAATTATCCAACTTATGATCTCGAACTAGCGGCCGTGGTTTTTTCTTTGAAAATATGGAGACACTATCTCTATGGGGTGCATGTTGAGTTGTTTACCGACCACAAGAGCCTTCAATATGTGTTTAGCCAAAAATATTTGAATCTTCGACAAAGAAGGTGGTTAGACCTTTTAAAGGATTATGACATGAGTGTCCTTTACCACCCCGACAAAGCCAATGTGGTTGCGGATGCCTGAAGTAGATTGTCCATGGTAGTTTGGCTCATGTAGAAGACGAGAAGAAGTAATTGGTTCGTGATGTGCATAGGTTGGCCCGTCTAGGTGTCCAACTTGTGGATTCCACCAAGGGTGGAGTTATAGTTCATCATATTTCCAAATCGTCCATTGTAGTTGATGTGAATTCTAAGCAACTTCTTGATCCTATTTTGATGAAATTAAAAGAGTCGGTTCTCAATAAGTCTGTTGAAGTTTTCTACCAAGAGGGAGATGGGGTGCTTAGGTACCGAGGTAGGTTGTGTGTGCCGGATGTTGATGGTTTGGGGGAGAAGATTCTAGAAAAGGCTAATGGTTCGCAATATTCTATTAATCTAGGAGCCACCAAAATGTATCGTTATCATTCGAAAGTCTATTCGTGGAATGGAATGAAGAAGGATATAGCGGGTTTTGTGTCCAAGTGCCCAAATTATCAAAAAGTCAAGGCCGAACACATGAATCGGGAGGTTTGCTCCAAGAGATAAAGATTTTCACTTGGAAGTGGGAGGAGGTGAATATGGATTTTGTTGTGGGGTTGCCTCGTACTCGAAGGCAACACGATTCTATTTGGGTCATTGTGATAGGATGACAAAATCAGCCCATTTCCATCCGGTCAAGACTACTTTCTCGGGGGAAGATTATGCTAAGTTGTATATCAAGGAGGTAGTGAAGTTGCATGGGATTCCTTTATCAATCTTATCGGATAGAGGTACTCAATTCACTTCACATTTTTGGAAGGAGTTTCAACAAGGAATTGGTACCAATGTTAAACTTAGTACTGCCTTCCACCCTCAAATGGATGGTCAAGCAGAACAAACAATTCAAAACTTAGAGGACAGGTTGAGGGCGAGTGTGATTGATTTCAAGGGTAATTGGGACAATCATCTTCCTTTGATAGAATTTTCCTACACCAATAGTTATCACTCTAGCATTACCATGGCTCCGTTTTAAGCACTATATGGAAGAAGGTGTAGATCTCTTGTTGGGTGGTTTGAGGTAGGTGAGTTTTCTCTAATTGGTCTCGAACTAGTCTATCATGCCATTGAAAAAGTTTGACTTATTACAGAAAAGTTGAAGATGGCCCAAAGTCGGCAAAATTCCTATGCCGACAATAGAAGAAATGATCTTGAATTTGAGGTCGGTGATTGGGTCTACTTGAAAATCTCTCCTATGAAAGGTGTGATAAGGTTTGGCAAGAAGGGGAAACTTAGTCCCCGATATGTGTGCCCATACCAAATCTTGAAGCGTATTGGGAAAGTTGCTTTTGAGGTGGACTTGCCAAATGAGTTGGCTCCGGTTCACAAGTGTTTCATTTTTCCATGCTCAAGAAGTGTATTGGTGATCCAGTTTCCATCCTTCCTTTAGAAGGTTTAGGAGTTGATGAGAACCTTTCTTATGAAGGGTTTCGGTTGAGATTTTGGACCGGGTAGTGAAGAAGTTGAGGGATAAGGAAGTAGCTTCCGTTAAGATTCTTTGGAGGAATCAATTCTTTGAGGTTGCTACATGGGAGGCCGAGGTCGATATGAAGTCCCGTTATCCTCATCTTTTTCCTTCTATTCCTAATAAAGCATGAGCTAACTAGTTCCTCTTAAATTTAGTGTTTGGGAGTCATGTGTGTTGTATGATTTTCCATGATTTCCCTATGTTGCGCATGTTTGGGAGTCATGTGTGTTTCATGTTTCCATGCTCAAGATGTGTATTGGTGATCCAATTTCCGTCCTTCATTTAGAAGGTTTATGAGTTGATGAGAACCTTTCATATAAAGAGGTCCTGGTTGAGATTTCGAACAGGCAAGTGAAAATGTTGATGAATAAGGAAGTAGCAACCATTAAGATTCTATGGAGGAATGACTTAGTTGAGGTTGCTACATGGCAGACCGAGGTCGATATGAAGTCCCGTTATCCTCATCTTTTTCCTCCTACTCCTAATAAAGCATGAGGTAACTAGTTCCTCTGAAGTTTAGTGCTTGGGAGTCATGTGTGTTGTATGATTTTCCATGATTTCCCTATGTTGTGCTTGTTCTTGTGAGAATTCATGTTTAGTATATATTTAGTTTTCATGATTCACATATTCCTCATGTTGATTTGCATTTTGTATAATGATTGCATTTTTTACTCCATGAGATGTAATGATGAACATGCTTAATAATGTGTTATTGAGATGACATGTTGGCTCTATATTATTGTGTTGAGCTTACTTGAGTTGGAGAAGTTAGTTCCTCCCATGTTTATGTTTCTTGGTGAGTTCATGCAAAGTGGATTAGTAGGTGGAGTCCCTACTTTCTTGTATTGTTTTGGCTATGTTGTGAATTGGAGTTGAAGTTTCCTCCCTTTTGAATAGTGCAAGTTGTGAATTGTGCATCTGTTACTTTTGCACATTTTTTATTTTCTTGCATTATGGGCTATTGGCTTAGAGTTTCTAACTTAGTTGGTGTCTTGGTCGACATTCGGGGACTAATGTTCCCAAGGGGGAGATAATGTAACACCCCGTATATCTAATGACCTAAGCTAGAGCCTAACATGTAGTCTAGTAGCCTAATGAAGTTAAAATGTAAGGTGAGAGTCTTAAAATAACAACCCTAACTTGGTACTAAGGTCCTAGTGCATAAACGTCAACGAATGACTCCCACAAAGACCCCCCAAGTGTCCTTGATGAAAGCCAAGGGGCTGCTCTAAAGCTGCCCAAAGAAGTATCATCCACGAAACCAAGGACCACGAAGCATGGACTGACTAATGCCCTGTAGATGGGAGTCGTGAGTCAGGACTTAGTCTCCTCAATTAAGCCCCAAAATGACCTAGCCTCAGTACCAATCAACGAGCGTGGAGTACGGTCCGTGGACAGACTCACGCCTTGTGAAAAGGTATTGTAAGTTGAGACTTAGTCTCCTCATCCAGACCTTGAACGACCCCTTTCTGAACCAAACCATGGACAGCCAGGACGTTCCGTGGACCCATCCACGATCCGTGGTTTGGGGTTCGTGGATCGTGCCTGGGCAAGTTGCCTAGGTTC
Organism: Solanum pinnatisectum; assembly: GCA_035578085.1. Taxonomy (NCBI): domain Eukaryota; kingdom Viridiplantae; phylum Streptophyta; class Magnoliopsida; order Solanales; family Solanaceae; genus Solanum; species Solanum pinnatisectum. Next base: position 16,131,015 of record CM069086.1, on the reverse strand, counting down.
GACCTAAGTAGGGGTGGTTTGGTAATTCACTAATTAATTAGGTTAGTGTAGGGGACGGTAATTATAATTTGCTTTAAGTATATTAAAGTATTTTTAAGTATTAAACAAGTCTTTTAACTCTCATAACTCACAAACTCAAAATCAAAACCACTCCTCTCTTAAAATATTCTCTCTCTAAACTCCAATAAATAACAAAGAAGAAGCTCAAGATTAGGGTTCAAGCACCAAGATTTTCACTCCAATTTCGTGGAGAAACATCAATTAAGGTATGGGGACTTTGATTCATGGAACACTTTTCTCCATGAAGCCCTTCAACTCTTGATTTCGAAATTGGTATATTGTTCAAAAACTAGGTTTCTATTCCAACCATGGGTTCTTCCTAAAAACGATTTTATTATGTTAATTGCATTATATTATTGAAGATTTGTGTTTAATGGTGATTTTCATTGTAAAATTCCCTATTAAACAACGAACACCCACATGACCCCAATTTCAAGTATTGTGATGGGTGTATTGATGCAATATGATTAATATGAATAGTTTCGATGTGAATTTAGTTATTGAATCTTGTTTGGTTCATGCCTATTGTAGTATCTTTATGTGTAATTGTGAGACATGATTCATGACCTTGAAAGGGGTAAATTGCTAGGGTTTATACATGTTGATGGAAGTTGTGTACAACCTATGGATTAAATTAGAAAGTAAATCTCCTATGACTAATGTGTAAAGTATGGTATTGTTGAAAGCTTGTTCTTCCCTTACCTTTATACTTGATGATGCATGAATAGTCTAGGATGATGATGATGTATTGTGTTGATTGAAAGTCTATTTCTCATGAAAACACTATGAATGTAATGTGAATGTCCTACTCACACACTAATGTTGATTCTAAGGTTGAAAGTACATTTTCACCTTTAATTAATCTATGAGCTATTTTGATGGATTGTATTGAATGAGGGATAAAGCATTCCTTCACACATGTAAATGCAATTCAAGACTTAGTCATGTCTAATTTGGGAAATAATGCTTAGCACCGAGTGGATATGGACAATGAGGTAAAGGCCCTCCCGTCAATGCAATAGTGAGGGTCATCCAAAGTGAACTCATGAGATGGAATCCCCTCCGCCAATGTAATAGGGATGGTTTCTAGAAGCAATTTCCCTATTCCATAACTATGTGCCAACATAGGACTTAGCTAGTGGATCCACCTAGATGCTAATACATTTAGTCCTACCTTAGGAAGGTGAGACACCTTCTTTTGGTATGGGGTGATGTTTGCGTAATCAATGACACAATTTCCGATGTAAGTGTCTACAATCGTGTAATAGTATAATAACCCAACCAAGAGTTGAGGTCGAGCCCCAAGGGAGTGGGCATGAAAATTAGTGGTTAAGCACAAATTTGCTAAAGCTAATTGTAGCTAAAGACATTAACGATTAAAAACATTGTAAATTAAAGGGGGACATAAAAGTATCAATTAACAATGGGGGTTTTGTCATAGTTATAGCAAAAATAGCATAAATAACAAAGACAACTATGAATTAGAGGGGATTCTTAGGATGTGACCGCATTATATATTGGTATAAATGGATGGGTACATGCTTTCGATAGGAAATTTGCAAGATAATAGTGACTAGGCTAAGCTTTAGATTGAAATAAGTTCCCTCTTAGGCAACTTACCCTGTTTCAAATGGGTTCCTCTTGGACACCCATTTTACGCATGAAGACAAGCCTACACCTTACCCCACTCACTTTCTTGAGTTGAGTGGTAGTATATGGGACTAGGGCTCACCCTCTCGGGCTAAACCTCATGTCGACCCACTCCTTAGGCCAACATTGTAGCTATCTGGGTTTCGCGACCTCTCTCTCTCGCAAGACGAAAACACATAGGTGGTTTTGTATTTGCAACTACAAACCCATTAAATTAAACCACAATCGCTTGGTGAAATCACCATTAAAATACATCTAACCTATCAACAAGCAAAACCCAACAATAATCTCAACACATATTTGCTAAATCACACCCCAAGAATGGGGGTGTTTTAGCCACACATAGAGATATAGAAATTTATACCTTCAATGATGTTGAAATCAAATTGGTATGAAGATTTAAGTCTCAAGTTAGGCAAAGAGTGAAGAATCCAAGAGATCCGCTTCCAAATTGAAGATAAAACTCTCTTCTTCTTCAAGTTTCAAAACCCCCTCCAAAACTTAGAGAATATTTCCAAAACTATATCTCAATTTTACAATATAAAAACTAGGTAAAATGATGTAACAATCTCTACTAAAAATAAAAACCGAACTAGTATTTATAGTTTCCAAAAAATGTGACGTTAGTGAGAATGCCGATGCATTCGGCGATCGGCCCTTTGGTCTACTTCGTCGCCTTTCATCAATTGCCTTCGACATCTTTGTATCCTAGGTAATTGGTTGATGTAGCAATGCTTCACAGAGTCATTCGGGGATACACCGACTGCTCCTTTTCTGCAGGGCTCAGCACACTGGAACAGAAGGCGAGTATGCGATCTGTTGGAGATTTGCCGAATGTGTTCGGCGATTCGCAGACCTTCGTTTCTTCATTCTTTCAGCTTTTTTTTGCTACTTTTTTGCGAAGTAGTGTCTATGCTTTCCTTTAATCTTCAAATACCTAAAACTTAAGGGTTTTCATCAGATATTGAGATAAAATAAGAATTGGAGGACACAATTTCTATTAAAATATAGCCCTAAATGAGTCCACTTTTTGGACTCATCAACACCCCCAACTTCAACTGCTGCTTGTCCTCAAGCAACCTCAGGTTCAGCTGTTCAAAAATGGTGTCTCAAACAGTGCTACACAAGACTCAATCATGAATGCACAGAACAAGATTCAATTTACTTATGCAAAGATCAAATGTGCACTTAAAGATTCAAGTTGTGACTCACCAATATCAAAGAGTCTCATGTTCACAATACTTGCCTCAAATGCAAGTTCAAGCTCTTCTATTGTGTTCAAACACCCTCACAGAAAGAATGATTCCATATTCACACAATAGTTCACAATTAAAAGCTTCATAATCAGATGCAATGCTCACTCTCACAAGGAAACAATCCATGCTTTCACCCATAGGTTTGCCTGTATTTTTCGATCAACATTTGTTTCAGCCCACTCAAGATCAAAAAGTTTTTTTTAAGGCTTCTAATGGGGCTGAGTGTAAAGGTATGGTAATTTAGGCTTAGTGACTTCCATCCTCATGAAATGTGGTGCTCACAACACTTCATTTCCTTTTCCTTCATCATTCTCGTGAATGCTCGTAAGTCATCCTTTTATTCACTCTCCATATATTGCTTGGAAACCCAATTCCTTTTGCACGTTTTATTCCACAACTTTCTCTTCTTTTTTTTTTGGAGGGTTTCCATTTTGTTTTGCAATACCATGGGCTAGAGAGACTTTTTGTTGCACTTCTTGAATTCTCCTTTTCCTTTTCACCACACCCCAACTTTGGCCTAAGTTGGCTATTCACTAAACCACAAATCAAGAGGAATGTAGGTTGTGGATCAAGTAAGGTCTAGAGTTCATCAAGTTTTTTCCAAAGAAAGGTAAGGCTCAAGGGGTGTTCAAAAGAGTTTCACATGCTCACGGGGTAGGTCACAAAAGATGTACATGTCAAATTGGTTCACACTCTTAGAAGTTGCCTAAGATCATATCAAGAGATAGCATTACTTAGTTGACCAGACCAACGTGGAAAATTCTAGGATCTATCATGTGTGGTTCAAAGTAAGCTCATCACACAAGGCATTGAAATTAAAGTCAAACAATACTCCACACTTTTGCTAGTGAGCGATGGTCATTACAAGAGACTCGATTTGATAAATGACTAATCACAATGAGATTCAAAGAGTTCACATATTGTCTATGCAACTTTATTTGGCCTCGCCGTGCCACGCATTCATGTTCGTTCCATTGAGAGCACTATTCAAGTCATCGATATTGATTGGAATCGAGACTTAAATTTTGCAAAGAACAACCACATTAAAGAGCATATAAGGGGTGGCAAAAATGTGCGAAAGGTTCAAAACTTTTTGGAAGGGTCAAAAGGGGTCGTAAACTCAATCATCTATTGAAACAGATAAAACACAATTTTAAAGTAGAACAACCCAAATATATACACAGAACATAACTATCAACATAAAAGGCGTGGGCCTCATCCAACCACAATAAAAAGCATTTGTTCTCAAATGCAAATAAAACTGTCTAAAAGTAAAAGTAAATAAGACAGAGAGAGAGGTAAAAAGAAGTTGTGTCTATACAGTCTCTCTATTTGTTGGGGTCTGAATATGAGCATCAGTTCTCGGTGCATCTATCTGGTTGTGAGTCTCAGTACTTGGAGTAGCCTCAGACGAACTAACAACGGCAGATCTACTAGAAGCTGCTGTAGACGACTCAATCGGCACTGTCTGAGTTACTAATACACAGCCATCTCCATAAGATTCGGCAAGTCTCTAAATATGTTGTCCTCTTGGCTCTCGCTTAGTACCTCATCGGACACTGCTATCCGCTCCTCCTCGGTCTCTGTCTTTGACTCTACTTTCCTTGCATCATCCCTTTGCACATCTGTGGTAGTAGCCGGAAGAATCCCCGAGGTCTCAGGAGCATCCCTGTCATCTACTCCCTACATTAGTGTGGTGAAGTCAGTAGCCTTTAAATAGGCTACATCCTTCTTCAACACTGCTATTTCTGCTTCTAATGTTGAAACCTCGTGTGTCTCCCCTTATTTGCTCTCACAAGCAGTGACTCTGCCAATCATATCACTAATAGTGGTCCTGAGGGAGGTCAGTGTAGTCAAGATGGCACTGTCGATCATCCCTGGATGGATCTCTCTAATCACGTCGCCCTCATATTCGCTGAATAGGACAGATAACCCATCTTCAGGATCATAACATGAGTGATCCTGGTAGGCTGGGAGGAAGATGAGGCACTTGTAGTCTATGAAGAAGAACTAGGAGTGGGTATACCTGAATGCTCTAAAGTTGGAGTAGAAAAAGGTGCCTCTGCTGGTAATGAGTCAACAACCACATCTAGAGAAGTATCTACTGGAGCTTCTTTCCTCTTGTCAACCTCCTTTCGCATGAACTCGACCTCTATATGCCGGATATCGGTAGGGGAAGACGGGGTGACCTCTATATCTCTAGTAGGATCCTGGGGTACTCCGGCACGCCGATATAACTCGGTGATCAGAACAGGAAACGGTAGAGATTTCTGCGTGTGTTTGGCTCTCATAGCCATCTCCTGTGAAACCAGTAGTCCCAAGTCGATCCACCTCCTAGCCATGCTATACCCAAGGAAAGCCGCCTTAGGATGACACAAAATGGATTATTTATGGGATGGCATGATAGTGCTGCTAATGAAACCAAACCAGTACCAGGAGGCAATGTTCATGTCCCTCTTCTCAATCGGAGCTTCTGCATCCATCCACCCCGGGGTGGTGTTAGAGATCATTGGAGCTAGCCAACCCATCAAATCATCCAGGGATGGAACAATAGGCAAACCTTGGTAGGGTAGTACCGAGTGCAATAATCGACCTAATACAGCATTAATATGATCGATGTGACACTTCACCCCTTTTCCTCTAACTATAATCGACTTCACCGGTCGAAACTCACTAGCTTTCTTATTATTATTCAGGACTAACTCTCCATAGGCTAGGTAGAATTCTCGGACCCAGGAAGAAATGTAACAGCCCCGTGGCCTAGTGAACTGTTCCAGCTCATGATATTTGAGTGTATCAAGCACCTCAGCGTGTTTGCCTTCCAAACCCTCCACAGATATTAACTTTTCTTCTTGAATAGTTCATAAACCATCGCCATTTAACCTGTTCAGTAATCTAGGTGGAGGTGGAGCTACGGGGAATGAAGGGGCCATTGGAGGTGGTGCGGGAGTTGGCACTGATTTAGTAGTCAGGGTAGTGGCAGCTGAAGGGGTCCCGGTAGATGTGGGCTGAGCTCTAACCCTGAGTTCATATCTTTGATTTATCAAAGGTTGCTCATTCTTCGACTCAGAAAAAGTTGGTTCAACATTTGTGCCCTTCCTAGCTATGTGCTTTTTTCGTTAGCCTTTATCTCCTGGTTGGAGGTCATCCATTTTTCTCTTTAGAGGGTTTGATCCTCCTTCGTTGATCATAATGCCTTTAGCCTTTTTCTGTGGTTGCTCAGTTAAATTTGTTCATACCATATCTGCACAAAGTCAAGAAAGGATTAGAAAACTTAACTTCAGGCACAGTGACTCTCTCTGCAAATAGACACGCCAATCAAATCTGCGAGTCGCCGAACCAATTTGGCGAACAAAATTGGGCTCGCCGATGGGTTGGCTAAATAATTAAGGCAAGTTGGTGATAAGGGAGTACTTTCAGCGACTCGCTGAACCAATTCGAGGAATTAAATCGGGCTCGTCGATGGGATGGCTAAATAATTAAGGCAAGTTGGCGATAAGAGAGTTCTTTCGGCGAACAAGGGTTTGTCTGCTGAAAGTTACAGTGCATAAGGATTTCAGGGGTAGCATACGAATGGCGATCAAAAGTACTTTTTGCGAGTCGCCGAGTGCGCTCAGTGAACCATGGCTTCTCATTGAAAGTTACAGTCTCAGCAAATTTGACCTGCTACTAAGGGTGAGATGGAGACATTGGCCCAACCGCCGAACAATTCGGCTAGCTCGACCCAGCTATCCAAATGGTTCAATGTGCCCATTTTCAATCCATCTTTTCAAATTCAATCTCGCAAACCTTGAAAGAAAAATCAAAGCATGCACTAACGAAATTCGAGCAGGACTCATACTACCCATTACCTCGAAACACTCAGATTTCTCTCGAACTTGCCGCATTTGGCCCTTTGACGAGATTTACTCTTAAGAGCGGTGTCACCCTCTTTATCATTGAGCAAGTTTTCGACATTTAGCACAAACATGGTCTACTCAAACTTCACCCAAACAATCAAAACAATATCCAAGCACAACCCAATGAGATTTCATTCAATTACCATCACAACAAATATGGGCATCTAACGATTAAAACATTACGGGCATGATTTTCAAATTGGAATAGACATTCTAATACTAGCAGAGAGGCCCAACATACATCACTAAGAGACAATTATTGCAAATGAGTACAAAACTTTTGAATGAAAATATGGGAAAAGGAAACCAACCTTCAATGTCGATTAAATTCGATTTGAAAAGCTAGGAGGCAAAGTGTTCCAATTCTGAGCACAAGTCCCAAACTAAAATGCTAAAGTAATGCTAAATTGAAGAAGATGCTACCTTAGTGTGAGTTTAGGAGATTTGTGAGGGAGGGAAAGTGAAGAAGTTGAAGTTTTGAATCTTTTGGCCTTTATAAACCATCTAGTTCGCGTTCGTTCGGCGATGTTAGTTGCAATCACCAATCGTCAAGTTGTCCCTTATCCCACCGATTGTTACAGACTTGTCAATGTCTTAGGATCAAGATGGCGGTCTAAGTCAAGATCACTGACTAGGTCGATGATGCGCCGACCTACTTCTCAAAGTCGCCGTGTTTTACAAGCTCTAATTTAAACTTGAGTTGAGCCAAATAGTGGATCAGGTCGGGCATGCCGACCTGTTCTGTGGTCTGCCAACTAACCATTTGCTCGCCAATCTGTATTTTTCACCACTTTTCTCATTCAAACCTGCACCACTAACACACTATTATTTATAAAAACAAATTTAAGCAATTTAAACCTTAGGTTGCCTCCCAAGAAGTGCCTTATTTAACGTCGTCGCTCGATGCTAGTCCTTACTCACTCCAGATAGGTTGGGTTGGCCCTAGTGTTACTACGTAATCCCAATAATTCGTTTGATTGAAGAGGAGGCATCACATAATTCAGAAGTGTCCTGATCAGCTGGATCGATCTAAAATGAGAGCCAACCATTTGATTCAACACTTCAATACTCTCCTTCATCTCTTCCACCATTTGATCTTGATCGGTGATCTTTTGGAGAATGATTTGGAGTGTGTCCTTGACACATTTGTTCTCCTTGCCTCTAGACTGTTTCCTCTCGTGAGGAGGTATGTTCCTCCCTTGAATCTTGCACTAGTTTCCCACCTCTGTTATTTTTGTGGCCAACTCGTGCAGCTAAGTTACCAATGATGGTAATGTGAAGTCCCTTTCGACTTCTTGCTTCATCTCAGCCGAGTTGCCACCATTTCCCTTAGCCATGCTCAAGGAACCTACCTACACCAACAAATTTAAAGAAAAGAAAAACTAAAAATAAGGCTAGTAAACTATGATTATTGAAAGCAGAATTTGACTTAAACGAAAAACTTTCACGTAACACCACTCCCCGGCAGCAGAGCCATTTTGATGTTTGCGTAATCAATGACACAACTTCTGATGCAAGTGTCTACAATCGTGCAATAGTATAATAACCCAACCAAGGGTTGGGGTCGAGTCCCAAGGGAGTAGGCGTGAAAATTAGTGGTTAAGCGCAAATGTGCTAAAGCTAATCATAGCTAAAGACATTAATGACTGAAAACAATCTAAACTAAATGGGGACACAAGAAAGCCAATTAACAATGGGGGTTTTGTCACAGTTATAGCAAAAATAACATAAATAACAATGAAATCTATGAATGAAAGGGGATTTTTGGGATGTGACTGCAATATATACTTATATAAATTGTTGGCTACATGCTTTCGATAGGAAATTTAGAAGATAATAGTGACTAGGCTAAGCTTTAGATGGAAATAAGTTCCCTTTCGGGAACCATTACCCGTTTCAAATGGGTTCCTCTCGGACACCCATTTGCCGCATGAAGACCAGCCTACGCCTTACCCCACTCACTCTTTCGAGCTAAGTGTGAGGATATGGGACTAGGGCTCACCCTCTCGGGCTGAACCTCATGTCGACCCAATCCTTAGGCCATCAGTATAGAAATCTTGGGTTCGCGACCTCTCTCTCAAGAAAGCCGAAAACATATGGGTGGTTTTGTATTTGCAACTACAAACTGATTAAATTAAACCACAACCGCTAGGTGAAATCACCATTAAAATAGATGTAACCTATCAGCAAGCAAAACCCAACAATAATCTCAACACATATTCGCTAAATCACACCCCAAGAATGAGGGTTTTTTAGCCACACATCAGGAAATAGAAATTTATACCTTCAATGATGTTGATATCAAATGGGTATGAAGATTTAAGTCTCAATTTAGGCAAAGAGTGAAGAATCCAAGAGACATGCTTCCAAATTGAAGATGAATCTCTCTTCTTCTTCAAGTTTCAAAACCATCTCCAAAACATAGAGAATATTTCCAAAAATCTATCTCAATTTTACAATCTAAGAACTAGTTAAAATGATGTATCAATCGCTACTAAAAATGAAAACTGAACTAGAATTTATAGTTTTTAGAAAATATGCTCGGAGGGCTCGTTCGGTTACATTAGTGAGAATCACTAATAAATTCGACGATCCGCCCTTTGGTCTACTTCATCACCTTTCGCCAGTTGCTTTCAATATCTTTTTATCCTGGGTAATTGGGTGATGTAGCACTACTTCGCAGAGTCGTTCGACGATAAGCCAACTACTTCTTTCCATCGCCGATTTTCTTATTTTCTTCAAGGCTCGGCACAGTAGAACAAAAGGCGAGTATGCGATCTATTGGTGATTCTCCAGATGTGTTTTGTGATTCATAGACCTCTGTTTCTTCATTCTTTCGGTTTCTTTTTGCTCCTTTTTTCTGAAGTAGTGTCCATGCTTTCCTTCGATCTTCAAATACCTGAAACTTAAGGGTTTTCATTAGATATTGAGATAAAACAAGCATTTGAGGACACAATTTCTATTAAAATATAGCCCTAAATGAGTCCAATTTGTGGACTCATCATTGGTTTGGGCGACACCGAATTCCATCTAGCTCACATGGTGTATGTCGGTTATATCTATTCTTTCCTAAATGAAAGATAATGAATGAGCCTTGAACTATACTATGACTTCTTCGTGAGTTTACTTAGTAGGAGTGGGGGTATGGGACTTCACATCCACATTGCACAAGTAGACTTAGTATGATCTTTTAGGATAGTTCCTTCATATTATGATGAGATTCAAATGTATACATGTGTCTTGAATGGTTAGTTGTTATGAATGACTTTCCTTGTATTCAAAGTAATATTCATGACTATTTCCTTATTGTTTAATAATGATTATAATGAGGTCTAAACATGATATGAATGACCAAGGGAGCGTCGAGGGGGCACTTAGTAGGGTTGGTATTATGGGATGCCAACCATACATTGCACAAGTGTTCCTTAGAGGTTGCTAAGGAGTTGACATTATCATGTATTGAGTGTAAGTATGATTACGGCTTGCGTTGTACATTGTAAATGCATGTTGGTTTCTAAACTTGACAAAGGCATACTTTTCAAATAAAAATGTCCTTTTTATCATATTTAAAGATTTTATGCATGTTTCCATACTTAGAACATATTAGGTGTTATCCCCTTCTTTCTTCTACATTTTAATGAGTGTAGGTTCCGGCTAGGTGACTTTCACTCTCCTTATGAAGAAGACTTGGATTCCTTATCTCCACGTTGTGGTAAGTCCTCAAGTTCGAGGATGAGATTTCCTAATTCTTAGTTCTATTGTACTTCTCATGTTGAGACTTTTATTTATGTAAAGGGCTAAGACCCAAACTTTGTATTCCTATGTTTTAGATGGTGTATGAGACTAAGTCTAGATTTCCTATGATTTTCCTTTATGAAAAGTGAAGTTGGACTTCAATTGTAAAAGTTTTAAATTTCTACATTATTTTCTATGTCTTACGTAATGATGCTGCTAGAGGCTTGTATGAGAACCCTTTGGGGTCAAGTACACCATGTCACATTTAGGGGGTACTCCTAGGTCGTGACAATGCTTTCACCAATCGCCAAGAGCAAGATAATTCGTTAGATGTTGTCACTAGTATGATCAACGTCTTTACTATTGATATATATGCTTTGCTAGATCTAGGTGCGAGTCTATCTCATTAATGTAAATCTTGGTATAGTGCTCGGCCGAATCTGTAGTCTTAACCACATAAAAGAATGAAGAGTTAGTATCTATATTTACTATCACCCAAATAGAGTGAAGTTGTCTGCGAGTACGAGGTAAACCCATAACGAAGTCCTTATTGATCACTTCCCACTTCCAAGTAGGAATATTGATCTCTTGAGTCATACCTCCTAGTTTCTGATGTTCTACCTTTACTTGCTATCAATTAGGGAACTTAGCCACAAAATCCGCTATATCCCTTTTCATACCATTCCACCTAAAGACTTCCCGCAGATCACAGTACATCTTAGTGGCGCCTGGATTAATAGAATATTTGGAGTTATGGGCTTCTGCAAGAATTTGATGTCTCAACTCTCCCATCTTAGGAACACATAATCGACCTTGATAGCGAAGCACACCATCTCCTCTTTGGGAGAAAACCTCAACCCTCTGCTGGTGGATTGAACCCTTTAGTTCAAGCAATATCGGATCACTGTCTTACTTTTCATTCACCTCCACTAACAAAGAAGACTCTGACCCATTCTGAACTGTTACACCACCATCTGATGTGCTCATAAGACGAACTCCTACGCGAGCAAGTCTGTGACCATCCTTTTCTAGTTCCCTTCTTTCTTCCTCAACATGTGCTGCACTACCCATAGATAGTCTTCTAAGAGCATCTGCTACCATATTGGCCTTACCTGGATGGTGAGGCACACTCATATCATAATCCTTGATAAACTCAAGCCATCTGGCGAAGATTCAACTCTTTTTGAGTTAACACATACTGAAGACTCTTATGGTGTGTGAACATATCTACGTGAACACCATACATGTAATGTCTCCAAATTTTAAGTGAAAACACCACTGCTGCTAGCTCTAAGTCATAAATTGGATAGTTCTTCTTATGCAGCTTAAGCTGTCTAGAAGCATAAGCTATAACTTTACCTTGTTGCATCAAAACACAACCTAGGCTGACTCAGAAAGCATCACAATATATAAAATAACCGTTTGCCCCTCTGGTAGAGTCAAAACAGGAGTTGTCATCAACCTAGTTTTCAATTTTGCAAAGCTTTTCTCACAATCATCTGAACACTGAAACTTGACTTTCTTTTGAGTCAACTTAGTCAATGAATGAAAATCCTTCCATGAACCTTTTGTAATAAACTGCTAGACGAAAGAAACTTTTGATATATATAGGAGAGGTAGGTCTAGGGCACTGTTTCAGTACTGCTATCTTTTGAGAATCCACTCGAATCTCATCGCTAGACACAATGGACCAAGGGAAGCAACAAATTGCAATCAAAACTCACATTTGCTAAACTTAGCGAATAACTAGAGATCTTTGAGAGTCTGTAGAACAACCCTCAAATGACTCACATGTTCTTCCTCATTCCTAGAATAAATGAGGATATCATCAATAAAGATGATAACTAATAAGTCCAAATAATGCTTGAACACTCTGTTCATCAAATCCATAAAAGTTGTAGGAGCATTGGTTAGTCCAAATGACATAACATCAAATTTATAATGAACATACCGAGTTCTTAAGGCTGTCTTCGGAATATCACTATCTATGACTTTGAGTTGATGACAACCCGATATGAGGTCTATCTTTGAGAAATGACTAACAGCCTGAAGTTGGTCAAATAACTCATCAATACTGGGAATGGGATACTAATTCTTGATTTTGACCTTGTTCAACTGACTATAGTCAATGCACATGCTAAGAGAACCATCTTTCTTCTTCACGAACAACACTGGTGCACCCCATGGAGAAATACTAGGTATGATGAAGCCCTTATCTAGAAGGTCTTTCAACTGCTCTTTCAATTTCTTAAGCTCTGTTGGAGCCATTCTGTAAGAAGGAATAGATATAGGCTGGGTATCTGGAAGGAGATCAATTCCAAAGTTGATTTCCCTTTCGGGAGGAACTCTGGGAAGATTTTTTGGAAACACTTGTGGGAACTCATTAATTATGGGAACTGACTCAAGAGTTAGGGTTTCGTTGCTTGAATCCTTAACCTGAACTAAATGATAGAGATACCCCTTAGAAATTATCTTTCTAGCCTTAAGGTTGGAAATAAATTGACCTATAGGCACTAAGCTACTACCCTTCCATTCTAAGATTAGTTTATCTAGAAACTAAAAACAAACAATCCTAGTTCTACAATTGACTGAGGTGTAACAGGAATGTAACCAATCCATGCCTAAAATGACATCGAAGTCTACCATTTCTAACTCTACAAGATCTGCTGAAGTGACTTCTGGGAGACTGTGACAGGGCAATTTCTGTGTACTTGTCTAGCTATAACTGGGTCACCAACTAGAGTAGAGATAGAGAAAGTTCTTGAAAGAGTTTCTAGGCTAAAATTGAATTTGTCTGCTATACAAGGAGTTACAAAGGAAAGAGTAACCCTTGGATCTAATAAAGCATAAATATCTAAGTCAAACACTCGTAATGTACCACTGACTATATCTGCAGAGTCTTTTTGATCCTGGAAAGCCTAAAGAGTATACAACATATTTTGGCATTGTCCGCCTCTTGTACCAGATGAGTTACGCTCCTGAGTCAGGCGACCTGCTGGTGCTGCTGAAGTTGTAGACCGACCTCTACCATTGTTACCTCCTTGACCCTTTCTAGAAGGATAATCTTTCAACCAGTGATGAGACTGACCACACCCAAAACATCCTTCTTTCCTGCAAGGCACTGGCCCGGATGGTTCTTACCACACTTAGGACAAGTTGGGTAGGTTTTGATGCCTGAAACACTGCATTGAATCTTAGAGCTTGATGCCCCACCCTTCTGATAATTATTGAACTTGGAGGGTGGAACACTAGCTGATAAATGTGCTCCAGCTGAAAATTTCTGCAGAGACTGCGAGCGATTTCCACCACCCGATTTCTGTTGAATATACTAATAGCTCCTAGTCCTAGACTTCTTGTTCTCCTTGCCCTGTTCCTTAAGCTTATCACCCTCAACCTGTTGAGCGTGAGTCATGAGCCTAGAGATGCTCATATCTTCAAGTAACATGGTATTTCTACACTTTGTCTTCACTTAGTCTGACACTCCATATAGAAACTTATTCATTTGGGCCTTGGAATCAGCAACCATGTGAGAAGCATACTTGGAGAGTTAGGTAAACTTAAGCCTATACTCTTGGACTGTCATGCTACCTTATCTAAGTTGATAAATTCCTAAGCTTTTGCCTCTCTTAACTCTCTTGGAAAGAATATGTCCAGAAAGTTCTCACTAAAGCAATCCCAAGTGATAGGGGCTACATTTGTACCCCTGTTCTCTTTACACTAAGTATACCAGATATGAGCCACATCCTTAAGTTTGTAAGATGCTAACTCAACCCGATCATTCACAGTTACCTGCATCACTTCAAAGATCATCTGGACCTCATCAATGAAGTTCTAAGGCTCCTCACCAATTTGCAATCCTAAGCACTCTGGTGGATTCATCCTAACAAAATCTCTCACTTTGGCTGCAGCTGACCCTACATTAGCATATGCCTATCCTAGAACCCACTGATTGTTCTGGTTGGACACACACAGAGCCAACATTTGAATGGCATTCTGGAACTCTGCAATCGAAACTTCTTGATCTGGGAAAGGAGGAGCTGCATTTGTGTTCCTGGCATTCGTATTCCTAGTGTTAGCTCTACGAGGAGGCATGATCACTGAAATGTAAAACGTCGAGTTAGAACAGAATTAGATCATACCTTACACACGATAAGAGTAACATGAAAATGAAGGATTTTTCTAAAACACTTTGTAGCCTCACTCTCATTAGATATGGTGCGCAATACACACCCACGAAAAGTACTCTACCTAGTGCAGCCTTTTAGACATCCTAGGACCCTTAAACCTAGTGCACTGATACCAAGTTTTTTACGCCCTGAGCTACCCCCGATACGCAAACATGGGACCTAGGATCACAAGTGACCCCAAGCTAACCCTGCTGGCATGACATGAGTATACTAAGAATAATAATAACTGCTGCAGAAGCTTAATTATAATGAAAACGAAAGTGATGGGGAATACTCATTCTAAAATTGAATATATCAAATATGAGAGTTTTAATACAATATAAATATTAAAACTCCAATACTAAGATGAATCTAACTATGTTTGAAAATGACCTATAACTAACTAGAAGTACTGAGACATGCCCCAGCTAAATCTAGAAAAACTGAAACTAAAAGACTGAAATAATAAAGTAAATAACATGACTATTCTCATCAAATAATGAGGACTCACCATGGATACTGCTGAGCTAGCGATCGGGAACCTATCTATGTGTGATCTGACTGCTAAAGACCTAAACCTACATCATTAGAAGAAGTAGCGCAGAGTATGCATCAGTACATGAGAGGTTATGAGCATGCAAGATAGAGTAAAGAAGAAATAACATATAACTAAACAAGCAATAAAGCAAGAGTATAATCGAACATGATATAGATACTGAATGCTAAGCTAACTGAATGCAAAGACCACATTTATAACATACTAAGACTGAATACTGACTGTACTGAAATGAGGTCAATGCAATGGAGTATGACTGAACTGTGGGAGCTACTAATAAGCGATAATAAAACCACATAAGCTAAATGTGGAGTCCGATGTATACACCTTATGGAGAGGACTGAGTACACCTCGCAAAAGGTATAGAGGCATGCTGGCGTGATCACTAAAATGATGCCCACGGAGGGGACTTACAACCTACGTGGCTCGTAGTTCTGGGCCTATATAGGTGACTGACCCTAGTCCAACTCAGTATTATGCTACTCCCAACAGATTAAATGATTAACACATTATGAATGAATTTATGTAATATACTAGATAGCTCAAAACAGGCATGAAAACTGAGAATGTGCTTTAATATTGATAATGACACATTCAAAATTGAGGCATTTATATCTAAAATACTGAAATATATGACCTAGCATGTGTAGTTCAAGAATTAAAGAACAACACAGCTAGGGTTCTAAAATTTATGCTAGAAACCAAGTAATTACATGATAATCTGATTATGAATATCTAAATAACTAATTCATGATAATCTATTGAAGTTCTAGAAACCTTAAGTCTAGTTAATAATAGGAAATCAAGAATCTGACTGAATTCTAGGTACCTAATAGGCGAAATGAACCCACTAGTAAAATCCCACATACCTGGCGATAAATTCCATGGAGATATTTTTTGATTTTGGAGCTGGAACTGATGGAACCTTGTTACGTTCATGAACTAGGGTTCTTGACTTCTTTTCTACTTTCTCGTTCTAATTTGCTATATTTTGATGAAATATCTCACTTAGGTAAGTTCTAGTTATGTTTCTAGGCTAAAACTAACAAAAACCATGTAGTTTCGAGTTAAAATGATGTATTTTAGGGGTCCAACAAACTAGGAAAAGACCAAAAGACCCCTGACTTAAACTGCAGATGGGGCTGACTGCGGCCACTTCCATGAACCGAGAAAGGGACCACGGACCGTTGGACCGGTCATGGTCTGTGGTCCAGTGACTAGTGAGAGGGTCTATCTCACGAGCCTTACCACGACCTGTGTGTGGGACCACAGATTATGAAGGTCCTTGTGGTCCTCACTTTGGCTGAGGTCTGGTGGCTTATGATTTGGGGTCCACGAGCTAGCTTTCTATAGACCCTCCCATGAACTGTGTGGAGGACCATAGATTGTGAAGGTCCCCGTGGTACTTACTTAGGCGTGGGGGTCTAAGCGCTAGGCATGTCTCAAGTCTGAGGATCTACTAGTTAAGCCTCACGGATGCCCCACGACCCATCATCAAGACCACGGCCCTTGAAGTGCCCTGTGGGCTGACTCATGGGCCTGGTGATGTCCAACTCCCCACCACGGGAAGGTTGACAGACCGTGGTACCTGTCACGGTCCGTGAACCCTGCCATGATTCACTACTTTAGGTAAATTTTTGAATTTTTTTTCTAGGTCTAATTTTCGAGATGTTACATCTTCTGTTAGGTTTATACTACGTAATGATCATTTAAACCTAGTATCGGATGAGATGTAGTTGATACGTTAATCAAAATGGTGCCACTGCCAAGGAGTGGTGTTGTTTAGAATTCTCTTATCGAAGTTTAATTTGTGATTTTTTTGGCTGAAGTGGAATCAATTTGATTTGTTTTGTGTTGGTTGTGTTGAACTGGAGAGGAAATGAGTGAGGCAGGGATTAAGGTAGTCGAGCAGTTCACTAAGGTCATCTTGACGATCTCAATAGTGTGCATAATCCAATCCAATTGAGTGGGATTGGTGCAATTTGTTTACCATCAACCGAAGAGAATGGTATATTCTAGGTCACTAGCACAACTCTCCATCTCCTAAAAATGAAGGGACTCTATAGAGGGTTGATTCACGAAGACCTACATGAGAATATGCGGAATTTTATAGAGGTTTATGGTCAATTCTCATCCAAGAACGTATCATAAGAATCTGTCCGTCTAAGATTATTCCCATTATCTCTAACGGGTGAAGCTAGCAAATAGCTAGCAGAGTTCCAAAGAATTCCATCACATCTTGGGATGATCTTACCACGATATTTCATGCTAGGTTCTTTCCCCTATCGAGGATAATGAAACTCAGAGACAACATTGAAGGTTTCAAGTGACTTGAAGGTGAACCTATCCATGAAACGTGGCTGAGATTCAAGAAGTTACTACTTCAATGACTGACTCACTGACTTCCAAACAATGTGCTACTCTAATACTTCTACCGATGTCTTCACTCGGTAAATAAAGGAGTAGCTGATCAATTGGTTTGAGGTGTAATAATGTTGCCATAGTTTGAGGTGGCTTCATTTCATCTTGATGATATGACGAAAATAAATCAAGCATGGTACCCTCAAGAAGATCAGTTTCTCCTTTTTGCTTTCGAATGACTCAAGAGCAAATTGATAAAGAAAGAGAAAGGGATGAGAACATCAACAAGATGTTATCCCAAATGGAGCTACTACAAGCTCAAGTGTTAGAAAATGCTAAAAAACTCAAAAGAGCAATGAGAGTGTTTAGAGTTGAGGAGGGTTTTTCCTCGAGCTAATCTAAGATGGGGGAGAATCAAGATTGGAACTCTCACAGATTTGAGGAGGGTTTCCACCCACACTACGTGCATCGTGGTGGGAATCAAGGTTGGAACTCTCACAAAGAAGAAGAGTGGAGAAGATACTATCAAGAATGGACTGAGCAAAATGATCCTTGGAAAAGAGAGGATGATCATGAAGAGGATCATACTCAATTGAGTGAGAGTCCAAAGTCAAAGGGGACTTCAAGTAGTTTCCTAGTGGATGATTTGTTGTCTCGTATCCTTGACAAAGTTGAGGGCTCGGATGACTTACTAAAAGGGATGAAAGCCAAATTCTCATCACTAAAGAATTGAGTGAACTCTCATGCTGATGAAATCAAGCTACTTGAAGGTAAGTTGAGTCAACTTTTGGCACAATCGGGACCAAATATAATGGGGTACGGTGAGACCACACACATAGCAACTTTGGTGGAGGATGGTGATAGAATTTGGTTGTGGTTACTCATAATGGAAATGTGGCAGTAGGTGATATGAAAGGTCATGATGAAGCATAAAGTCATGAAGAAGTCAAAGGTATTGAGGAAGAAGAGATACTCATCCAACAAAGTGTTGCCAAAGAGTTACAAAATGATGTAGGAAAAAGCACTCCAATCTCAAAATAGGTGCAACCTCTCCCTAAAATACCTCCTCCATTTCCCAAATGTCTCAACAAGAAAAGTGAGGATGAAAAGTTCAAGAAGTTCTTATCGGTATTCAAGACATTATTGATTAATCTGCCTCTAGTGGAGACGTTGTTGGAGATGTCGGGTTACGCCAAGTTTATGAAGGAGTTAGTCACAAAGAAAAGAAGCTTGGACTTCAAAACAATTGAACTCTCTCATAGTTGTAGTACAATTATGACTAATGAGATGATTAAAAAGAAAGAAGATCCCAAAGCTTTCACTATCCCTTGCACTATCGGTATGCTCCAATTTCCCAAGGCCCTATGTTATTTAGGAGCAAGTATAAATCTAATGCCATACGTAATCTCTAAACAATTTGGGTTGGGTAAACAAAAATCCACGACAATAAGGCTCTATTGATGGCAGACCGATCGATCAAACAACCCTTAGGGATACTCTATGACATCTTGGTAAAGGTTGACCGATTCATCTTTTCGATTGATTTTGTCATTCTTGATTGCGAGATTGATGCTGAAATTCCCATTATTTTGGGAAGACCATTTTGAGCAATCGGGAGAGCGTTGGTGGATGTTGAAAGTGGAGAATTGAAGTTTCAGGTGAACGAACATGAAGTAACCTTTAATGTGTGTAAGTCAAAGAAGCACCCAAGCGATACTCATGTGGTTTCGAATATTGATGTAATTGATGAAGCAGTGGCTAGTGTGAGCCATTTTGATTTGTATGAGTGCACCACTTGAGATTGTGCTTGCAAGCTATGATGAGTCCGAAGTCAAAGGTTACAATGAGGTAGCAGTTGCCCTTTCGGGTTTGGGGAATATTCAAAGACTCCATTGAAACTGGATATTGATCCAAAAAATTGAGAAAGTCCTCCCGCAAAGCCATCAACGGAGGAACCATCAAAACTTGAGTTGAAAGTGCTCCCTTCCCATCTTGGATATGCATTCTTGGGGGCAAATAACACCTTACCTGTAATCATTGTAGCTGATTTTCTTGAATAGAAAGTAAAGTTTCTTCTTGAAGTGTTGAGAAGATACATCAAAGTTATTGGATGGACCATCGTTGACATGGTGGGCATTCCACCCGGCATTTGCACTCACAAAATTCAGCTTGATAGGGAATGTAAACCAAGTGTTGAGCATCAAAAGAGATTGAACCCACCGATGAAAGAGGTGGTAAAAAAGGAGATAATAAAGTGGTTGGATGCAGGTGTGATCTACCATATTGACGGATAGTAAGTGGGTGAGTCTGGTACAATGTGTATCGAAAAAAGGAGGCATCACAGTATACCCAAATGAAAAGAGGGAGCTTGTGTCTATGAGACCGGTAACCGAATCGTGAGTATGCATGGATTACCTAAAGTTAGACTCGTGGACCGGAAAAGATCACTTTCCCATGCCTTTTTATGGATCAAATACTTGATTGACTTTCAGAAAGAGAGTGGTATTGCTTTTTAGATGGGTACTCCGGATATAATCAAATCTCTATATCTTCAAAAGACCAAGAGACAACAACTTTCACTTGTCCATATGGAACCTTTGCTTTCAAAAGGATGTCGTTTGGGTTATGTAATGCTCCAGCAATGTTTCAACGTTGCATGCTATCTATTTTTGCTAATATGGTAGAAGATTTTATGGAAGTCTTCATAGATGACTTCTCAGTTGTGGGTGATATTTTTGAAGCATGCTTGGCGCTCTTGGGCAAGTCCTTCAAAGATGTTCGAAGACCAATTTGGTCCTCAATTGGGAGAAATGCCACTTCATGGTTAGGGAAGGTATAGTTCTTGGTCACAAAGTCTCACAAAAAGGGTTAGAGGTTGATAAAGCAAAGATCGAAGTAATTGAGAAGCTAACACCACCAATCTGGGTGAAGGGTATTCGTAGTTTCTTGGGGCATGCCGGATTTTAGCGGAGGTTCATCAAAGACTTTTCAAAAAATTCGCAACATTTGTGCAAACTCTTGGAGAAGGAAGTAAAATTCAACTTTGATGATGCATGTATGGCAGCCTTTATGTGTTTGGAAGAGAAATTGATTTCTACCCCAGTTATCATTAGTCCCGATTGGTCAGCACCCTTCGAAATGATGTGTGATGCAAGTGGTACAGCATTAGGTGTCATGTTGGGGAAAATATGCAACAAGTTATTCCTTCTCATTTACTATGCAAACAAAACTCTCAATGGTGCTAACTGTAACTATACAGTTACAAGCAAGAATTACTTGCGGTGGTATATGCATTTGAGAAATTTTGGGCATACCTGCTAGGCACCAAAGTGGTTGTACACATCGATCACGATGCTATGCATTTTTTTATGGCAAAGAAATATGCCAAACCAAGATTGATAAGGTGGGTGCTATTGTAGCAAGAATTGGGCTTTGAAGTTAAAGACATATAAGGTTGTGTAAAGCAGGTGGCTGACCACCTATCAAGGTTAGAAGGCAAAGAAGATAATGAGCTGGAGGTGGACATAAATGATGCTTTTCCCGATGAACACGTATTCACGATAATTCTTCAACAAATTACTTGGTATTATGATTTTCCTAACTATGTAGTATGTGGATTGATATCGGAAGAACTGAACTTTTATCAACAAAAGAGGTTTTTGTTCGATGTCAAGAAATACTTTTTGGATGACCCATACTTATTTAGAGAGTCTACGGAACATATAATTCAGAGATGTGTGCCGAAAGAGGAATTCAATGAAATTCTCCATGCTTGTCATTCTTCAACGGTTTGTGGTCACCATGGGGGAGTGCGTACAGCCGCTAAAATTCTTCAAAGTGGTTACTACTGGCAGTCTGTTTACAAAGATGCTTATCAATTTGTTAAGAAATGCACACAATGTCAAAAATAATATGGAGTGTCCAGAAGACATGAGCTTCCTCTAAAATCTATTCTGTAAGTTGAGTTATTTGATGTTTGGGGAATAGATTTCATGGGTCCATTTGTGAGTTCGTTTGGTAATAACTAAATTTTGGTGGCAGTAGATTATGTTTCTAAATGGGTAGAAGTTGTTGCCCTACCAAACAATGAACGGAAAGGTGTTGTTCAGTTCCAAAAATGCTACATCTTGCTAGGTTTGGCACTCCTTGGGCTATTATTAGTGATGGTGGATCCCATTTATGCAATAGGCATTTTGCTTCCGTATTGAGAAAATATGAGGTGCGACATAGAGTAGCAATGACATACCATCCTCAAATTAGTGGCCAAGTGGATGTTTCGAATTGGGAGATAAAGAGTATCTTGGCTAAGATTGTTAATGCAAATAGGACTGATTGGTCTCTCAAGCTAGATGATGCTCTATGGGCATCTCACACTGCCTATAAGACAACAATTGGTATGTCTCCTTATCAGCTAGTTTTTAGGAAATCTTGCCATTTATCGGTTGAACTGGAACACAAACCACTATGGGCATTGAAAGCTCTGAATCTGGACTGGGCCAATACTTTAGAGAGAAGAGTAGACCAACTAAATGAGTTGGATGAATTCAGGTTTAGGGCATACGAAAGTTCAGCCCTCTACAAAGAAAAAATGAAGAAGTGGCATGATTCTAAAATCCTTAGGAGCGAATTTCGAGTTTGTGATTGGGTATTGCTATATAATTCTCGACTGAGACTCTTTCTGGGAAAGCTCAAATCAAAATGGTTAGGCCCATTTAGAGTAACACAGGTTTTCACAAATGGAGCCATTGAAGTAGAAGGCAAGGAGGGCCATGCCTTTAAGGTGAATGGGTAACGTTTGAAGTTGTATTTCAGAGAATGCCATGAAATTTATGTGATTAAAGTGGTGTATTTAGAAGATGCTTGAAAGCATTTCCACATCGTTCCATGGCATTAAATAAGACTCTTTTTGGGAGGAAACCCAAGTGTTAGTTGTTTTGAATAATGCGTGCTAAATGTGTTGGTGTAGGTGATTCTGCAAGGCTAAGACCCATTCGGTGGTACGCTGAGTATGCTTGGCAATCACACAGTTGAACGCCTTCATAGCATCAACAGTTGGCTGAGAAACTGGAACATTAGGCGGGATACATGGCAACTCAGTGATTTACCGAGGTAATTAGGCGACCCGACTTTGTCTACCTTTTTGCACCAGCCTTGATAGTTTGGACTCTTAGATCTTTTGGTGAGGTCTCACATTCATTAGGCGATGCACTGATGTGACTCAGGGGACTTGCTCTTATCCGCTTTCCTGCCCTAAAATAAAGTGGTTGCACACTGGAAAATTCAGTGAACTCCAGCCAATTTGGCGAATTGCCGAACGATTAGGCGATTGCAGCAACCCTTCGCCAAATGGGTGCCTAATGAAGATTCCTTGTCTCTCTACTCTGTTTTTTGAATGCCAGTATTTTAGCTTTATTTTTGTTAATGTTTTTCTCTACTCACATTGGGGATAATGTGAATGCTTTTGGTGGGGGTGGTAGGAGTCTGGTTGTTAAATATTTTTTTCTCTCGAAAGTTATTTGAGTATCGGTTATGATCAATACCGATGACTTGAATAGTGCTCTTAATTGAACAAATTGAATGTGCAGCTACGATGAGGCCAAATGAAGTTGAATAGAAAATGTGTGAAATTTTTGCTTCTCGTTGGGACTAGCCGATTATCGAATGAATCTATTGTGATGAACATTGCATACTAGCTAGAAAGTCTGGAGTCTCGTTTGATATTGGTTCAAATGCCTTGTGTGATGAGCTTACATTGAATATTGTGTGTGGTGACACCTAGAATTTGCCCCGTTGGTCCAGATGACTAAGTGATGCAAGCACTTGAAATGATCTTAGGCAAACATTTGAGAGAGTGAAACAATTTGACAATATACCTTTTTTGTGGCCAAACTTGTGAGATGTGTGAACCTTGATTGAACACCCTTGAGCCTTATCCCTTTCTAGGAAGAAACTTGAACAAATGCGACCCCTCTTGATCCATTCACCCATAACGCTCATGAAGTGTGGTTTGTTTGAATAGACAACTTAGGCCAAAAGCCTAAGTTGGGGGTGTGGTGACAAGAGAAGGAAAATCAAAAAGTGTGAAAAAATCCTCTTTGAGCTATGTTTTTGAAAAATATGGAACCCCTGCCTAAGTTGGGGGTGTGGTGAAAAGAGAAGGAAAATCAAGAAGTGTGAAAAATTCCCCTTTGCGCTATGGTTTTGAAAAAGATGGAACCCCTTCATATAAAAAAAAAAAAAAAGAGAAGAAAAAAGAAAGAAAAAGAAAGAAAAAAATGTGAAATAAAATAGTGGAAATTGCAAAAGAAATGGGGTATCCGAAAGTCCATGTGAAAGTGAATAATGGGGTGAATTATGAGCATGATCAAAATGCTGAAGAAAGGGAAGAAAGTGATGTTCAGGTCACATTTTATGAAGGTAGAAACCAATGAGCCTAAATGACCTTACCTTTACACTCAACCCCGTTACAACCCTTGAAAAGACCTTTGTGATCTTGAGTGAGCTGAATCAAACAGTGATTGGAAAAAAAGGGAAAACCTATGGGTGAAGTCATGTATGTATTCAGCTTTGTGAGTGTGAGAGTTGTATGTGATTACGAAACTATAAATTGTTGAAGAACTTTGTGTGAATAGGGAATCATCTTTATTGTGAGGGCATTTGAGTACCTTTGTTGAGCTTGAACTTTCATTTGAAGCAGGTATTGTGAACTTGAGTATCTTTGATAATTGTGAGTCACAAGTTGAATCTTTGAGTGCACAATTAATCAATGCATGAGTAAGTTGAATCTTGTTGTGTGCATTCATGTTAAGTCATATGCAGCACTGTTCGAGACATCTTTTTTGAACTGCGAGATTGAGTATTACTTAAGGACAAGCAAAAGTTTAAGTTGGGGTGTTGATGAGTCAGAGATTTGGACTTATTTGGGGCTTTGCTTGTGTAGATTTAGTGTCCTCAAATGCTTAAATTGTGTCATAAACTGATGTTAAATCCTTGATTTGTAGGTATATGGATTGAGGAACAAAGCAATGACACTAATAGGCAAAAACAAACAACACAAGCTGAAAAAAGGGAGACAAGCAAGCTTGAAGATCACTGAGGGAACTCGATGAATCGCCAAGTTACCCCTAGATCACCTAATTTTACAGAATATTGAGCCTGAAACGAGAAAAACTTAGGCGAACTACGTTCTCTATCGGCGAATGAAAATGGTACCTCCAAACACACTGATCAAGAACATGAAAAAATTTAATTGGCGAGCTAAAGGACTAAAAGGTGCATCGCTGAAGTGATCGGCGATCCCGATCTAGATCGCCTAAAGTTACTGTGTCTAAATGGGGAAAAGGTGAAGAAGAAAGGGGAGATGGACTAGAACGATCGACGAGTCGCCGAGTAGTCGGTGAAGCCCGACTTTCCTCACCGATAAACCCCGAAACGCCATACTTCAGATCAGTTTCAATGAAAATTTTAGAGGAGAGAGAAGGCATTCAGTCATTGTGAAACGAAATAGAGAGAACAAATTATTATTGTTGTAGATTTTTAGGAAATTTTGGTAAGAGATTTCAATGGCGTATTGCAATAGAAAAGATCTTATTCATCTTAGAACTTCGATTTTTAATACCCAGCTATGGAGCATATATTAGGTACTGAATTTATTCTTTCTATGATGATTACCTAATACCCTAATCTTGGGGGTTTGACAATGTGACTAATTGCTAAGTTTGGCTTGATGGGTGGTAGTTATTATCAATTATAGTACTAATTCAAAGTGGCTCTGACTTATCGTTGTGGTTTAACTGCTTTATTGCATGTTTATTTCAATGCATTTTAGTGTTTTATGCTTTCTTGAGAATGAAATGTAAAGCTAAAGTTATAATTTGGAACTCATGGTTAGTGGGTCATGATGGATTTAGCTCGAGAGAGAGGGAATTCTAAGACTCGTGCTATGTATTCAACTCGAGATTGTGGATGTGGTGAGGTTGTGGGTTGGTCTTTATGTTTAAAGCATTATAGTTTGAGAGAACTCAATTGACACGAGGTAGTTTCTTGAAAGAAAAGTGTCACCCCTAAAGTCCATCCTACCCATGAATAGTTGGCACTCTTTGTTAGCAATTAGCACCCATTGGGTTGCATTTAGAAATTGATTGGTCAACCTCCCAAGTGCTTTCTTTCTATTTGGTTGTTCCCAGCTACTTGTCGAGGTTGTTTGTTGATCTAAGAAACCTTTCATCCTGACATTGTTGTCATCCTTGAAATTTCATTGATAGTTTCCGAAAATCTCTATTCCTTTTAGCTACAATAATCACTGTTGTGACTCTATATATTAATTATACGCATAACTACTCTCTGTGGGATCGACCCCAACTTTGCTTTTGGGTGTATAGTACTTAAAGATCGTCTACACCTAGTATTGGATGAGGTGTAGTTGATACGTTAATCACTTTTATGAAAAGTTGCGACTTTTATGAAGAGTTGCGATTTTTATAAAATGTTGCAACTTCTATGAAAAGTTGCGAATTTTATGAAAAGTTGTGACTTTGATGAAAAGTTGTGACTTTTATGAAAGGTTATGACCTTTCCAATAAGACACAATAAACATTTGTTCACACTACCTTTTGTTGTCTATAAATAGAGGATTTTCCTCTCATTTTAAAACAACGAAAATTTTGAACTTCTTCTTCTTCTTCTAGACAATTAAATAATTGTGTTCTGTGATCCTTTTGAATGAACAACATCTTTTTTGTATCAACACACTGGCGAATAGAATCGTTCTTTCTGAGAGGATCTATTCCTTTAAATCTTGGGTACTAGGGGGGAATAATTTTCTTAAGGGGACACTGTGCATTTAGTGGACTTGATTTTACTACATCAAAAATGATCATTAGCGGCAATTAATTCTTAATTGCCACTAAATATGTATTTTTAGCGGCAATTAACACTCTTTGTATATGTCCCTAAAGCCTTTAGCGACATTGGTTCTAATGGCACTTAACTAATGCCGGTAAAGACTTTAGCACTCTTTATTATGTCAATATTTATTGCCGCTAAAAGTTGTTTTTGTTGTAGTGCTTTTTCCATTTTGTTTCATTCTATTGTTACAGATCCTGCTATATTTTTACATTCATTAATTTATGCTTATATTATTAATTGTTATTTTAGAGTTTATGCTTTAAATTTTGTTGTTTATGTTTGTACAATATTATTGTTATAAGTATTTGTTAGTATATATTAAATAACAAACGTTAATGGAGTATTCAAGCAAGTTTTCTCTACTGCAATTGTTGAAGGTACAATAAAAAAAACTCTTACATATCTCCAATTTATTCATCAATAACATCATTTCTTCACATACAAGGATGAGATTTTGTGTTCTTTAGAAAATTCTCAGAGAGTTAATAACTTTGTATGCCAATTTTTTTTTATTTTGTTGTTATCCATTTTTACTAAATTTTATCACTGGATAGTATGAGTACTTTAAGGATTGAAAGCTGATTGAAGTGTTAGTCAATTTTCTGAGGTATGTCATTTTAAAACATGAGAACTTTTCTGGTTAGAATGATTTGTTATCATCATTAGATATCTCATAGTTTACTCCCTTTAATGTATGTTTTTCTCGCTGTTTTGTTGTCTCCTTAAAATTGTATTGATTATTTTTCGTTTTGTATGTATGTGATCTCACTTGGACAAAGGTTTCATCCTTTTAATGTTTTTCTTTTTTTCCTTCTCATTCAGCTCTACTAAATAATTTTGGTCTGAATTATGACTATTTTCAAAAAGCTTAATTTGAAGAATATGAAAAAAAAAACCCTGTTCTAAATAAAAGTAGTATCTTAAGCTACAAAAGATATGTCTATTAACATAGATTTGTTGTTCTTTATGTCCCCAAGCCATTGCTGAGCATTTAAGTTATCTAGGTTAGACTCATTTTTAATTTTTTAATGTTCGAGAATATTTCTTTAACATGAGTCTAGAATCCAACATGTTGATCTACTTGTACTTTCAAAATACAACAACTATACATACATATTTCTAAAAAAGTCGTAAAGTTGCATTGATGAATTATCTTAAAGGGCCTTCAGAGCAGTAATTTAATGAAGAATGAATTTCTAAAAGGGTTAACAATATTATTTTTCTGTTGTTTCAAATTTATTTTCTCCTTCTATAAATTTTGTTAGAGTAACAAAGTAACAATTATGAAAAGTGGTGAATGTTTGATCTCAGACAATTAGATTGTGTCTAATAAAATTTTATTTATGTTGTTGTGGTGTACATTTTTAATAGTCTTAACTTATTTATAATTAATATTGATTATCGAAAACTTGCATATAATTTATTTTTAACAAGGAGTTATTCTAACCATAAAATTATCAGTTCTATATTTTTCATGTACAAAAAAATAGAAAAAAGTATGTTTAATCGCTATATAAAAACATCACTCAGTTTTAAAAAGACAATTATATCATCAAACATATTTTATGATAAATTATGTAAAAGATAAAAATGATTAGATATGAAGATATTTTTAATCATTCATTATATATTTAAAATTTTTGAGATATATGATAATGTCAAATCATTTAATTGTTGTTGAAATGTTCTTAAAACCTACTAAAATTTACTTTTTTTTTTCTTACAATAGTCGATTATTGGAAAGGCTGTTCAAAAGCTTAGAAAGATTATCTATGCCTGCGCGCAAGTAAATTACCTAGTTATAAATAAAAGAATAGTATGAACAAGTGTATATTTTGGCTTATTAGAAAAATCACAATCTTTTAAAAATAAACTTCATTTCCCATTCACATTTTTTAAAACTAAGTAATTCCCAACATAAATGGGGAATAACTATAAGAAAAAGGAATATGGATAAATGTCTGATACAAACATAGATTAATTGCATGTTGATAAGTAGGTTTCCCTTTGAACTTTTCGTAGTTAACTCATACCGGATGCACTTTATCTATCGGTAGATGCGGTGTATTTGAACTATCAAACTTTGTTGTACACCTAGACAATACAAGTCACACAATTAACCCTTAACCGTTTATGGTTCTCAAGGTTTTGTTTGTCTCAGACTTGAAAACCTCCTAATTTCATGAGTGCGTAGAGAATTTGTCTTGACTATCATTATCCCTGAAGCAGCTTACACTTAACACTCACATAGGAAATTTCTAAACACTCAATCCTATAGACAAACTATTTGTTCATACTTCACAAATTTAGAAATCATTCAAAAACTTAAACATTAATGCTACATCCATGCTCTTGAACCTTTTTTTCATTATGAGCATGAATTGAAATATTTGATAATGTTGAACCGTCATAATAACATTATTTGACACTAATTGTAAGAAAAATCAATTTTTATATGATAAAGTTTTTAACGATCCAAAGTATACCCTAGGTGTAACATGTCTTATATAACCCCGAGAGGCCCTACACAAGCCATTTAACATACATCATACAAGATGATAGAGATAAAGAGTTCAAATAATAACATTTCCTATATCGAAAGAGTTTGACAAAGAGGAAGTCTAACACAAGTCTCAATAAGCCGTCTAATACATCATAAAGAAAGTAATTGGGACGTAACCCATACATCACATACAAATTCTAGAAATGGAAATTGCATAAAGCAGTAAAGGTATCTCGGTCCTTGGAACATGAGGACTCACCAATCATCGAAGTCAATGGAATCAACTAGCCACGAGTATGGGAGGTAGGAGCATCAGACCCTACATTAGTGGAATAAGCTTTAACCATGGAAGACAAGATTGAAGATCATATTTCAGCGATGAGAATGTACTCATAATGTCTGCTAGTTGTTCCTCCAGCATGCTTATAGAAGTCTACTACTGTACAACAGTACAACAACAAGAACATAGTATGGCTTCCTTCTTAATTTTCCCCATTTTCTTTCTTGTCTCCTCTTCTATGACAACAACATATGCATTTTCCTAAATTACATCAAAATCTATAAGACATGAAAGTGTTGTTGCTCTACTCTGTTTTTGGCCATTTACTTTCCTTTTTCTACTTTTTCCTGCACTTTTCCTCCTATCTTGCGTTTTTCTCTTCTTACTTGAAACAGAAGAATCATATTATCCTCTGATGAAAATTGTTCATCTTAAGCATGTTGCTCTTTCTTCGAATGGAGATTTCATTTCCTACTTCTCCCCATTTATGAATTATCAAGAGTTGTGTCATCTTCAGTGATATAGCCCCTTATGGGGTTAGCCAAAAACTCTTCTTTAGCCTTTCACTCAGGTAATTTTGCATCATATTGCAAGTCACTCATGTTATATGAAGATTCTGACTTGCAGTATGGTGCAAAATTACCTGAGAAAAAGGCTAAAGAAGTGTTTTTGGCTAACCCCATAAGAGGCTATCTCACTGAAAATGACACAAGTCTTGGTAATTCTTTAATGGGGAGAGGCAGGACCCAAAATCACCATTCGAAGAAAGAGCATCATGCTAAAGATTAACCATTTTCAGTAGAGGATAATCAAGATTCTTCTGTTTCAAGTAAGAAGATAAATACACGGGGTAGGAGGAAAAGAGCAGGAATAAGTAGAAAAAGGAAAGTAAATGGCCAAAAATAGAGTAGAGCAATAATACTTTCATGGCTTATAGATTGTGATGTAATTCAAGAAACTGCAGAATTTGTTGTCATAGAAGAGGAGAGAAGAAAGAAAATAGGGACAATTAAGAAGGAAGGCATACTATGTTCTTGTTGTTGTACTATTTTTACAATAATAGACTTCTATAAGCATGCTGGAGGAACAACTAGCAAACATTATGAGTACATTCTCATTGCTAAAACATGTTAAAGCTTATTTCACTAATTTAGGGTCCGATGCTCCTACCTCCCATACTCGTGGCTAGTCAATTCCATTGACTTTGAAAATTAGTGAGTCCTCATGTTCCAAGGCACAAGTATGCATTAGTACATGGAATGTACTAAGTATGGGGCAGTATGCAAAAACATAGACATTATATCATGCATGGTTTAAAACATGTAGGCATGATCATTCTTTTAAATTTAAAGGCTTAAAGAAGAACAAACATAAGAATCATGAAATATGGTCAAATACATTAGCATAAGGGACATAAGAAAACTTTGAAGAAACATATTCATTTTCTGGGATATTAGCTTTAACCAAAAATAAGACCATGAGAGCTATATTGTGAAATCTAATATATCCCACATATTGAAAGAAGTGGAATCTACTTGCCAAGGTAGAATCCGTACATATCATCATTTGGTAAAGTTGATCCACTAGCTAGGTCATTTAAGACAACCCTATGAGGGCACATAGTTTGGGGCTAGAGATTGATAATAGAGACTGCCCTATTTGAGCCTCCACTTCAAATCCCTCACGGTGATAAGTCTAAATTCCAACGGAATAGATAAGGTCAAATATCAATATAACATAGCAAAGGCAATGAGCAATACCAATAGACATACTTGTTATATCAAAACATAGAATATCTCCTTAAACATAATTAATCATGGATAAGAAAACCTTTCACCAATGTGAATCCATATGTGAGTAATACTTTTAACTATCATGATCATCAATAAGTGAGAAATCTTTTCACAATAGCATTGATACTTTCCTTAGCATCCTTAAATCATTTATAATCATTTCATAAAAACATGCATATAATCATAATTCATAGTTCATAGATTCATGGGTTTATTAGATTCATAGTTGAAAAACATGATTTAGGCATGGGTCAATGTAATTTCAACAAAATGTAATGTATTAAAATTAAATCATACATTATAAGAATAAATTAACAATAATAACCATAATTGGATGACACTCACAAAGATTGAATTGAAACCCTAACTCAAATAACTGAATTTGAGATTTAGAAATTGGATCCTTTGGGGACCCCATGGTGAATGGATTCCATGTCTGAATACCCACATAACTTTCTATGCTAAAGCCCAAGAAAGATGGTGAATTGGAGACTTGAATGGAACCCTAGCTCTTCTTCTTTTTCTTCCTGAGGTTGAGAAAATTAGGGGGGGGATGAATTTGTCTAGGTTTAGGGAAATTAGAAGAATGGCGTTGAAATGGATAGTTTTAGGTCCTAAAAATCTTATATATGTCTTAGAGTAGAAGACAAAATGACATGGTTTCGATTTAAAACAATTAGGGAAAAAAACCAAAAGCCCTTGAAAAATAAATGTTGAACCCTCTCTACAATTTGGACCTGCGGACCGTAGGACTTTCTACGTGCCGTACTGGTCAATCGTAGAAAAGTTTAGAAACCTTATTTTGAACCAATTTTATGGACCCTGTCTATAGCTTGTAGGTCTTCCTACAGACCATAGACACGAACCGTATTAACCAATTTTACACCTTAAAATATCACTAAGTCTAGTGTAACATCTCGCATATTAAAAGAACTAGAAAGATCTAGAATTAGAATGACTCCTAGCTCAGGATGAGTTAGGTGTACTTC
Source organism: Solanum pinnatisectum (assembly GCA_035578085.1). Lineage (NCBI taxonomy): Eukaryota > Viridiplantae > Streptophyta > Magnoliopsida > Solanales > Solanaceae > Solanum > Solanum pinnatisectum. The sequence continues at coordinate 16,098,860 of CM069086.1, read as the reverse complement.
TAGGTATGGTTGGAAAGCTCTTGGATTAAACTTTCCAACACCGCCAAGTTTACGCGATTCCGAGTTTGTATGATTGAGATATGCTTTTTGGAATTTGGGTTGTTCAAATAAAGAAATGTCCAATCTGGATTTTTAAAGGGTGTTCTGGTCTTTTCCATACCCTATTATTTTAATTCATTTTTGGTGAATTAATTAAGGGTCAAAACTGAATTGGTTCAGTTTAAGCAATTGGAGATTTACGCTAGGGGTTTTGGAGAAAGAACGCAAGAGGAGAAAAGAGGAGAAAGAGCAAAGTTCGTCGTTCTTGAAGGTTTAGCTTGTGGATTTCCACAAGGGTTGATCCCTATGACGTATGTGAGTCTTTCATAGCATTGGGTTCATTCACCCATGCGCCAATCATGTTTATTTCAGTGAAGTTTATTCTAGAAAGTTGAAAGTTGATGAATCTTGAATGTTGTTCTTGAAATTGACCTTCGTTCTTAAGTTAGGTTGAGATTGAGGAGTTCCTTGAGGTAAAACTATTGTTTCCTTGAGTTGTTTGAGTTAGATTTGTGTGTATATATACTGGGTATCTAAATCTAAAGAGAACTTGAGAATAGTAGTCAAGTTTAGGCGAATTGGGGTTGCAAAACAAAGAAGGAAAAAGTCGAACAAGGAACAGGTAGCAGGTCCGCGTCGCGGACCTGCTCCTCAGATTTGACAAAATTATTTCCATGTCGCGGAGTGGTCACGACCGTTCTGTCTCAAAAGTATTTTTGCGAACAAAATTTAAATGTGCCTCCGCGTCACGGACTAGTTTCCAGGCAATGAATTCTTGATCATTTCTCATGTTTAGCTATCATAAATCATTCCTAAACATCATCAGATCTTTCCTTTCACACATCACAATCCTTGAATCCATAATTCAATTCAAGGAAATTTAAGAGTCAAGTCAAGAGATGTTAAGAGTCCAGTCAAGAGAAGTTAAGAGTCAAGTCAAGAGAAATTAAGATTTAAGTCAAGAGTCAACTTAAGAGAAGTTCATAAAGTTTTCCAAAAGTATTTTACAAACGTTTTAACTTTATTTTAAGACTTGAGTTTTGAGTTGAGTAAAGAGTAAAGTTTGAAGTGCATTTCTTCAAAAGAGTATATCGGGACTATGTATTCCCAAAGAGTAAATATTTTCACATTTAAACAAGAAAGGAGATTGAGATTTTCAAAAGAGACTGTGTGCTAGTTTTCAGTAAAGAGTAAGAGTAAAGTTCATTCTTTAAAGATTATTCAGGAACTAAGTATTCCCAAGAGTTAAAATGTTTTCACATTTGAGCAAGAAAGGAAACTGAGATTTCCAAGAGAGCTTTTAAGCTAAGTTTTTGAGTAATTATCTCAAACCAAAGAAAGAGTTTTGTTTTTACAAACATATGAGCTAGAGTATATTTTGGGAGTAGTATTGAGCACTGATATGGGAACGAGCTTGAGTTCAGATAATTCACATCCCTATAAACTATGTAGCCATCATGGGTAGTAAAGGATCATACTTTTTAGATGACTCCTTAAGATGCTTTTAGCATAGACTAGTGGATCCACTAAGTTAACTGTTCTATATGACGGCAAAGTATAGGACAGTTCTGGCAGCGTGGGCAAGACGTTGTATCACCACTTAGGCTCATAATGGTGGTTGTCGATTAGAGAAACTCCCATAGAAACTATATTACTTTATTAGCTGAGTAAAGTTAAGTTTGTTATTGCATTTTCTTTAATGAACTAAGTTGTTTTCTGCTGTTTTAAAAGCTTTCTATATATTGTATGTGTTTTATTGCTTTATATTGAGTTAAGTTATTTTAGGAGTTGAATAAAGCCATGGTAAGTGTTTCTTTCAGATTCTTTTCAAGCTTAAGTTATGTTTAGCATTCCAACTCGCATACTCGTACATTCAATGTACTGATGCCAGTTGGCCTACATCTTATTATGATGTAGATGTAGGTAATCAGGATCAACATCCAGTGCCTCGTTGATCCAATTGAGCACTCAGAGTCAGATGGTGAGCCTCCTAGCTTTCTGGAGGATCCTTTTATTGCTTTCACTATTTTAGTTCATTAGGATGTCGTGGGTCTTGTCCCGACATCCATCTCAGTTGTTTAGAGGCTTCATAGACAGAGTTAGTGATGTTAGTTCATGAGTCTTTACTTTTCCTTTTCTGTTAAGTTGAGACTTGAGTTGCCATTTTGGCTAAGTTGAATGTTGACTTATAATACATTCTAATTATATTTTGAGCAATTCAGTTTACTTGTTTTTAAAGTATTTATCTTGAGTAAAGTTTTCCGCTGAGTAACTAAGCCAGGCCAAGGGTTCTCTTGGGGCCAGCAATGGTTATCGAGTGCAGGCCACGTCTAGGGTGTAGGCTCGGGGCGTGACAAACTTGGTATAAGAGCACAGAGTTGAAGAGTCCTAGAAAGTCTTTGAAGTCGTGTTTGTAGAGTCGTAGTTATCAGTGTGAAGCGCGGTACATCTATAGTTAGGAGGCTGCAACATTTAGGAAATATCTCACATCCTTCATATTTATTTTATGTTATAGAGTTAATCTCTATAATGTTTCTTTCTACTCGTGGTTACGCATAATCAATTTTGAGCTAGCCTATGGTCGACAGTGCCTTCATGAGGCGTTTCTTTCCTCGTAGGCTATGAGAAGCAAAGAGGTGGTTGCTAACATGAGGAGCAGGATGAGTTTATTCATAATTGGGTTGACTCGTCTGTCTAGTAAGGAAAGTAAGGCAGCCATGCTAATAGGTTACATGGGCATAGCAAGGCTGATGATGTATGTGCAACAAGTTGAGAAGAACCAGCTGAAGGATAGAGAAGAGTTTGAGAATAAGAGGGCTAAGACATCAGGGATTGAATCCGGGCAGCAAAAGATTAATGCGAACTGGTCTTCTTTCCAATATAAGCAGAAAGGACATGCCTCATCATCTGCTAGTGCACCTGTACCAAGGAACAAATATGAGTACAATAGTCAGTATTCGCAGAACTTCAGAGCTAGATCTGCGCATTCACAAGGTAGTAAGGCACAAGGGTGTACTAAGACTCCTGCATGTGCTAAGTGTGGTAGGAGCCACTCGGAGGTGTGTCGTGATGGCTCCATTAGTTGCTTCCAGTGTGGCCAGAACGGTCATTTTATGAGAGAGTGTCCTAAGAGCAGACAGAGTAATGGTAATAGAGGCAATAGAGCCCAGTCTTCTTCAGTTGTTCCACCAGATAGAGCTTCATCTAGATAAGGTACTTTAATGGTAGGCGGAGAAGGAAACCGTCTTTATCCTATCGCTAGTCGTCGAGAGCAAGAGGATTCACCAGATGTAGTCACTAGAGTGATCCAAGTCTTCAATTTTGATGTTCTTCCTGAGCAACTTCTTGAGCCCTTCAGTGTTCTACACTTGATGGTGAGTCTATTCTACCATAAAGAGTCTATCATGATTGTTCCATTTCTGTCAATCACAAGAGTACCATGGCTGATTTAGTTGAGTTAGACATGGTAGATTTTGATGTCATTCTAGGTATGTACTGGCTTCATGCCTGTTATTGATGAGTCCACAATTTGGACTCATTTAAGGCAATATTTAATAGAATTAGTGTTCTCAAATGCATATTTTGTCTCAATAACTGATGTAAACACTTGATCTTCAGGTTTTGGTGTTAGAGACAAAGCATGGACACTATTGGGCAAAAAGGAACAAAGAAAGTCTTAGGAATGAATAAAAGAAGGCCTGATGATTTATGATATTGTTTGGCGAATTGCCAATATCATTCAGCGAAACACGAAATCACCAAGATACCGCCTAAATTTACAGAATGGTGGCGCCAAAATAGGGGTAAATTCGGCGAGCAGCAACCATATTTGGCGAATCGCCGATCTATTCAGCGAAGCACAACCAGGTCGCCAAAAGTATGAAAGAAGATACAAGCAGGTGCTGATAGTTAAGATAAAAGGATAATGGGCGAATCGCAAAGTCATTCAGCGATACTGACCTAAATCATCTAATGTTAGAGTAGCCAGACCAAGAAAAACCTAAAAATAAAGGCGAGATCAAGAGCAATCGGTGAATCGCCGACCCATCAGCGATACCCGACTTACTTCGTCGAGTAGCCCTAAGTAGTGACATTTCAGACTTGTTGAAATTAGTTTTGGCTAGATAGAGAGATTCATTCACAAAGAGAGAAAATAAATATTTAGAGAAAAAACACCACCTAAGGATTGGGGGAGAGATTTTAGCAAGATTTTGAGAGATATTTTGTAAGGGAGAAGATTATCAATTGAATTTCATCTATAATTCTCATTTTGTACCCAACTATGGGGGTGGTAATTAATTTTGATCTTTTTATTTTTGAGATGAGTGGCTAAAACCCTTTACTTGGGGTTTTGATCATGAAGCCAATTGTTGAATTTACTAAATGGGTGTTAGTTAATTATGAAAAATGGTGCTAATTTGAACAGGGTCTAAGTTGTTACTGTGTTTCAAGATTGAATTGCGTTACTTTGTGTGTCAATTTCAATATTGTGCACTTTCTCGCGACAGAGACGTGAGACAAAGGTGGCAATCTTTGCGTCCTTAGTAGTGAGTTTCCATAGTTTCAACTCGAGAAAGTAAAATAAAGAACCCTTTCTTTGTATCCAGCTCGAGAGAGTGGATTTGATGAGGGTAAAGCGCTGGGCTTCATCAATCAGTACTGAAGTTGGAGAGAATTCAAAATAGAAAAGGTAATTGTTCGAGAGAGATAGTTACTTTATATATGGTTCGACCTACTCACAACAAATTAGTCCATTATGAGCAGCAATGTTTACCCATTTTGTTGAGACTCAATAACTAGCAGATCAATTCTTTGAGTTTTACTGTAATATTTGATTGCTTGTGTTGAGCTCTAAGTTTGAATTGGTAGTTAAAACCCAAAATGTGAGATTTGAATATTAATTGTGCAAGAAATGTTTGACTGAAGAGATTGTCATTGTACTTTTATTAAAGTAATTCGAAGGAAGAACTACTCCCTATGGGATTGACCCCAACTCACGTAGTTAAGTTATTATACTGAAGAACGATCGTTGGCATTTAGCAAGATTTTGAGAGAGATTTTGTAAGAGAGAAGATTATCAATTGAATTTCATCTATAATTCTCATTTTGTGCCCAACTATGGGGGTAATAATTAATTTTGATCTTTTTATTTTTGAGATGAGTGGCTAAAACCCTTTACTTGGGGTTTTGATCATGAAGCCAATTGTTGAATTTACTTAATGGGTGTTTGTTAATTGCAAAGAATGGTGCTAATTTCAAGTGGATCTAAGTTGTTGTTGTGTTTCTAGATTGTATTGTGTTACTTCGTGTGTCAATTTCAATGTTGTGCACTTTCTCGAGAGACAGGTGTGAGACCAAGGTGGAAATCTTAGTGTCCTTAGTAGTGGGTTTTCTTAGTTTCGACTTGAGAGAGTGAAAGAGGGAACCTTTCCTTTGTATCCAGCTCGAGAGAGTGGATTTGATGAGGGTAAAGAGCTGGGCTTCATTCAATCAGTGTTGAAGTTCAAGAGAATTCAACATAGTAAAGGTAATTGTTCGATAGAAAGTTACTTTATATATTGTTCGACCTACCCACAACAAATTAGTCCATTATGAGCAGCAATGTTTACCTATTTTGTTGAGATTCAATAATTGGCTGATCAATTCTCTGAGTTTTACTCTAATATTTGATTGCTTGTGTCGAGCTATAAGTTTGAATTGGTAGTTAAAACCCGAAATTTGAGATTTGAATATTAATTGTGCAAGAAATGTTTAATTGAAGAGATTGTCATTGTACTTTTATTAAAGTGATTCGTAGGAAACACTACTCCCTGTGGGATCGACCCCAACTCACGTTGTTGGGTTATTATACTGAAGAACGATCATTGGCATTTAGCAAGATTTTGAGAGAGATTTTGTAAGATTGAAGAGTATCAATTGAATTTCATCTATAATTCTCATTTTGTACCCAACTATGGGGGTGATAATTAATTTTGATCTTTTTATTTTTTAGATGAGTGGCAAAAACCCTTTACTTGGGGTTTTGATCATGAAGACAATTGTTGAATTTACTTAATGGGTGTTTGTTAATTGCGAAGAATGGTGCAAATTTGAAGTGGGTCTAAGTAGTTTCTGTGTTTCGAGATTGTATTGCATTACTTTGTGTGTCAACTTCAGTGTTGTGCACTTTCGAGAGAGAGATAGGTGGGAGACCAAGGTGGCAATCTTAGCGTCCTTAGTAGTAGGTTTCCTTAGTTTCAGCTTGAGAGCATGAAATAGGGAACCCTTCCTTTGTATCTAGCTTGAGAGAGTGGATTTGATGAGGGTTAAGAGTTGGGCTTCATTCAATCAGTCTTGAATTTTGAGATAATTCAACGTAAAAAAGGTAATTGTTTGAGAGAAAGTTACTTTCTACATGGTCCGACCTACCCACAACAAATTAGTCCATTATGAACAACAATGTTTACCAATTTTGTTGAGATTCAATAATTGGCTGATCAATTTTTCGAGTTTTACTCTAATATTTAATTGCTTGTGTTGAGCTATAAGTTTGGATTGGTAGTTAAAACTCGGAATTTAAGATTTGAATATTAATTGTGCAAGAAATGTTTGATTGAAGAGATTATCATTGTACTTTTATTAAAGTAATTTGAAGGAAGAAATACTCCTTGTGGGATCGACCCCAACTCACGTAGTTAGGTTATTATACTGAAGAATGATCGTTTGCATTTAGTATTGGATGAAATGCAACTTGATACATAAATCAAAATGGCGCCACTACCGGGGAGTAGAATTACTTAGAATTCTTTGATTGATGATTTGACAGTCTAAAAATTCGTTGGTTGTAATTGAAGTAGTTTCGGCTACCTTGTGTAGGTAGTGGTTGGACTACGTGAAAAGTAAACATGAGTGAAGAACAGATGAATGACAGTCGAGCAGGTCATCGAGAAGGTATAGACGACATCAATAGTGTCTACAATGCAGCTCAATCGGGTGGGATGGGTGCAATCTACATCCCACGAACTGATGAGAGTTCGATATTTGAAGTCACTAGCACAACTCTTCATATTCTCCAAATGAGGGGAATATATGAAGGGGTAGATCACGAAGACCCGTTTGAGCATGTGAGAAATTTTATTGAGGTTTGTAGCCCTTTTTCATTCAAAAATGTGTCTCAAGAGTCAATTCGACTGCGGTTATTCCCACTGTCCTTAACAGGAGAAGCTAATAAATGGTTTGCCGAGTTACCAAACAATTCCAGCACATCATGGGAGGAGCTGGTTGTAGCATTTAACACAAGATTCTTTCCTCTATCAAGGATGATGAAACATAGAGACGAAATTCAAAGTTTCAAGTGATCGAAGGGAGAACCCATCCATGAAACGTGGGTGAGATTCAAGAAGCTCCTACTTAAATGCCCAAATCATGGGCTACCAAATGATTTGTTACTTCAATATTTCTACCGAAGTCTAGATTCGGTTAATAAAGGAGTAGCTGATCAATTGGTACAAGGACGAATAATGTTACAACCATTTGAAGTAGCTTCATTTCTTCTAGATGAAATGACTAGGATAAACAAAGCATGGTACACCTAAGAGGATCGGGTCTCTCCATTTCATTTTCGATTAATGCAAGAATAACTTGATAAAGAGAAAGAGAGAGAGAGATGAGAACATCAAGAAGATGTTAACTCAAATGGAAGTTCTACAAGAGCACGTGAAGGGGACATGTGGAGTATTTCGAGTTGAGGAGGGTTCTTCTTTCGGTTACTCAAGGCTGAGGGAGAATCAAGGTTGGAACTTCAAAAGATATAAGGAGGGTTTTCCGCTACGCCATCACCAGCAATGTGGAAAGCAAGATTGGAACTATCAAAGGGGAGAAGAACCAAGAAGATATCATCAAGATTGGGCTAAGCAAGATGATTACTGGAAAACAGGGATATGATCATGAGAAGAACCATAATCACTCAAGTGAAAGCCCAAAATCAAATGGGAGTGCAGGCAACCCCCGGGTGAATGATTTATTATCATGCATACTTAACAAAGTTGAGGGGTCGGATGATTTATTGAAAGGAATGAAAGATGAATTTTCATTATTGAACATTAAAGTAATTCTCATGTCGATGCCATCAAAATACTTGAAGAACAACTGAGTCTATTATTAGCTCAGTTGACATCAAAGATACCAATGGAAGATGACGAGAGAGGGCTGGCTGTAATTACATGTAGCGGAAAGGTAGCAACAGGTAAGGTGATGGGAAATGAAGATACTTAAAAGCATGAAGAAGGTAAAGGCATAGAGGAACAAGAATCACTTATTCAACAAAGCCTTGCTAAAGAACTGCAAAAAGAAGTGGAATAACTTGTTCAAATTCCCAAAGCTATGCAACCTTTACCCAAAATATCTCCACCATTTCCCCAACGCTTAAAAAGAAGAATTAAGATGCGAAGTTTAAGAAGTTCTTGTCGGTATTTCAAAAGCTATTAATAAACCTTCCGTTGGTGGAAGCAATACTGGAAATGCCGGGATATGCCAAGTTCATGAAAGAGCTAGTCACAAAGAAAATGAACTTGGACTGTGAAACAATTGAAGTGGCCCATATTTGCAGTACAATTATGACGAAAGAGCTGATCACAAAGAGAGAAAACCCCGGGGCATTCACCATTCCTTGCACCATTGGCATGCTCCAATTCGATAAAACTTTGTGTGACTTGGGGGCAAGCATTAACTTAATGCCCTATGCAATATACATGGTTTGGGAGAACCCAAAGCAACCACCATGAGACTCCTGCTGGCGGACCGGTCAATCAAACATCCGGTGGGGATACTCTACGACATCTTAGTACAGGTAGTTTGATTCATCTTTTGGGCTGATCTTGGGATTTTAGATTGTGAGATCGACGCTGAAATCCCCATTATTTTAGGAAGGCCATTCTTGGCAACTGGGAGAGCATTGGTGGATATTGAAAGTGGAAAATTAACATTTCGGGTGAACAATGATGAGGTAACATTCAGTATTTGTAAATCCATGAATCACCCAAGTGATATTCATATGGTGTCTACTAAGGATGTTATTGATGATGAGGTAGGTAGTGTGAGCCATTTAATGTGCATGAATGAACCACGTGAATTTATGCTTACTAATTATGATGAATTTGAAGTTCAGGGCTATGAGGAAGTAGTAGCTACCTTAACGGGATTAGGAACATATTCAAAGAATCCAATCAAGTTGGATATTGACCTAAAAAATAGAGAAAGTCATCCTACAAGGTCGTCAACTGAGGAACTACCTAATATAGAATTGAAAGTCTTGCCCTCTCATCTCCATTATGGTTTCTTGGGGGTAAACAACACTTTACAAGTGATCATTGTAACTAATTTGCTTGAATGGTAGGTGAGTTTGCTCATTGAAGTATTGCGAAAGCATATAAAAGCTATTGGATGGACAATCGTTGATATAGTAGGCATTCCCCTTGGTATGTGTACTCACAAGATTCATCTTGATATGGATTGTAAGCATAGTGTAGAGCATCAATGGAGATTGAACCCACAAATGCAGGAAGTGGTAATAAAGGAGATCATAAAGTGGTTGGACGTAGGTGTAATATACCCTATTGCGGATAGCAAATGGGTAAGCCCGGTGCAATGTGTATCGAAAAAGTGAGATTTCACTGTAGTCCCAAATACAAAGGGGGAGCTTATGTTGACTAGACCGGTGAGCGAGTGGAGAGCATGCGTGGATTATCGAAAGCTAAATCCATGGACTGAAAAGGATCACTTTCCAATGCCCTTTATGGATCAAATGATTGACCGGCTATAAAAGAGGGGATGGTACTGCTTTCTAGATGGGTACTCCGGTTACAACCAAATCTCTATTGCGCCGAAAGACTAAGAGAAAACCACATTTAACTGTCCTTATGGAACGTTTGCATTTCAAAGAACGCCATTTGGGCTATGTAATGCCCCATCGACATTTCAACGTTGCACGTTATCCATTTTTGCGGACATGGTGGAAGACTCTATGAAGGTATTCATGGACTACTTTTGAGTCGTAAGAGATATATTTGAAGAATGTTTAGCACACTTGGGGCAAGTACTCCAAAGATGCGTGGAAACAAACCTGGTTCTAAATTGAGAGAAATACCACTTCATGGTGAAGGAAGGCATAGTTCTTGGGCACAAGGTATCACTAAAGGGATTGGAAGTCGATAAGGCAAAAATGGAGGTGATTGAAAAATTACCCCCGCCGATTTTAGTTAAGGGTGTTCGCAGCTTCTTGGGACACACCGGTTTCTACCGGAGGTTCATTAAAGATTTCTCAAAGATTACACACCCCCTGTGCAAACTCTTGGAGAAGGAAATGAAGTTTTATTTTGATGACGCTTGTATGACGGCGTTTCGATGCTTGAAAGAAAAATTAGTATCCACCCCAGTCATTATCAGCCTTTATTGGTCCAAATCTTTCGAAGTGATGTGTGATGCTAGTGGCACAGCACTGGGAGTCGTATTGAGGCAAAAATGCAACAAGCTTTTTCACCCAATTTATTATGCAAGCAAGACTCTAAATAGTGCTCAACGTAATGATACCATCACCGAACAGGAGTTTCTTGCAGTAGTTTATGCATTCGAAAATCTTTGGGCATACTTGTTAGGCACTAGAGTAATTGTTCATACTGATCATGCTACTCTCCATTACTTGATGGCAAAGAAGGATGCAAAACCAAGACTGATAAGGTGGATGCTAAAATTATGAGAATTTGACTTTGAGATCAAAGATAGAAGAGGTTGCGAAAATCAGCTGGCTAACCACTTATCGAAGTTGGATGGCAAGGAAAATGATGAACCTGAAACTGACAAGACCATTCCTTCCCCGATGAACAAGTGTTTGCAATCTCCCTTGGAAAAAACCCCCTGGTATGCAGATTTCGCAAATTACATTGTGTGTGGACTAATGCCGAATGAGCTAAACTTGTACCAATGCGAGAGATTCATGTTTGACGTTAAAAAGTACTTTTGGGATGAACCTTACTTGTTTTGAGAATGTGAGGATCATATCATTAGAAGGTGTGTTCCAAAAGAAGAGGCGGTAGGAATTTTCCATGCTTGTCATGCATCACCAGTGGGAGGCCACCATAGCAGTGTGCATACAGTCGCTTAAGTTCTTCAGAGTGGATACTACTAGCCATCCCTCTACAAGGATGCGTATGAATTTGTAAAGAAATGCACCCAATGTCAGAAGCAGGGTGGAGTATCTAAAAGGCACGACTTACCCCTTACTCCTATTCTAGAAGTGGAGTTATTTGATGTTTGGGGAATCAATTTCATGGGGCCCTTTGTGAGCTTATTTGGAAATAAGTATATCTTGGGGGTTGTATATTATGTTTCCAAATGGGTGGAGGTTCTTGTAGTTCCAAATAACGAAGGAAAAAGCGTCGTCCAATTTCTGAAATGCTACATCTTTGTGAGATTTGGCACTCCTAGGGCAATTATTAGTGATGGGGGATCCCACTTTTACAACAAGTAGTTCTACGCTGCATTATGTATGGGGTGAAACACAAAGTGGCAACCCCATATCATCCTCAAACAAGTGGCCAGGTTGTGTCAAATCGGGAGATCAAAAAAATCTTGGCCAAAATCGTTAATGCCAACAGAACCTATTGGTCTTGAAAGCTTGATGATGCACTATGGGCATATCGAACAACTTACAAAACAACTATTCGGATATTTCCGTATCAACTAGTTTTTGGTAAATCTTGCCATCTACCTACTGAGTTGGAATACAAAAAATTGCGTGCACTGAAAGCTTTAAATCTGGATTGGACAAAGACCTCAAGGGGGAGAGTGGAACAGTTAAACGAATTGGATGAATTCCGATTCAGAGCTTATGAAAGTTCAGCCCTCTACTAGGAAAAAATGAAGAAGTGGAATGATGATAAAATCCTTAGGAGGGTGTTTAGAGTGGGACACTGGATGCTAGTATACAATTCACGACTGAGACTAGTCCCAGGAAAGCTTAAGTCCAAGTGGTCAGGACCATTTAGAGTGAAAAGAGTATTCACCAATAGTGCCATAGAAGTTGAGGGGCAAGAGGGACCTGCATTTAAGGTGAATGGGCAATGCTTAAAATTATACTTTGCAGAATGCCAGGAGATTTCTTTAATTGAGCTGGTGTACCTGGAAGATGCTTGAGAGTATCTTCACATCGTGCCACGACGTTAAATAAGGTGCTTTTTGGGAGGCAACCCAAGTGTTAGTGTTTTGAATAATGTGTATTGATTTTGCAGAGTAGGGATCATGAGAGAGACAAAAGTTTTCCTGATGAGTCACCGAACTACTTCGGCGAGTACAATTCACTCCATGGACAACCGGGCAATTTAGTGAAGATTCCTTGTGACCCTACTCTAATTGTTTACGCACTAGATTGTTTTCATTCCTTGTCAATTTTTATTTACTGTTAATAGTTAGTTTACTTGCAATAAATACCCACTCTCTACCCACATTGGGGACAATGTTGAATGTTTTTGGTAGGGGTATGGAGACTGCTCATGTTTTAATGCTGCTCATGTCTCAATGTCCTCAGCGTTGACAACACCCCTTGTTTGTGTGGAATGTAACGGTTTTTGTGCAAATTTAAGTCTCAATTTTGATCAATATCGATGACTCAAATAGTGCTCATATTCAAACGAACATGAATGTGCAGCTACGATAAGACCAAGTGAAATTACGTAGTCATGTGAACTCTTTGCATCTCGTTGTGACTAGCCAAGTATCAAATTGAGTCTCTTGTGATGAACATTGCAAACTAGTGAAAGTGTGGAGTCTTGTTTAACTTTGGTATCGATGCCTTGTGTGATGAGCTTACTGTGAACCATGCATGATAACACCTAGAATTTGCCCCATTGGTCTGGTCGACTAAGTAAGGCTATCTCTTGATATGATCTTAGGCAAGTTCGAAGAGTGTGACCCAATTTAACATATAACACTTTTGTGGCCTACCTTGTGAGTGTGTGAACCTCTTTTGAACACCCCGTGAACCTTACCTTTCTTTGGAAGAAACTTGATGAAAACATGACCTCTCTTAATCCACTACCTATAATTCTCTTGAATTGTGGTTGATCGAATAGCCAACTTAGGCCAAAAGCCTAAGTTGGGGGTGTGGTAAAAAAGAAGGCAAGTCAAGAAGTGCAAGAAAAGTCCCCTTTAACCCATGGTGTTGAGAAAAATGGAACCCCTCCATACAAAAAAAAAAAAAAAAGAGAAAAAGAAAAAGAAAATGAAAAATTGTGAAATAAAGTTATGAGAAATGTAAAAAGAAAGGGGGTTCCAAACAATCCATGGAAGTGAATAATGGGATAACTTATGAGCACTAAAGAAAATGATGAAAGAAGAGGAAAGGGAGTGTTGAAAGCACTACATTTCACGTGGATGAAAGTCACTAAGCCTAAATGACCATACATTTGTACTCAGCCCCATTACAAGCCTTTAAAAGACCTTTTTAATCTTGAGTGAGCTGGAACAGTTGTTGATTGGAAAATATTGGCAAACCTATAGGTGAAAGCATAAATTGTGTTTTTCTTTGGGAGAGTGAGTGTTGCATTTGATTCCAGAACTTTAAATGACTAAACCATTGTGTGTGAATATGGAATCATTCTTTGTGTGAGGGCATTTGAATACCTTTGTTGAGCTCGAACTTGCATTTGAAGCAAGTATAGTGAACTTGAGAATCTTTGACAATGGTGTGTCACAACTTGAGTCTTTGAATATACAATTGATCCTAGCATGAGTAAGTTGAGCCTTGTTGTGTACATTCATGATTGCGTCTTGTGTAACACTATTTGAGACATCCATTTTGAACTGCTGAACATGAGTTTTACTTGAGGACAAGCAAAAGTTTAAGTTGGGGGTCTTGATGAGTCCACAATTTAGACTCATTTAAGGCTATATTTTAATAGAATTAGTGTCCTCAAATGCATATTTATTCCCAATAACTGATGTAAACCCTTGAGTTTTAGGTATTTTGGTTAGAGTGAAAGCATGGACACTATTGGGTAAAAAGGAACAAAGAAAGCCTTAGGAATGAATAAAATAAGGCCTGATGATTTATGATGTCGTTCAGCGAATCGCCAATAACATTCAGCGAAACACCAAATCGCCAAGATACTGCCTAAAGTTACAAAACGCTGGAGCTAAAATGTGGAAAAATTCTGCGAGCAGCAACCATATTCGATGTATCACCGATCTATTCGGCGAAGGACAACCAGGTCACCAAAAGTACAAAAAAAGATACAAGCAAGTGCTGATAGGTGAGATGAAAGGATAATGGGTGAATCGTGGAATCATTCGGTGATACCTACCTAAATTTCCTAAAGTTAGAGTAGCCAGACCAAGAAAAAGCAAAAAATGAAGGTGAGATGAAGAGCAATCGGCAAATCGCTGACCCGTCAGTGATACCCGACTTACTTCGCTAAGAAGCCCTAAGTAGTGACATTTCAGACTTGTTTAAATTAGTTTTGTCTAGAGAGAGAGATTTATTCAGAAAGAGTCAAAAGAATTATTTGGAGAGAAAACACTACCAAAGGGTTGGGGGAGCGATATTTTGAGAGAGATTTTGTAAGAGAGAAGATTATCAATTGAATTTCATCTATAATTCTCATTTTGTACCCAACTATGGGGGAGATAATTAATTTTGATCTTTTTATTTTTTGAGATGAGTGGCTAAAACCCTTTACTTGGGGTTTTGATCATGAAGCAAATTATTGAATTTACTAAATGGATGTTAGTTAATTGCGAAGAATGGTGCTAATTTGAAGTGGGTCTAAGTTGTTACTCTGTTTCAAGATTGAATTGTGTTACTTCATGTGTCAATTTCAGTGTTGTGCACTTGCTCGTGAGAGAGGTGTGAGACCAAGGTGAAATCTTAGAGTCCTTAGTAGTGGGCTTGCTAAGTTTCAGCTCGAGATAGTAAAACAAGGAACCCTTCCTTTGTATCGAACTTGAGAGAGTGGATTTGATGAGCGCAAAAAGCTGGGCTTCATTCAATCAGTGTTGAAGTTCGAGAGAATTCAACATATAAAAGGTAATTATTTGAGACAAAGTTACTTTATATATGGTTCGACCTACCCACAACAAATTATTCCATTTTGAGCAGTAATTTTTACCCATTTTGTTGAGATTCTATAATTGGTTGATCAATTCTCCGAGTTTTACTCTAATATTTGATTGCGTGTGTTGAGCTATAAGTTTGAATTGGTAGTTAAAACCTAGAATTTGAGATTTGAATATTAATTGCGCAAGAAATGTTTGATTGAAGAGTTTGTCAATGTACTTTAATTAAAGTAATTCGAAGGAAGCACTACTCTCTGTGGGATTGATCCCAACTCATGTAGTTGGGTTATTATACTGAAGAACGATCGTTGGCATTTAGTATTGGATGAAATGCCACTTGATACATTTCTCAATTATGCATCAATAGATTGTAGAACTCGAGTAGTGAAGTTCCAGTTTCTAGTGAACCAGTTAGAGAGTTAAAGATTAGTTCAGTAGTGCCTAAGGGTCGTTTTATTTCGTACCTTAAGGCGAGAAAGTTAGTTTCCAAGGGGCGTGTCTATCACTTAGTCCAAGTTAATGACTATAGTGTTGAGATGCCTCCTATTGAGTCGGTTTTAGTAGTAAAAGAGTTTTGAGATGATCTTCCCGGAGTCCCTCATGAGAGAGAAATAGACTTTGGTATAGATGTTCTTCCTGATACTCGTCCTATATTCTAACACCCCGAAAACTAGTGAGTTGAACTAGTGTGTTGTAGAGTCTTGTAGTGAAGTTTTGGAGTGTTGTATGAGGATTAAAATTCAGAGGAATGATTCCCGTACTTACAATGACATGTTTATGGGTTAAACATCCGGGTATGACTCCTCAAGGGCCACCCAAGGGGTCCTTAAGGAGGACCCCAACACTGCCCTAAAAGCTGTCAAAATAGCTTGATCCACGACCCCTATTGACGCACCATTAGAGCTAGGGCTTGAAGAATGAAGGCTATTTCACACAATTTCTTTGGTGAATCATAACTAAGGTATGATAGCCCTTCATCCTTGGATAATCTCCATCTAAGGAGTCCCTCCAAATTCAATTTCTAAAACTAGTGATTTCCCCAAAGTTATGGTTAGACTTCAGTCTTGTGAGTTCTTTCCAAAAACTTTTTTAATGGTTGATTTTTGATGGATTATAATTGAATTGATTACTTATTGTTGATTTCTGATGAATTCCCTAAGAACCTATGAAATCCCTAATTTTCCAACTTTGGATCTTATGATGTGAATTGTTGATTTTTGAAGGATGATATGAGATTATGTTTGTTATAGTTGGGTTACTTGAATGTTGCTATCATTTATGTATAATGTAGTAATTCTAGATGTGATGATGGATTGTGGCCTTGAAGGGCAAGATATGAGAATTATGCATGATTATGAGGGCTATATAATTGCTTAAAGAACACATTGAGAGTAAAGTGAATATGATTATGTTCTAGTTATTGTTTTGTTGGAATGTTACCCTGATGAACACACTTATGTATGAATATGATATGATGTGAAAGGTTTGTTACATGTAGTGATTCGAAGGTTGCAAGACTAGTCTCACCTAATGAATCTAGGACAAACAGTATGATTATGTTGTATTGATTTTCAAGGCATTCTTCAATGATTATTAACTTAATTCAAGACTGATATGAGATAGGAGCTCTTTCGTTAGTTGAGGTTGGGTTTTCCTAATAATAATCTCTTGGGATGGAAGCTATTCCATTAGTTACGGTTGGGTTTCTAGTAGCAATCCCCTTATCCCATAACTATGTGCCCTCATAGGTCTTTAGCTACTGGATCCACCTAACCTAAGAGTATGGTTCTACCTTAGTCAAGTAGGACACCCCTTTACGGTGTGGGGTAGACACCGGATTCCATGGTTAGCTCACATGGTCTATGTCGGTTAAGACTTATTCCCGTATATGTTAATATGGACAAGAATATGATTTATGAACCATAGCTACTCAAGAAACTTTACTTAGTATGGGTTGGATTATGGGATCTTACTCATGCATTTCACAAGTAGACTTTGAGGGAACTTATGATATGTTGCCATTATAATATGATGAGCTATGCATGATATTATGGTTTATGACTTAAGTTTTCCAATGTATTCATGATGAGTTCAAAACCTGGTAAAGTGGATGGTTTCCAACCAAAATGTCCTTTTTAGCATGTTTCAATGATTTTTGGATGGCTATCATACTTGGTGCATTTTTGTACTAACCCATATTTTCTACATTTTTCTACAAGTGTAGGGTCCGGTTCTTGAAGTGATCTCCTTCTTTGTCAAAGATTAGATTAACTAATCTCCTTGCTTTTGGTGAGTCCTCATGATTTCTCAAATTCAAGTGCTCAAGTCTTAAAACAAGTTTAAAAACAATGTATATGACTTATTAAAATGACTCGAAAGAACTCTCAAAACTTGACTCTTAGCTCCACCTTGAATTTGAATTATGGATTCAAGCATTATGATCACATGTTATGGATGATCTCTTGATGTTTAGACGTACCTTAGAGTGTAAAAATCAGTTAAAAAATATAGGTATGATTCAAGGGAAATCATACGAAAAGAGGGACTAAAGAGTTGGGGACCCGTTAACCCTAGTGCACTGAGTGGCGCAGGGCCCATACCTTGAAATACAGAAGGGAGGATGGGGTGCATTGAGTGGTGCAGCACCCCACGACCAAAACTACAAACATTGTTCTCTGGTGCACTGTTGGCACAACGCGCCAGCCCAAACCCAGATTTTCTAATGAATATTCTTACTCATTTTCTAACCGCAATTCACCTACAACAGAATGGTATCTTCCCCAATCACATAATTTCGAATACACAACCAAAGTATACAAGAAAATACTTGAAACAACTCTTAAACTCTAAAGATTTATCTCAAGAAATCATCATATCCATCTTAATTCAAGAACGGAAACAATACTTTAAGAAACTAATCAAGAACTGAAACTCTTCAACTTGAAGAAAGAAATTTCACTGAAAAGAACATGATTAGCGTGTGGGTGAATGAAACCAACACTATGAGAACTCACATACCTCTTAGGATTGAATCCTTAACGAAAATCTGCAACAAAACATCAAGACTTGACGAACGTTTGACTTTTCTCCTTTTTCTCCTCTTCTTGAACTCCTTCGAAACCCTAGCATAAATTATGATTTGCAAAATTGAACCAAATCAGTTTAGACCCCTAAGTATTACCAAATTTTGCTTAAATCTGATTGGGTAAGGAAAAGATCAAAATACCCTCTTAAATTCGGGTAACGTTCCTTAACTGATAGGCAGATTTTCAAATGATCATATCTCCCTCATCCAGACTTGAAAATTAGCAAACTCATTGGCGTTGAAAAGAGGATTCCAAGACCATTCATTTGATATCCTAAATGCCACCTAACTCATCATGTACTAAAAGTTATGATCATTTAAAGTTGACCCAAAACTCATAATTTAAGCTTAACTTGTAAAATTTCAGATTTTGCTGTTTCCAAATTAGCTCTCTCTATTCTTAGCTCTTTTATAAGAAGGGATGTTTTACGATTTTCAATGTGCTTAATTAGTTAGTCACATGATAAATATAAAATTGCCATTATTTTCAATGTACTAGATGAGTTACATGATGCATATAATATTATTGTTATTTTCAATGTGCTTGATGAGTTACATGATGAATACAAAATTGTTGTTATTTTCAATGTACTTGATGAGTTATATGATGAATATGAATTTATCATTATTTTTAATGTGCTTGATGTGTTATATGTGAATACAAAATTACGTTATTTTTAATGTGCTTCATGGGTTGCATGATGAATACAAAATTGTTGTTATTTCCAATGCTCTTGATGAGTTATATTATGAATATGAATTTATCATTATTTTTAATGTGCTTTATGTGTTAGATGTGAATAGAAAAATATGTTATTTTTAGTGTTCTTCATGAGTTACATGATGAATATAAAATTATCTTTATTTTTAATGTGCTTATTTTGTGTGGAGCCATATAAGCATTCCTCCTTACCTGAAATAAAAGTTATTACTAAGTTGTAAAATATATATTTTTCAAAGTTCAAGCTATAGGATGTAAATTATTATCTTGAACAGAGCCTTCAAATGCATAATTTTAATGAGAACGTAATATTTAGGAAACAAAACTGCAATTTTCTTCACTACTTTTATTACTAGTATATCGCATCAACCACTAATTTTCTCTTGTTGACAATATTTTCTTTCGTGAATGAATGGTAAAATCTCATTTCACTCTAACAAAGTTTGTGATGAAAGCAGAGACAATTTGAATGAGAACATCAGATATAGGAAACAAAATTGCAACCAAGTAATAACTTTAGTTTCTAGTATATCGTGTCACACTATTAATTTTCTCTTTCTAACAAACATTCTCATTCTTTAACTTCTTTGGTGAATAATAACCGAATCTTGTTTCACTCTGACAAACATTGTGATGAAAGCACAAAAACTTTCAACGAGACATAAAATTTAGGAAATAAAACTACAACAGTCACAAAAATGGAGAGAATTAGAAAAGGACATATAATTTATCGACTACACAACAATATCTGAAAGATTAGGATTTTAACTTCATCATTCCTTTAGGGGAATACAAACTCGAGAAAAAAATTCAAGAAACTTATTTTTTTCCAAGAAATAGATTTATAATTAAGGTAAGGAGCGAGATATATGAAAATAAGAGCTTCCGTTCCAAAAATTGAGAAAAATATCGTGTTAGAGGGGAGAAAAGGACTTGGACTGAACCTTGTTTGATGTGACCCTATTAATTTGAATGGAGAATGTGTATTAATATGATATTTGTTATTTTCAACCAGAAGTAGTTCTACTTTAATATTAAATTAAGCTTGCAACGCTTGCAAACTTATGTACTTCTGTAACACCCCGTATCCGAAAATAGACCAAAAATGTAGATTTCATAAGTTGTATGTTGCACCAACGGGGACTACCCACATAACGTAGGGTCACCCATGGCCCGTTCTAGTGGTCCGTGGTTCACCACCTGCAACCCTTCCCAGGACCCCCCCAAAAATTCGTCTAAGTATCGACCCACACCCAGACCCATAAACCATAAGTCAGGCCACAGTCCGTAGTCCATGACCATAGGTTAGACCCTCAATTTGCAATCACAGGTGTGAAATGATAGATGAACAGCACGGACCGTTGGTCCTACCATGGTTCGTCGGTGGCTCCGATAGTTGTTTGGTCTTTTCCCTATGTGTTGGACCCCTAAACTACGTAGTTTTGGTCAGTTTTAGCCTAGCAACTTAATTAGAACCTACTCTAGTCTATTCTTTCTCAAATACTTGATCAAACTTAGAACCAGAGAGGAGAAAGAGTCTACCAAAGCTTTCCAAGAACGCAACAAAGTTTCTCCACGGAATTCTTCACCAGGTATATAGGATTTCAGTAGTAGGTTCCTTTCACCCATTAGGTCCCTAGAATTCAGTTAGATTCTTGATTCCCTTCAGATTATTTAGACCTAGAGTTTCTAGAATTTTAGTAGATTATTATGAATTAGTTACTTTAATGTTCCTAATCATATTTTCATGATTTAAGCATTGTTATGAGTAGATCCTTTAATAAATTCAGAACCCTAGTTATGTAGTTCTTTTAGTTCATGAATTACACATGCTAAGAAAGTTATTTCAGATATACATGCCACAGATTTGAATGATTCATTCTCAGCATATTAATGTTGCATTTTCAGTTAACATGTCACTTTTGAGCTATCTAGTAATACAGAAATCCGGTGATAAATTGTTAATTACATAATCAATTGGGAGAAGCTTAATATGGAGTGGACTAGGGTAAGTCACCCTTAAGTCCCAGAACTACAGGCCCCCTAGGTTGCAACTCCCCTCTATAGGCATCATTTTAGTGATCACACCAGTTATGCCTCTATACATCTGGCATGGTATATTGGGTCCTCTCTATGGGGCGTATACATCGGACTACACATTTAGCTGATGTGGTTTTATGTCGGTTAATAGTAGCTCCCTTACAGACAGATTCTATTGCATTAACCACGTCATCACTTACAGTCAAATTTCAGTCTTTGCATGTTATCGACTTGGTCATTGGATTTAGTTATTTCATGTTCACTATTCTCAGTTTAGTATTATGCTTATCTCTTATCATTGCTTAGATATATGCTGTAGTTCAGTTATTATTATTGTTCAGCTTTACTTTATCCTGCATGCTCAGTACCCTTTAAGCACTAACGCATACTTTGTGCTACATCTTTTCAAGATGTAGGTTCAGGTTCTCAGCTTCTAGATCACGCATAAATCAGTTCCTGATCTTCAATTTAGCAGCATTAGGGGTGAGTCCTCATTCTACGAGGATGATAGACATGACTATTTTCCTTTGCTTTTAGTTCTAGTTTCAGTATTTGCTAGACTTAGCTGGGGCATGTCCCAATATTTCTAGTCAGTAGAGGCTTTATTTCAGACATAATTAGATACAACTTCAGTACTTGAGCTTGACTTTTAGGTTGTTGTTAAACTCTCAATTTTGATATATTTAGATTTAATATGGGTATTCCCCATCATTTCAGATTATTTTATGATTAGCTTGCGCACATTATTTCTTTACTTCAGTCTATTGAGTATGCTTATGATATGCCAACATGGTTAGCTTGGGGTCACTCAAAATCCTAGGTCCCATGTCCGTGCTCTAGGGGTAGCTTCGACGCATAACAAACTTGGTATCAGAGTCAGGTTTAAGAGTCCTAGGATGTCTGAAAATCAACACTAAGTAGAGTCCTTTTCATGGGTGTGAAGTGCACCACATCTAATGAGAAGGAGGCTTCAAAGTATTTTAGTAAAACTTCATTTTCTTGTTACTCTTATCATGCGTAAGGTATGTTTTAATTCCTTATTATAACTCAACCTTATGCTCTTACAGATCATGCCTCCACGTAGAGCTTACAAAAGGAATGCTAATGCAAGAAATGCTAACGTAGCTCCTCCACTCCCAGATCAGGAAGTTTCAAATGCTGAGTTTTGGAATGCTATTCAGCTTTTGGTTCAGAGTGTGACTAATCAAAACAACCAATAGGTTCTAGTTCCTACAAATGCTAGTGATGGATCAGTGGAAGCTAGGGTTTGCGATTTTGTTAGGATGATGCCGCCTGAGTTCTTAGGATCGCAAATTGGTGAGGATCCCCAAAACTTCATAGATGTCGATGATTGGCTAAAACCCCAATCTTGGGGGTTTGACAATGTAACCAATTGTTGCGTTTGACTTAATGGGTGTTAGTGATTATCGATTTTTGGTGTTAATTTTAAGTGGGTCTGAGTCATTACTGTGGTTTAACTCCTATATTGTATGTTTAGTGCAATATATCTAAGGGTTTTATGCTTTATTGAGATAGAAGTATAGAGCTAAGGTACTAACTTGGCATCATAGCTAGTGGGTCATGACGGTTTCAGTCGAGTTAATAGGCGATTTCGACTAACCTCGCAGAGTGATCCGCCAGCACTATTTTCTGAAGTCTGTAAATACTAAACTCTTTATTAATTTATAGAGAGCTGGACAACTATTATAATTTTCACAATAGAATAGTACTTTTTTTTTATATTTTTGCTCTAAGTTTGAGAGGGTTTTGGAGACTTGAAGAAGAAGAGGGTTTGATTTTCCAGATTTGAAGTGGGTCTCTTGGATTCTTCATTCTTGGCCTGTAACAAGACTTAAATCTTCATACCCATTTAAATACAAACTCATTTTGGTATAAATTTCTATCTCTTGATGTGTGGCTGAAAACCCCCATTCTTGGGCTGTGATTTAGCAAATATGTGTTGATATTATTTTTGGGTCTTTTTTGTTGATGGGTTAGATGCATTTTAATGGTGGTTTCACCTAGTGGTTATGGTTTAATTTAATGGGTTTGTAGTTGCAAATACAAAACCACCCATGTGTTTTCGACTTGCGAGAGAGAGAGGTCGCGAAACTAAGACCGCTAGACTGATGACCTAAGGAGTGGGTCAACATGAGGTTCAGCCAGAGAGGGTGAGCCCTAATCCCATATCCTAACACTTAGCTCGAGAGAGTGAGTGGGGTAAGGTGTAGGCTGCCCTTCATGCAGCAAATGGGTGTCCGAGAGGAACCCATTTGAAACAAGGTAAGTTGCCCTAGAGGGAACTTATTTCCATCTAAAGCTTATTCTATTCACTATTAGCTTGAAAATTTCCTATCGTAAGCATGTACTCAATGATTTATATCAATTTATATTGCAGTCACACCCCAAGAACTTCTCCCCATACTTTCTCTCCCATTTTAGTTTTGTTGTTCTTAGTACACTTGTGACAAACCCCATTTGGTATTTGACACATTTGTGTCACCCCTTTAATTTACTATGTTTTTACTCGTTAATGTCTTTAGCTATGACTAATTAGAACCTAATTTTATTTTTCTATTAATTCTCAAAACCACTCCCTTAGGACACGACCCCAACCCTTGGTTGGGTTACTATATTATCGACGATCGTAGACACTCGTACCGTAGGCTAGTGTCGTGGTCACGATAAGTATCACGCCGCACCAGCAGTGCACCAAAAAAAGGGTTCTGAAGTTTAGGGGCTGGTGCCCCGCGCCACTCAGTGCGCCAGGGTTGCCTGCCCCGTCCTTTTTCCGTCATTCACCCGTCTAAGTTCTTTTAAAGTGTACCTTCACTCCCTTCTTAATTTTACTATTCTAAATCACATCTAATCATCAAGAGATCCTATAAATCATGAATCATAACTCTTGAATTCATAATTTAAATTCAAGAAAGAGTTACCCTAACTTTCCTCCACGAACCTTCCCACAAGCCAAGAAGTAGCTCTTGAAGGAGGGCCTATTTGTGTAGTTTTGAGGAGTTCACTGCCTAGGCTACCATAGACCACAGCACGAGCCATGGTCCCCACCACAAGCCATGGTCGTGGTCGTGGTCATTAGGGCAGTGTATAAGGGAGAGTGAACTGCCTTGGTTCTCTCCCTTGGCCCTTTCCCACCTCCTAAACTCTTACACTATCATTAGCTCTAGTTTAGCCTATTATTTTTCTGAGGTGTTACAAATTTTAACTGTTGTATCAAGAGGAGAAGTACCACTAGAGTGTAGTGAGCAATGGCAGTCTTTAAGAAGATCAACAACAAGCTTTCTTTGTGATATAATCATCCTAGCTTCTGTATAAAGGATTTATAATCCCAAGAAATAATGCAGCTTCCCCAGGTCCCAAATTTTGAACTGGTTATGGAGGAAACACTTGAATTGATCAATCTCCTCAGAATCAGTTCTAGTGAGAAGAATATCATCTATATACACAGCTAGAAACACAATAGAGGGACCCTGTTTCCTATAGAATAGATAATAATAATTGATGGAATTAATGTACCCTCTGGACTTTAATGCATCTGAAAGTTTGGCATACCATTGCCTACTTGCTTGTTTCAAGCCATATAGAGATTTGTTGAGTTTGCATACCAATCTCTTGTTGTGAATATCTAGTCCCTGTGGAATGTCCATGTAAACTTCTTCATACGATTCTCTATGAAGAAAAGCATTGTTAACACCCAACTAATACATGTTCCAGTGTTTCTTTACGGTAGTAGCAACTAGTGCCCTCACAATTGTCATTTTAATAACAGGAGAAAATGTTTCTGTATAGTTTATTCCATAATGTTGTGTCTAGCCTTTCACAACTAGCCTAGATTTGTACCTTTATATACTTCCATCTACTCTATGTTTGATCTTCTATACCCACCTAGACCTGATAGCTTTATTTCCAATAGGAAGAGGCACAAGGTCCCAAGTATTATTGTCATAAAGAGCAGTTAACTCTTGTGCCTTAGCTTCGTGCTATACAGGGTCTATAGTTGCCTCATCATATGATGATGGTTCACAATCATGTGACACACTCAGCACAAGAGATTGACTGTCAGGATACAAGCTTTCAGAAGCAATATGATGGTGATGAGAAAATGATACATGTAAGGATATTGAAACTTGTGTAGGTTGGTGACTAGTGCAAAGGTAGTCTTTGAGGTAAGTTGGGGCTTTATGAGTTCTAGTGGACTTTCTGATAGGTGCATGGAGTTCAGATGGAGTGGATAATAAGTTTGGTGATAAAGATGGAGTGGTAAAGGATGTATGTCCAGGATCACATTGTCCAGTTTCAGAAAAGAAGAAGAGGAGGAGAATGAGAATGAGTTTTAGGAGAAGAAGAAAGAATAGACACACGGCCAGTATGGGCAAAACAATCAGGATCTAAGGTAGGATCTAAGGTAGGACTGGAAGGAGGAGGACTCATAGAAGGGCTAGAGGAGTTGGAGAAGGGGAAAATTCTTTCATGAAACACAACTTCTCTAAAGATATGAATTTACTTGTTAACCAGATGGAGGACCTTGTATCCTTTGGTACCAAAAGGATATTATATGAATACATGTGGTGTTTGCTCTTGCCTCAAATTTGGTTCTGTGATGGGTAGGAGTGATGGGAAAACAGAAGCATCTAAAACTCCTCATGTGGGAGAATTTAGGTTCTTGGTTATACATCATGGTGAATGGACATTTGTTTTGGAGTAGAGTAGATGGAAGTCTTTTGATTATGTATGTTGTTGTGAGTATGCACTCACCCCAATATTTTGTTGGCAATTTTGATTGAAATAAGAGTGCCCCGACTGTTTCTAAAAGGTACTTGTGCTTTCTTTCAACCACCCAATTTTGTTGTGGTGTGTAAGGGCATGATTTTTGGTGAAGTATTCCCTTGGACTTAAAGTATAGGATATAGTCTTAGTTTACAAATTCAAGCTATTGCCTGATCTTATGGTTTGAATATTGGTGTAGAATT
The DNA here is from genome assembly GCA_035578085.1 of Solanum pinnatisectum. NCBI lineage: Eukaryota > Viridiplantae > Streptophyta > Magnoliopsida > Solanales > Solanaceae > Solanum > Solanum pinnatisectum. Next base: position 16,072,903 of record CM069086.1, on the reverse strand, counting down.
GGTTTTCAACCATATTGAAAAAAGATTTTAAGATGTCTAAGGCATTGCTTTTACAGCTCAGTAAATGTGTCCAAGTACATCTACTAAAGTCATCAACTAGGGTAATGAAGTATTTAAAGTTGTCATGGGTAGGTACATGAAAAGGTCCCCATAGGTGAACATGAAGTAATTAAAATAGTTTAGATGTAGTGTGAGTTTTAAGTCGAAAGGGTAGTTTGGTTTGTCTGGCCATGGGGCATATGTTGCAAATGAAAGGCTACTTAGGGGAAAATTTCACAAGAATGGATGAAATACCCTTCATTTTTATAAAAGCGCATATGGCCAAGCCTATAATGCCATAGTAGATCATTAGAATGTTCATGATGTGAATGAGACAGAGAATCATAAATAATATTGTGTGCATTACTTGGAATGGTGTTCATTACATTTGAAACATAATGAAAAGGTGGATTTCTTACATTGAAAAGAGAAACAGAATTGCTATGTGAAGTAGAATTACAAACATGGGAAAACATTGACAATGCGAACCTATATTATTGCTATGAAAACAAGGACATTAAACTGAACTTGTTTGTGAGGTGATGGAAGTGCTCTTCTACAAAGAATCTAAGCAAATGAAATATAATCCATTTTGTGCTTTACCAATCTCCATAGGCCTCTTCAGTGAAGGGATCTGCAAGACACAAGAGCAATCAGAGAAAGCAGCAATGCATTAGAGATGTAAAGCCAAGGAACTTATAGAGACTAGGTTGTATTTGAATGAAGGAATGAAAAGAACTTTGTGCAATGTGATCCTGTTAGTAAGCTTCACATTTCCAACTTCAGTTACTTTAACATTATATCCATTAGGTAATTTTACTAGGAGAGGGTACGAAAGTATGGAGATGTTTGAAAGCTGGTTTCTGGTGAAGATCATATGGTGTGTGGCTCTTGAATCCAGTATCCATAGTCCATTCCTTGATTTGAGACAACCACATGAGATTTATTAAAATAGGTAGATGAATGACAAGCTACAATACCTGCAAAGTTTACAGCTACCTATGTTATCTGTTCTTCACTGTTTGAATCTCTTGTCTTCCCTAAATTAAAATATTGCAGCAGCCTGATAAGATGGCCATATTGTTCACTGGTGAGATTAGTATTTAGATGTGATGAGTGTGGAGATTCATCAGCCACTCCTATGATGGGATCTGCAAAATAATTAGTTGCCATTCATTTACCCTTAGCAAACTTGTGATTCTGATTGTGGGAATTGTAGTTGAGTGATGCCCTTTGATTATGAGTATTGTGTATCTGTTCTGATTGAAAACTTGTCTATTAAATTGGTTTTGTGGTTAGGGTAACCATGTATCTTGAAACATTTATCAATAGTGTGCCCTGGTCTCCTGCAATGATCACAAAAAGGCCTAGATCTACTGTTTGTAGAATGATTGTTAGAGGAGTAGTTTGTTCTGAATGACCTTCCACCTGAAGGACCTGATGAGCTAGCATTCATAGAGGAGTTCATTGAGCTACCTTCAGCAAACATCTGACTTTGAGGCTTGAATTCTCTTTGTTTGTCTTTTTGAACTAACAGGACAAAGGCCTGAGCCATAGATGGTAGGGGGTTCATCATTAGTATACTACCTCTAATGACATTGTAAACTTCATTTAGTCCCATTAAGAAGTGAATTAACCTCCTATCATGTTCTGCATTATGCATAGTCTCTTTTCCCCCACAATTACAAATATAGCTACATTGATTCTTAATGCTCAAATTACTTAATTCCTCCCAAAGTTTCTTCATCTTAGTGTAATATACAGTAACATAAAGTACACCCTCACTAAGGTCATTGATCGCTTTTTGAACCTAGAAAAGTTTGGCCCATTTGTTTGATCATAGCGATCCTCCAACTCTTTCCACAACTCTATAGCATCACAAACATATTCTACACTATCCGCAATATCCTTGCAAAGAGAATTAAGAATCCATGACGTGACTATATTATCACACCTGATTTAACGTTTCAAGCACTCCTCATCAAATTCTAGGTTTTCAATGATCGTAAATCAGTATAAAACACAACTAAATGAGTTGGGGTTGATCCCACAGAGAGTAGGTCTATTTTGAATTCAACTATGAAGTTATAACGGTGACTTTTACAGCTAAAGGAATAAATATTATAGGAAGCTATGAACCAAACTCGAAGATGTAGTAAAAATTCCAAGTGAGCAGATTTTAGACTACAATATTATTTCAACAATCGTCAAAAGATGAATTTGATACCTAATACATGTTCCATAGCTGGGTATGTGAAAATCAAAATTCTAAAATGAATAATATCTTTTCTATTACAAGACCCAATTGAAAAACCTTACTAAAATTACTCAAAATCAACAATAGTAGTGTTTTTGCTCTCTATCATTTGTTCCTCACAATTTCTGGAAACTTTATCTCTCTTCCAAAAGTGAATTTATACTAATATGAGGTGTGGCTTTTTCAGGCCAATCGGCGAGAAAGTCAAAGCCACGACCATTCGCGATCACGATCGTCCTTTCCTCTCACCTTCTTTCTTCACCTTTTCCATTTAAGAACTGCAATTTTAGGCGATCTAAATTGAGATCGCCAATCATTTCCGCGATGCAACCTTTAATATTTTATCTCGCTAAACTAAATTTACCTTGGCTTCAATCAGTACTTTCAGCGACATGGTCATCCTTTGCCGATGCAATCGGTGAGTCCCCAGTAGGGAATATAGTTCACCTAAGTTCTTCCACCTTCAGACTCAGTGTTCTATAACTTTAAGCCATCAAGGAGTGACTTAGCGATCCGCCGAGTTCTCTTGGCAATCGTCAGGCTTGTTTTTCTCTCTTTTTCAGCTTCTGTTGTTCTTTTCGCCTATTAATGTCCTAACTTAGTTCCTCAACAAATATACCTGAAATTCAAGGATTTTTCATTAGTTCGTGGCACAAATTTGGCACTTGAGGACACTAAACCTATGTAAACAAAGCCCTAAATGAGTCAAAATCTCGAACTCATCAACACCCCCAACTTAAACTTTTGTTTGTCCTCAAGTAATACTCAAGTTCAACAGTTCAAAAAGGATGTCTCAAACAGTGCTACAAAAGATTCGACATGAATGCATATAACAAGACTCTACTACTCATGCAATGATCAATTGTGAACTCAAAGATTCAAGTTGTGACTTCATCATTACCAAAAAATGCTCAAGCTCAGAATACTCGCTTCTAACCTAAGTTCAAGCTCAACAAGATACTCAAATGCCCTCACAACAAAGATGATTCCATAATCACACAAAATTCTTCAATGATTTATAGATCCAGAATCGCATACAACTCTCACACTCACAAAGATGAACACATGCATGACTTCACCCATAGGTTTGCCCTTATTTTCCAATCAACACTTGTTTCAGCTCATTTAAGATCACAAAGGTCTTTCAAGGCTTGTAATGGGGCTGAGTGTAAAGGTGAGGTCATTTACAGCTATGAATTCAACTATGAAGTTATAACGGTGACTTTTATAGCTTTAGGAATAAATATTATAGGAAGCTATGAACCAAACTCGAAGATGTAGTAAAAATTCCAAGTGAGCAGATTTTAGACTACAATATTATTTCAACAATCGTCAAAAGATGAATTTGATACCTAATACATGTTCCATAGCTGGGTATGTGAAAATCAAAATTCTAAAATGAATAATATCTTTTCTATTACAATACCCAATTGAAAAACCTTACTAAAATTACTCAAAATCAACAATAGTAGTGTTTTTGCTCTCTATCATTTGTTCCTCACAATTTCTGGAAACTTTATCTCTCTTCCAAAAGTGAATTTATACTAATATGAGGTGTGGCTTTTTCAGGCCAATCGGCGAGGAAAGTCAGGCTTCGCCGACCATTCGGCGATGCGCTGATCGTCCTTTCCTCTCACCTTCTTTCTTCACCTTTTCCATTTAAGAACTGTAATTTTAGGCGATCTAAATTGAGATCGCCGATCATTTCCGCGATGCACCCTTTAATCTTTTATCTCACTAAACTGAATTTACCTTGGCTTCAATCAGTACTTTCGGCGACATAGTCATCCTTTGCCGATGCAGTCGGTGAGTCCCCAGTAGGGAATATAGTTCACCTAAGTTCTTCCACCTTCAGACTCAGTGTTCTATAACTTTAAGCCATCAAGGAGTGACTTAGCGATCCGCCGAGTTCTCTTGGCAATCGTCAGGCTTGTTTTTCTCTCTCTTTTTCAGCTTCTGTTGTTCTTTTCGCCTATTAATGTCCTAACTTAGTTCCTCAACAAATATACCTGAAATTCAAGGATTTTTCATTAGTTCGTGGCACAAATTTGGCACTTGAGGACACTAAACCTATGTAAACAAAGCCCTAAATGAGTCGAAATCTCGAACTCATCAACACCCCCAACTTAAACTTTTGTTTGTCCTCAAGTAATACTCAAGTTCAACAGTTCAAAAAGGATGTCTCAAACAGTGCTACAAAAGATTCGACTTAACAAGACTCTACTACTCATGCAATGATCAATTGTGAACTCAAAGATTCAAGTTGTGACTTCATCATTACCAAAAAATGCTCAAGCTCAGAATACTCGCTTCTAACCTAAGTTCAAGCTCAACAAGATACTCAAATGCCCTCACAACAAAGATGATTCCATAATCACACAAAATTCTTCAATGATTTATAGATCCAGAATCGCATACAACTCTCACACTCACAAAGATGAACACATGCATGACTTCACCCATAGGTTTGCCCTTATTTTCCAATCAACACTTGTTTCAGCTCATTTAAGATCACAAAGGTCTTTCAAGGCTTGTAATGGGGCTGAGTGTAAAGGTGAGGTCATTTAGGCTTAGTCTGAACATCACTTTCTTCCTTTTCTTCAACATTTTAATCATGCTAAAAATTCTCCCTATTTATCACTTTCACATGGACTACAAGATACCTTTATTTCTTATTGCAATTTTCACAACTTTAATTCACAACTTTTTCATTCTTTTTCATTTGCTTTCTTTCTCTTTTTTTTATATGGAGAGGTTCCATATTTTTCAAAACCATTGGCTCAAAGGGGAATTCTTCACACTTCTTGATTTACCTTCTCTTTTCACCACACCCCCAACTTAGGCTTTTAGCCTAAGTTGGCTATTCAATCAAACAACACTTCATGAAGATTATGGGTGAATGGGTAAAGAGGGGTCACAATTGCTCAAGTTTCTTCCAAGAAAAGGATAAGGTTCAAGGGGGTTCAAGCAAGGTTCACACATCTCACAAGGTTGGCCACAAAAAGAGGTATATCGTCAAATTGTTTCAATCTTCAAAATTGTTGCCTAAGATCATTTCAAGAGCTTGCATCACTTAGTCAACTAGACCAATAGGGTAAATTCTACGTGTCATCACACAAGGTTCTAGGTAAACTCATCACACAAGGAACTGACACCAATATCAAACGAGACTCATTCGAGCTAGTGTGCAATGTTCATCACAAGAGACTCCGTTCGATAACCGGCTAGTCACAACGAGATGCAAAAAGTCCACATATTGTCTATCCAACTTCATTTAGCCTCATTGTAGCCGTGCATGCATGTCGTTCAATAAGGGCACTATTCAAGTCATTGGTATTGATCATAACCGATACTCACAAAACTTTCAAAAGAACAAATGACTCAATAATCAAACACCTACCATCCCCACCAAAAGCATCCAACATTGAACCCAATGTGAATAGAGAATAAACAATAACAAAAACAAAGGTAAACTACTGGCACTTAAACATGCAGAGTAAAGGACAAGGAATCTTCACTAGTCACCCATTTGGCAAAAACTTGATGGAGTTGCCGAACTACTTGGCGATTCGCTCAATGGTATGGAGCTTGCTGAAATTTCCAGTGTGCAAACAATCCATGTATGGGCAAAAAAGTGGACAAGATCAAGTCCGCCGAATACGTCGGTGTATCGCCTAATGGACTTGAAACCTCGCTGAATCACTTTGGCAAATCGTCGAGAGGTACAGGCCTTTCGCGTAATTTTCCAATGTCTCAGCCCATTGTTGGTTCCAAAAAGGGGAACAAATTTGAAATCACCAAGCTGGCTCGGTGACTCGCCGATGGAATTTTCCTTACATAATTGCTTACACCTGCACATTTAGCACACATTATTCAAAATACTAACACATGGGTTGCCTCCCAAGAAGCGCCTTATTTAATGTCGTGGCACGATGGTGGAAATGCTCTTAAGCACCTTCCTGATACATCACTTCAATCACAGAAATATCATGACATTCTCCAAAGTATAGTTTCAAGCGTTGCCCATTCACTTTGAAGGTAGGGCCTTCTTTACCTTCGACTTTAATTGTTCCATTAGTGAACAATCGTGTTACTCTAAATGGGTCTGACATTTGAATTTGAGCTTTCTCGGAAAGAGTCTGAGTCGAGAATTATACAACAATACCCAATCTCCAAATCAGAATTCCCTTTTAAGGATTCTAGAATCATGCCACTTCTTTATCTTTTCCTTGTAGAGTGCTGAACTTTCATAGGCTCTAAACCCTGAATTCATCCAATTCATTGAGATGATCTACTCTTTCTTTTGAAGTGCTTGCCTAGTCCAGATTCAGAGCCTTTAATACCCATAGTGCTTTATGTTCCAATTCAATGTGTAAATGGCAAGATTTTCCAAAAACTAGTTGATATGGAGACATACTGATTCGTGTCTTGTAGGCGGTGCGATATGCCCACAGAGCATCATCTAACTTTTGAGATCAATCAGCCGGTGAAGAATGACAACCATGGAATTTCATTAAATTCCTCTTTTGGTACACATCTCTGAATGATATAGTCTGCACACTCTCTTAATAAGTATGGTTCATCCCAAAAGTATTTCTTAACATCGAAAAAACCTCTTTTGTTGATAGAAGTTCAATTCTTTCGGTATCAGTCCACACACTACATAGTTGGCAAAATCAACATACCAATGGGTTTATTGTAGAGTTACCATGAATACCTATTAATCGAGAAAGGAATTATTTATGGGTACCTTTAGTTTGTCATTCTCCTTGCCTTCTAATCTTGATAAGTGGTCAGCCACCTGATTTTCACAACCTCTTTTATCTTTGCCTTCAAAGTCAAATTCTTGCGACAATAGCACCCACCTTATCAATCTTAGCTTGGCATCCTTCTTTGCCATCAAATAATGCAGAGCATCATGATCAATGTGAACAACCACTTTAGTGTCTAGAAAGTATGCCTGAAATTTCTCAAACGCATATACCACCGCATGTAATTCTTGCTTTGTAACTATGTAGTTATGTTGAGCACCATTTAGAGTTTTACTTGCGTAGTAAATGGGATGAAATAATTTGTTGCGTTTTTAACCCAACACGACACCTAATGCCGTACTACTTGCATCACACATCACTTCGAAAAGTTTTGACCAATCGGGACTAATGATAATCGGGGTAGAGATCAATTTCTCTTTCAAACACTTGAAGGCTACCACACATGCATCATCAAAGTTGAATTTCACCTCCTTCTCCAAAATTTTACATAAAGGGTGTGCAATTTTTGAGAAATCATTGATGAAACTCTGGTAAAAGCCGTCATGCCCCAAGAAACTATGAATACCCTTCACCGAAATTGATGGTGGTAACTTCTCAATCACTTAAATCTTTGCTTTATCAACCTCCAGCCATTTTTGTGACACTATGTGACCAAGAACTTTACCTTCCCTAACCATGACGTGGTCGTTTCCCAATTTAAGACCAAATTTGTCTCCATACATCTTTGAACGACCTAGCCCAAGTGTGCTAAACATGCTTCAAAAGTATCACCCACGACCGAGAAGTCATCCATGAAGACTTTCATAGAATATTCAGCTATGTCAGCGAAAATAGATAGCATGCAACGTTGAAACAGTGCCGGAGCATTTCATAACCCGAACGACATCTGTTTGAAAGAAAAAGTTCCATATGGGCAGGTGCAGGTGGTTTTCTCTTAATCTTCTGGAGCAATAGAGATTTGATTATAATCGGAGTACCCATCCAAAAAGCAATACCATTCCCTTTCTGAAAGTCAATCAAGCATTTGATCAATGAAAGGCATGGGAAAGTGATTTTTTTTGGTCCACGAGTTTAACTTACAGTAATCCATGCATACTCGCCATCCGATTACCGGTCTCATAGACACAAGCTCCCCTTTTTCATTTTGAACTACTATGATGCCTCCTTTTTTTTTGTACACATTGTACCAGACTTATCCCACTTGCTATTTACGATAGGGTAGATCACACCTACATCAGACCACTTTATTATCTCCGTTTTTACCATCTCTTGCATCAGTGCGTTCAATCTCCACTGATGTTCAACACTCGATTTACATTCACTATCAAGCTGAAACTTGTGAGTGAAAATTCCGAGAGGAATGCCCACTATGTCAACAATAGTCCATCATATGGCTTTGATATGACTTCTCAACATCTCAAGAAGCAATTTTACTTTCCATTCAAGAAAATCAGCTATAATGATTACAGGTAAGGTGTTATTTGCCCTTACGAATGCATATAAGAGATGGGAAAAAAACACTTTCAACTCAAGATTCTAAACTAAATGCTTAAAATTGTATTTATATTGGCCGAAGATGTGCTCTCAAGATTCACTCGGTGAAGTAAGTTAGGCTCGCCGAACCACTTGACGAGCCGCCCTTTGGGCATTTCCATCACATTTCTGCCTTCGAATTTAGCATCCTAAAGGTCTGTAACTTTGGGCGATCTAGCACTGCATTGCGAAACTACTCAGCAATCCGCTGACTACTCATTTTTGTTGCCGACTTGGTTTCATCCCTTAGGGCTTGGCACAATGGAACTTTAGGCTGTCAGATAGCCATTTGGCGACTCGCCAAGTGGACATGGTGATCACCAGGCTTGCCTTTCTTCATTCTTTAAGCTCACTTTGTTCCTTTTTGCAAATTAGTGTCCTTGCTTTGTTCCTCAATCAATATACCTAGAATTCAAGGGTTTTACATCAGTTATTGGCACAAAATAAGCATTTGAAGACACTAAATCTTTATAAATAAAGCCCTAAATGTGTCCAAATCTAAAACTCATCAACATCCCCAACTTAAACTTTTGGTATTCCTCCAGTAAAACTCAAGTTCAGTAGTTCAAAAAGGTTGTCTCAAATAGTGCTACAAAAGAATCAACTATGAATGCACACAACAAGACTCAACTTACTCATGCAAGGATCAATTGTGCACTCAAAGATTCTAGTTGTGACTTACCATTATCAAAGATTCTCATGTTCACATTTCAAGTTCAACAAAGGTACTCAAATGCCCTCACAACAAAGATGATTCCATATTCACACACAACCGTTCAACAATTTATAGTCCCGGAATCACATACAACTCTCACACTCACGAAGACGAACATGCATGACTTCACCCATAGGTTTACCCTTATTTTCCAATCAACCATTCGTTTCATCTCACTCAAGATCAAAAAGGTCTTTTCAAGGATCGTAATGGAGCTGAGTGTAAAGGTATGGTCATTTAGGCTCAGTGGCTGCTATCCTCATGAAATGTGGTATGAACATCACTTTCCTTCCATTTCTTTAACATTTTCACTCATGCTAAAAATTTGCCCCATTATTCACTTCCTATGGAATACCGGACACCCCATTTCTTTTGCAACTTTCACAACTTTATTTCAAATCTTTTTCATTCCTTTTCTTTTGCTTTCTTCTTTTCTTTCTCCTTTTTTTATATGGACGGGTTCCATCTTTTTCAAGTCCATAGATAAAGGGGGACTTCTTCACACAACTTGATTTACCTCATCTTTTCACCATACCCCCAACTTAGTCTTTTGGCCTAAGTTGGCTATTCAAACAAACCACACTTCATGAGGATTATGGGTGAATGAATAAATAGGGGTCACATTTACTCAAGTTTCTTCCAATAAAAGGGTAAGGCTCAAAGGGGGTTCAAGCAAAGTTCACATATCTCACAAGGTTGGCCACAAAAGAGGTATATTGTAAAATTGTTTAACACTTCAAAATTATTGCCTAGGATCATTTCTAGAGCTTGCATCACTTAGTCAACCGGACCAACGGGGCTAATTCTAGGTGTCATCACAAAAGGTCCAAGGTATGCTCATCACACAAGGCATTGGCACCAATATCAAACAAGACTCTACACTTTCTCTAGTGTGCAATGTTCAGCACAAGAGACCCATTAGATAACCGGGTAGTCACAACGAGATTCAAAAAGTTCACATATTGTCTATGCAACTTCATTTGGCCTCATCGTACCCACACATTCATTTTTGTTTGATTAAGAGCACTATTCAAATCATCGGTATTGATCATGACCGATACTCAAATTTGCACAAGAACAGCCATATTCAAACACAATAAGAGGTGGCAAAAATTTTTAGATGGGTCAAAACCATTTTTATTCAAAACAAGGAGCCATAAGCTCAAACATCCACAAGACAATATCAAAACACAATTTAAACACAAAAACCTAATAATATATACATATGATAGTCATAAGAGGTAGGTATGGAAATACTTCACCCCACTAGCAACGAAAAATGTGCCCTCAAATGCAAATAAATAGTGAAAGTCAATAAAAACGACAAAGAGGGAGGTAAAGAAGGGTCATGTCTACACAGTCATTCCATCTGTCGGGGTATCAATGCCCGGTGTAGCACTTTGATCCCGGGCATTAGTGCCTGGTGCAACATCAGCACTAGCTACACTAGACCTAGCCATAGTGGTATCTCTCAAGGAGGTGTGTCGGGTAGTCTCAAACATCGCATCCTCTAAGTTGGACAGATCATCATATACGGTGGCATCTCACCCCCCAAGATACTCCTCATCAGTTTTCGCCTCTGATGCATCAGCTGCCACATCCTCCATAGGCACATCTCCGCTGGTAGCGGGAGGCATCTTAGAACTGCCCGGGACACCCTCAGTCTCAATTGACTCAAATAAAAAAGTGAAGTCCATGGACTTTAGATAGTCTACCTCCTTCCTCAAGTCTGCAACCTCGGCTTTCAAAGCCGTTATCTCTGAAGTAGCCCCTTATCTTTGAAGTAGCTTCTATTGACTCTCACAAGTCTCTACTCTCTCCGTGAGAGCATCAATATATATTTGTAGGGGTTTCAATGCAGGTAGGATAGCCAGCTCACTCATCCAAGGTACCTCAGCCTTTAATCTGGTAGCCTGCACATCGGCAAACTGGGCTAAGTGCCCCATCTTTAGTAGAATAGCCTGAGTAATCCTGGGAAGCAGTAGAAGAACCAGAAAACTGGGAGGATGTGGAAGAGGGAGTATCTGAAGGCCCAGAGGCCAGAGTAGGCAAAGATGCCTCTGTAGGTATCGACTCAACATCAACCTTCAGGGATGTATCTACCGAAGTCGTTCTCCTCCCGTCTGCCTCCTCCCGACTGCACTCAGCCTCTATGCGTAGGATATCTGTGGAGAATGTGAGGGTGACCTTGATGTCCCTTTTATCACTGTGAGGAACTCCAGCTCACTGGCATAACTCTGTAATCAGGACCGGGAAGGGAAGGGACCTTTGGCGATGGTTGGCCCTCATGGCCATCTCCTGCTCAATAATTAGCCCCAAGTCTAGTGTCTTACGGGCTATGATGGATCCGAGACAGGCTACCTTTCGGTGGCGGATGATGGATTCATTCTATGAGGGCATGATGGAACTGCTGATGAACCTGAACCAATACCGAGTGGCAATGTTCAAGTCCCTCTTCTCGATGGGAGCTCCTTTCTCAATCCACGTCGAGGTGGTGTCAGAAATCAGAGGAGCAAGCCGTCACTTGAGATTATCTAGGGATTAAGTTGTAGCTAAATCCTCATACTCGTCCTCAAATCTAGTCGTTGTGTCAAATACAATATTAATATGATCTCTATTGCACCCCACTTATTTCCCTCGGACCATAACGAACTTCACTGGTCTGAAGGCACTAGCCTTCTTCTTCCCCCTTGATACCAGGTCACTATATGCTAAGTAAAATTCTCGGACCCATATAGGAATGTATGGGCCTCGGGGCCTATTGAACTGCTCGAATCTATGGAATCAGAGAGTGTCCCACACATTAGGATACCTACCCTCTAGGCCCTCTGTGGATAGCAGCTTCTCCTTAAGAATAGTCCTCAACCCCTCGGCCTTTAGCCTGTTGAGTAGCCAAGGAGTAAGACCTTGAACTGGTGGCGCTAGAACCATTGTCTGTGTTGGAGTTGGCACTGTATATGCAGTAGGAGGTCTGGCCTCCAGATCCCAGACGAATATTGGCAAACTATGGAACGAATCTCATCATGCTGGCATTGTAGAGGCTGGTCAGCCTTAGACTCAGAGAATGCAACCTGGGAATCAAAGGATTCTCCCTCGTTGCAAGAGTTGTGCTCCGGTACGTTAGATGCGGGCTCTTTGCCATTGCCTTTGCCTCCCTTGGGAGGTGCCTTTTTCCCTTATTTAAAAGGGATAGCTGCCCCCTCTTTAACACTATGCCCCGTGCTCTTTTGCAGGGCACCATATCCAAGTTGGTTCTAGCCATATCTACATAATATACCAAAATAAATTAGAACAATTCAAGCAAAATGCAGAAAATAGGATGCAAATAGACTCTTTGAACCGATCAGCGAGTCGCCGAGTCACTTAAGCGAGCCAGATCAAGCTCACTGAAAGAATAGGCTTAAAAATTTCCCAAAAAAATGGCATGTCGGCGATGAGAAGGGCCTTTCGGCAAATCACTGACCTCATTCGTCGAGCACAGACTAGCCCGCCAAAATTTACAGTTCATTTTAAGGGTTGGGGGTGCAGAAAGGACGATCAAAGGAGACTTTCAGCGAGTCACCGAGTGAACTCTGTGAGCTAAGTCTTCTCGTCGAAAGTTATAGAACTAAACTCAACATAAAGCATGAAATTAAAGGCAGTCAAGAGTGATTTCAGTAGACCGCTGAGTGTTTCTGCGAGCTCAACCCAGCTCGCCAAACTGTCCAACGTGCCTTTTTTCAACCCCAACTCCCAAAATCAAACCCGCAACCCCTGAAAACAAAATCAAACATCACACATTCTCAATTAAGCTTAGACCCATATCACCCATGCCACCAGGGCACTCAGACTTCCCCCAACTTGGCCAAAATTTGCCATTTGACGACTTTAGCCCTTAAGAATGATATCAAACGCTCCATCATTGGGCAAAACACGCCATTTAGCACAATTTGGATTACTCATACTTCACCCAACTAGACTCAACAACAATTAATCACAACCCATAAGATTATGATCAAATTTAATGCACAAAAATTAGGGAATCAACAATTTAGGCAATTTAGGCACGAAATTGAAACTAAAATAGGCAACTTAACACACAATGATTTTAGAGAGGCCTAACACAAATCAATAAGAACTATACAATTGCGAATGAGTTCAACCGCTAATTACGAGTTTGGGGTTCAGAAAACCAACCTTTTATGCTGAAATACCATTTGTAATGCTAGTCAGCAGAGAATTCCAACTCCAAACACAGAATCAACAACTAAAAAGTGGTAAAATGCAGGAATATAGGAAATATAGAGTGCGGATGTGATTGTATGAATTTAAAAAGTCAGGGAATGTGAAAGAGTTTGAAATTTTAAACCTTTGACCTTTTAAAAACCATCCAGTTTGCGCCCTTTAGGCGATATTAGTCGACCTCACCGAACCACTCGGCAACACGCTGAGTGGGTACTCACCTCGCAGAGTTTTATAGGACCTCCAGTTAATTTGGGGGTCCAAACGGCAGACGCAGTCGGGCTCGCCGACTTGTTCGGCGAGTAAGCGACTGGACTCTCAGCTTGCCAGCCTGCATAATCAAAGACATTCCACTTTTTCACCTACACAATCAACACACGATATTCCAAAAATAAAATATAAAGTAATAAAAACTTAGGTTTCCTCCAAGAACTTCCTTAGTTAACGTCATGGTACAACGCAAATCCCTACACAAACTTCATTCTTAGGGTTTGCTATAGTATCACTAGCCAACCCTCTTGTTGTCTAGGGTTTAAATGAGAAGAAATTTGGCCCATTTGGGTCACTAACTGCTTGATAGAGACCGAATGAGAGGTCATCGTATGGTTAAGGGCCGATACATCTTCCCTTATCTCCTTCAATACTTTTCGGACCCTTCAACCTTGTTGAGAATACGAGAGAGCATATCCTCAGCCCAGCCACCCTCAAAATCTTTAGGATTTTGACGCTCGTGGGGAGTAACATACCTATCCTTCTCCCCATCTATTTCTTTCCAAATGGCATTTCGATCCCGCCACTCTCAATCACGATCTCTCCAACCCTCATCTCTGTTCCAACCTTGGTTACCACCCATCCTTGGGTAGTTTGCATGATAACCTCATCTTTGGTTGGATAGGAAGCTCACTTCCTCATTGTACAACGCTTCAAATTTGGCCTCATCGGGGTTTACACAACCCACACCCACAACATTGACACTTCTAGCACCATCTCCCATGACATTTTGCTAAAATGTCAAGTTGGGTCATCATCTTTGCCATGTTTTGGTCCATCTCTTGATATTTCTCAAGCTGCTCCTTTGTCAATTTAAAAGTGAGAGGGGAGACCTGATATTCATGGGTGTACCATGCTCGGTTAATTTTGGTTATATCATCCAAGAGCTGGGCTGCTATAATGTAAGGTTGTTGCATTAAACCTCACAGAGAAACTTGATCAGCCACTCCCTTGTTCACTAAATCAAGGCTTTGGTAAAAGTATTGCAGCAAAATGTTGTCGGGCAATCTATGAGTTGGGCATTACAGCACCAATTTCTTAGACCTTAGCCAAGCCTCATAGATTGGCTCGCCCTTCAAATGCTTGAAGCTTTGGATGCTATCCCTAAGTGTCATCATCTTCGAAGAAGGGAAAAATTGCACTTGGAATGAAGTGACAAGATCTTCCCACGAAGAGATGGAATCTCTTAGCAATTCAGCCAATAACTTACATAGTTCTCCCATTAGAGAAAATGGGAACAACCTCAACCGGACCGACTCTTGGGATTTGTTCTTAAAGGGGAATGACCCACAAAGATCAACAAAGTTCCTTATATGCTCATGGGGATCCTCATGAGCCAACCCAAGAAAACAACCCTTTCAATTGCAAGAGCTGCAACATGGTGCTTGTAATGTGGAACAAAGCGTTCCCTTCAGTTGGAGGCAAGCGAATGGCACGAACTCCACCCACTAGATTTAGGTTATTGACATTCGGTTCATTGACATCATTGAGGTTTCCAATGTCATCTTGGTGGTCCACTTGTCTACTATTGCTTCCATTGACACTCATTTCCTCTATTTCAAATAGGAACACAAACACCAAAACTAAAAGTAAGTAGATTCAAGTATGACTAAAAAGAACAAAATTCAACTTCACCAAAAGGATCTCAAACAACACCACTCCCCAGCAGCGACGCCATTTTGATTAAGTTAACGTAATCAAAGACACTTCATCCAATTCTAAGTGTCAACGGTCATTAATCAGTATAAACCTAACTAAATGAGTTGGGTCGAATCCCAGATGGAGCGGTACATGTTTCAGATTCAATTGGGAAGTATGAACATGATCAAATCAGTCATAGGAATAAAACTTATCGAATAAAGACATTATTCAAATCAAGGGGTGATACGAATGTCAAATGGGGGGTTTTGGTTTGAAATTATCAACTACAAACAGCATCAAACAATACAAAATAACAATAATGAGACGGGTTTTTGTGATGTGATTCGATTATAGGCTAATATAGACAAATGGGCAATTGCAACTATTAGAAAATAGTTAAGTATTAGTGAATAAGCTAGGCGATAGAGGAGATAAACTTCCTCTTGAATAATTTACCCCAAATCAAGTTTATTTCTCTCGAACATCAACAAGCATGCAAAAGACGACCAGCCCACACCTTCGTCCATTCATTATCTCAAGCTAAATGTTTGGGATTGGGTTTAGGATTCACTCTCTCAAGCTGAACCCAGGTCAACCCAATACCCACAGACCATCAATAAATAATTTTAGTTTTAAAACATCTCCCTTGAGCAAGACAAAAACACAAAGGTAGAACTGCATTTGCAACTACAATTCTTAAATTAAACCACAATTAATGATTGAACTCACTTCTAAATAGCATTTAAACAAACAATTAGCAATACCCATAAGCTAAATCATCCCATAATCACATAATCACACCCCGAGAATTGGAGATTTAGCTAGACATCATAAAAAGGTAAAAACAATTACCAAATTGATTATCAATCAACTAGGTAGGTGTAGATTCCTCCTTACAATGCTTAAATTTGAAGAATCTTAAAGATCCACTTCCAATTTCTCAGAAGTGAAAAACATCAATCCTTCAAAGATTAGGAAAAACTAGAGAAAACTGTCTCTAGGTCTCAAAACTTAACAATAGACTAAAAATATATGAACCAAGATTCTAAACTAAATGTTCAAAAATGTATTTATTGTCGTCAAAAATGTGCTGCGAAGAGTCACTCAGTGAAGTAAGTTGGGCTCGCCGAACCACTCGGCGAGCCACCCTTTGGTCATTTCCATTGCCCTTCTTCCTTGGCATTTAGCATCCTCAAGGTCTGTAACTTTGGGCGATCTAGCACGGCATCACGCAACTACTCGCCAATTCACCGACTTCTCCTTTTTATCACCGACTAGGTTTCTTCCCTCAGGGCTTGGCACAGTGGAACTTTAGGCGGTCAGATAGCCATTCGGCGACTCGCCAAGTGGACATGGAGATCACCAGCCTTGCTTTTCTTCATTCTTTCAGCTTGCTTTGTTCCTTTTTGCAAATTAATGTCCTTGCTTTGTTCCTCAATCCATATACCTAGAAATCAAGGGTTTTCCATCAGTTATTGGCACAAAATAAGCCTTTGAGGACACTAAATATGTATAAATAAAGCCTGAAATGAGTCTAAATCTTAAAGTCATCATGCCTCCACTAGAGGGAGATTAATTGATAATGTCTTGAACACCGATAAGAACATCTTGAACTTTTCATCCTCTATCTTCTTCTTGAGGCATTGGGGAAATGGAGAAGGTATTTTTGGTAGAGGTTGCATCACCTTTGAGATTGGATTACTTTTTTCCACATCTTTTGGTTACCCTTTGGCAATGCTTTGTTTGATAAGTATTTTTTCTTCCTCAATACCTTTGTCTTCTTCATGAGATTGAGTTTCATCATTGCCCGTCACATCACCTACCACTACCTTTCCACTACGCATAACCATAACTAGACCTCTATCACAATTTTCCCTCGTTATATTTGGTTCCAAATGTACTGAAAGTAAACTCAACTAACCTTCAAGTAGCTTGATTTCATCAGCGTGAGAGTTCACTCTATTATTCAATGACGAAAAATCAGCTTTCATCCCTTTTAACAAATCATCCAAACCTTCAACTTTGTCAACGATGTGCGACTACAAATCGTCCACTCAGGGACTACTTGCACTCCCTTTTGACTTTGGGCTCTCACTCGATTGAGTATGGCCTTCTTTATGATCATCCTCTCTTCTCCAATAATCACTTTGCTCAACCCATTCTTCATAGTATCTTCTTTTCTCTTCTTCATTGTGAGAGTTCCAACCTTGATTCCTACCTCGCTGTAAATATCGTGGGTCCAAATCCTCCTCATATCTATTGGAATTCCAACCTTTATTCTTCTTCGGCTTTTAATAGCCCGAGGAAGAACCCTCCTCAACTCTGAACACCCCACTTGCTCCCTTGGGCTTTTTCGTATTCTCTAACACATCTTCCTGTAGTAGTTCCATTTAGGCTAACATTTTCTTGATGTTCTCATCCATTTCTCTTTCCTTATCAAGTTGCTCTTGAGTCATTCTAAAGCAAAAAGGCGAAACTTGGTCTTCTTTAGTGTACCAAGCATGGTTTATTTTCATTATGTCATCAAGAAGAAATGAGGCCACTTCAAACGATTACAACATTATTCCCCCTCAGACCAATTGATCAGCCACTCCTTTATTTACCAAATCAAGACTCTGGTAGAAGTATTAGAGCAACAAATTGTTTGGAAGTCTATGAGTCAGGCATTGAAGTAGGAGTTTCTTAAACCTCAGCCACTTATGTATTGGTTCAGCCTCCAATCGCTTGAAACCTTGAATTTAGTCTTTGATTTTCATCGTCCTCAATGAGGGAAAGAAAATCGCATTGAATGTTGTTGTAAGTTCATCCCATGATGCATTTAAATTCTTTGGTAACTCAGCCAAACGTCTGCTAGCTTCCCCCGTCAGAGATAGTGGAAATAACCTAAGTTGGATTGATTCTTGCAACACATTCATGAATGAAAATGGGTTGCAAACATCTATAAAATTCCTCACATGCTCATGTGGGTCTTCATGAGTCAACCCTCTATTGAGTCCCTTCATTTGGAGGAGATGAAGAGTTGTGCTCCTAACATCAAATATAACATCCGTTTCGGCTGACGGTAGGCAGATTGCACCAAATCCACCCAATTGGATTGGATTGTGCACACTATTAACATCATCAGCATCCTCTCGATGACCTTCTTGGCTACCATTCTTCTCCGTCTCACTCATTTTCTCTTATGCTCAGCGCAACCAACACAAACACAATACAATCTAACTCGAATCAACTAAAACTGACCAAAATCACAAGTTAAACTTAGATAAAATAATTCTAAAAAATGCTACTCCTCGGCAGTGGCGCCATTTTGATTTAACATTCAAGCACACCCAATCCAAATCTAGGTGTTCAACGATTATAAATCAGTATAAAACCTAACCAAATGAGTTGGAGTCAATTCCACAGAGAGTAGTTCTATTTTGAATTCGACTATGAAGCTATAACGATAACTTTTACAGCTGAAGGAATAAAATTTTTAGGAAGCTATGAACCAAATTCGAAGATGTTGTCACAATTCCAAGCGAGCAGTTTTTAGATTACAAAACTATTTCAACAATCAACAAGGAACAATCAAATAGGGAGAAAATGCTTGGGGGATTGACTAACCAATTGCGAAGTTTAACTTAGTGGGTGCAAAACACTACCAAAAAATGTTAATTTGTCATGGCTAGAATGGACTGTAGGTAAGGCACTTTTCTCTCGAACAAATTACCTTATTTCCATTGAGTTCTTTCGAACCTCAATGTACTCCATAAGAAGACGAGATCACAATCTCATCAAATCTATTCTCTCGAGCTAGATACAAAGGATGAGTCTTGAGTTTCACTTTCTCAAGCTGAAACCATCATGACCCACTAGCTATGGATGCCAAGTTACCACCTTAGCTCTATACTTCTTTGTCAAGCAAGCATAAAACCTTGAGATATATTGCACTAAACATATAATATAGGAGTTAAACCACCGTAATGACTCAGACCCACTTCAAATTAACAACAAAAATCAATAATCACTAACACCCATTAAGTCAAACGTAATAATTTGTTACATTGTCAAACCCCCAAGATTGGGATTTTAGACAATCATCGTAAAAAGATGAAATTTGATACCTGCTACATGTTCCATAGCTGGGTATGTGAAAATTGAAAGTCTAAAATGACTAATATCTTCCCTATTACAATACCTAATTGAAAAACCTTGCTAAAATCACTTAAAATCAACAATAGCATTGTTTTTGCTCTCTATCTTTTGTTCCTCACAATATCTAGACACTTTCTCTCTCTTCCAAAAGACAATTTATACTAATTTGAGGTGTGGCTTTTTGGGTCCAATCGGTGAGAAAAGTCAGGCTTTGCCAACCATTCAACGATGCGCCGATCATCTTTTCCTCTCGCCTTCTTTCTTCATCTTTTCATCGTTCAAGCACTATAATTTTAGGCGATCGAAATCGAGATCGCTGATCATTTCTGTGATTCGCCCTTTAATCTTGTAGCTCGCCAAATTGAATTCACCTTAGCTTCAATTGGTACTTTCGGCGACGTGGTCATCATTCACTGAAACAGTCGGTGAGTCGCCAAGAGGGAATACAGTTCTTCCAATTTCAGACTCAGTGTTCTTTAACTTTAGGTGATCAAGGAATGACTTGGTGATCTGCTGAGTTCTCTTAGCGATCATCACGCTATTTTTTCTCTCTCTTTTTCAACTTGTGTTGTTCTTTTTTCCTATTAATGTCCTAGCTTTGTTCCTCAACTTATATACCTAAAATTCTAGGATTTTTCCTCATTTCGTGGCACAAATATAGTATTTATGGACACTAAACCAAAGTAAACAAATCCCTAAATGAGTCCAAATCACGGACTCATCAAAACCCCCAACTTAAACTTTTGCTTGTCATCAAGTAAAACTCAAGTTCAGTAGTTAAAAAGGGATGTCTCAAATAGTTCTACAAACTACTCAACATGAATGCACACAACAAGACTCAACTACTCATGCAATGATCAATTGTGCACTTAAAGATTCAAGTTGTGACTTCACTAAAACCAAAAATACTCAAGCTCACAGTACTCACTTCAAACATAAGTTCAAGCTCAACAAAGGTACTCAAATTCCCTCACAACAAAGATGATTCCATAATCACACACAATTCTTCAATGATTTATAGATCCGGAATCACATACAACTCTCACAGTCACAAAGATAAACACATGCATGACTTCACCCATAGGTTTGCCCTTATTTTCCAATCAACACTCGTTTCAGCTCACTCAAGATCATAAATGTCTTTCAAGGCTTGTAACAGGGCTGAGTGTACTGGAGACGATTGTACACTTAGTCATTTATACATCATTGACAAAGACGTCCATGGCCGGCTCTAGTGGAGCCAGTGTTGCTATTACACCGGGCACTGATGCCCAAGATCAGAATGTTGCACTGGGTATTGATGCCCTAACAGATGGAGTGAATGTGTAGAAAGGAGTATTCTTTACCTCCCTCTCTGTTGTTTTTATTGACTTTTGATTATTTTGGTTGCATTTGAGGACAACTGCTTTTTGTTTGTGGTGGGGTGAGGTATTTCCATACCTACCTCTTGTGACTGCATTTTATGTGTATATATATTGGGTTTTTTGTTTTTTAAATTATGTGTTGATTCTATCTTGTGGATGTTTAAGCTTCTGGCTCCTTGTTATGAATGACAATGGTTTTTCACCCTTTTGAAAGTGTTTGCCACCTCTTGTTGTGTGTAAATATGGTTGTTCTTTTGCAAATTTGAGTATCAAATATGATCAATACCGATGACTTGAACAGTGCTCTTAAGCGAACAAAAATGAATGCGCAGCTACGATGAGGCCAAATGAAGTTACATAGACAATATGTGGACTTTTTGCATCTCGTTGTGACTAGCTGGTTATCGAATGGAGTCTCTTGTGATGAACGTTGAACACTAGCTCGAATAAGTCTCGTTTGATATTGGTGCCAATGTCTTGTGTGATGAGATTACTGTGAACCATGTGTGATAACACCTCTAATTTTCCCCATTGGTATTGAGGTTAGGCAATAAGGGATGTAATTTTATCTCAGACAATTACCCCAAATCAGGTTATTTCTCTCAAAGATCAACAAGCATGCATATTAAGAGCAGCCCACACCTTAATCCATTCACTCTCTCGAGCTAAATGTGTGGGATTGGGTTTATGATTCACTCTCTCGAGTTGAACCCAGGTCAACATAATACTCACAAACCATTAATCAAAAACCTTAGTTCTAAAGCCTCTCTCTCTAGCAACCTAGGTCATGTTGTCTGCGAGTACGAGGTATACCTGTACTGAAGTCCATGTTGATCACTTCCCACTTCCAAGTAGGACTGTTGATCTCTTAAGTCATACCTCCTAGTTTATGATGTTCTACCTTCACTTGTTGATAATTAGGGAACTTAGCCACAAAATCTGCTATATCTCTCTTCATGCCATTCCACTAAAAGATTTCCAGTAGATCACAGGTCATTTTAGTGGCACCTGAATGAATAGAATACCTAGAGCTATGGGCTTTTGTAAGGATTTGTTGTATCAACTCACCCACCTTAGAAACACATAAACGACCCTGTTAGTGAAGCACACAATCTCCCGCTAGGGAGAAAACCTCAACTTTCTGCTGATGAACTGCACTTTTCATTTGAAATAACAAAGGATCACTCTCCTATTTTTCCTTAACCTCCGCTACCAATGAAGATCCTATTATGAACTGTCCCACCATCATCTGATATGTTCATAAGGAAACTTCTAAGCAAGCAAACCGATGAACAACTTTTGCCAATTCTTCCCTTTCTTCCTCTATATGTGCTACACTACCCATAAATAGTCTGCTAAGAGCATCAGCTACTAATTAGCTTACCAGGATGGTAGAGCACATTCATATCATAGTCCTTGAGGAATTCAAGCCATCTCCATTGGCGAAGATTCAACTCTTTCTGGATAAAAACATATTGAAGGCATTTATGGTCTGTGAACATATCCATATAAACACCATACAAGTAATGTCTCAAATTTTTAGGGCAAATACTACGGCTGCAAGCTCATGGTCATGAGTCGGATAGTTCCTCTCATGCTCCTTAAGCTGTCTAGAACTATAAGCTATAACCTTACTTCGCTGCATCAACACACAACCAAGGCCGACCCTAGATGCATCACAATATATCACATCGCCATCTGAATTCTCTGGTAGAGTCAAAAAAATAGTTGTAGTCAACCTAGTTTTCAGTTATGCAAAGCTTTTATCACATTCGTCAAACCACTAAAACTTAACCTTTTTCTGAGTCAACTTAGTCAATGGAGAAGTGAGGATGAAAATCCTTCCACAAACCATTTGTAATAACCAGCCAAACCCAAGAACATTTTTATATCGGTAGGAGAGGTGGGTCTGGCCCATTGTTTCACTGCCTCTATTTTCTGAGAATCCACTCGAATCCCACCGCTAGCTACTATATACCAAAGGAAAGCAACTGATTGTAACCTAAACATGCATTTGCAAAACATAGCGAATAACTAGTGATCTTTAAGAGTTTGTAGGACTACCCTTAAATGAGTCACATGTTCTTCCTCATTCCTAGAGTAAATGAGGACATCATCAGTAAAGACGATAACAAACAAGTCAATATACTGTTTGAACACCTTCTTCATCAAATCCATGAAAGTTGCAGGAGCATTGGTTTGTCCAAATGACATAACTACAAATTCATAGTGACCATACAGAGTTTTGAAGGCTGTTTTTGGGATGTCACTATCTATGACTTTGAGTTGATGATAACCGGATCTGAGGTCTATCTTTGAAAAATGACTAGCACCCTAAAGTTGGTCAAACAAGTAATCAATCCTGGGGATAGGGCACTTAATTTTTATTGTGACTTTGTTCAACTGCCAATAGTGAATGCACATCCTGAGAGAACCATATTATTTTTTCAAGAACAACACTATAGCACCTCATAAAGAGATATTGGGTCTATTGTAGCCCTTATCTAGAAGGTCTTTCAACTACTCTTTCAGTTCCTTATGTTTAGCTGGAGCAGTTCTGTAAGGAGGAATAGAAATAGACTGGGTATCTGGAAGGAGATCAATTCTGAAGTCGATTTCCCTTTTGGGAGGAACTCCAAGAAGATCGTCTGAAAATACTTCTAGGAACCCATTTACTATAGGAACTTACTTAATAGTTTGGGTTTCAGAGCTTGAATCCTTAAACCAAAGTAGATGATAGATATACCCCTTGGAAATCATCTTTCTGGCCTTAAGGTAAGAAATAAATCGACCCACACTGAGCTATTACCCTTCCATTCTAATATTGGCTCATCTGGAAATTGGAAACGGACGATCCTAGTTTTACTATTGATTGAGGCATAATAGGAATGTAACTAATCCATGCCTCGAATGATATCAAAGTCTACCATTTCTTACTCTACAAGATCTACTGAGGTGACTTTCTAAGAGACTGTGACAGGGCAATTTCTGTATACCCGTCTAGCTATAATTGGGTCACTAACTAGTGTAGAGACTTAGAAGGGTTCTAAAAGAGTTTATGGACTGACACAAAAGTTTACTGCTATATATGGAGTTACAAAGGAAAGAGTAGCCATTAGATCTAACAAAGCATAAACATCTAAGTGAAAGACTCGTAGCATACTTGTGGCCACATCAACAGAATCTTCTTGATACTGGAGAGCCTGGAGAGCATACAACATGTTCTAACGTTGACCGCCACCTGTTCTAGATGAAGCACCTTGCTGAGTTTGGCGACCTGCTGGTGATGTTGGAGCTGTAGACTGAGCCCTACTATTGTTACCTCCATATCCCTATTTAGAAGAAAGGCAATCCCTCAACCTATAGCCAAACTGACCACATCTAATACACCCTTATTTCCCTGTAAGACACTTGCCCGGATGGTTCTTACCACATTTTGGACAAGTTGGGTAGGTCCTATTACCTGAAACACTCCCCTGAGACTTAGAGCCTGATGCCCTACCTTTCTTATCATATTGAAAATTGTAGGATTGAACACTAGCTGATGAAGGTGCTGGAGTGGTAGATTTCCACCAAAACTAAGAGTGATTTCCACCACCCGATTTCTTCAATGAGTACTCATAATTACCTTACCTAGCCTTCTTATTGTCCTAAGCATGTTCCCTAAGCTTGTGTCCCTCAACCTAATGAGCATGGTTCATAAGCCTAGAGATATTCATATCTTCGAAGAAATACCTAGTAGCTTCCCCCATCGATTCTTATTAAAGGTCATTGATCGCGGAAGGTCCACACACATTCACAAAATTACAGAGGTGATTATTAGTATCTTCACACTCAAAACCTCCGAATAATCCTCTTATTTTGATAATTACACCATTGGTTAACTTATGGTAAAGGTAATATTCTTTTGAATAGATGGTACCTCAATTTCTCCAATCTCTTTGGTGACATTAGGATTAACCTAGTCCCTTTTTTTAATATCATTATCTTGACCATGGCAACTAGAATTATCACCATTGTTTGCATTCATTGTTCCACCTACTAATAGGGCACAAAAATAAAACCAAGTGTAAGTTTTTTCAACTATAAGAAAATTAGTCCATAAATTACTTCTCAAATTGAATTCTTTACCACCACTCCCCGGTAGCGACACCATTTTTGATAACGTTCTAACTACTCCCTAATACAAATACAAACAGTTAGTGATTGTTTTCAATAAAAATTAGCCAACTAAAAGTCAAGGTCGAATCCCACAAGGAGTAGTGTAAAGGTAAGAATCCAAGAAGTGAATTAAAGTGTGACTAATCTATTGTAGTAGATGATGCAAATGGGTGGATTATTATACCAAATTTATTCAAGTAATATCAAGGTCAAGGGTGAGAAATAAATTAAACTAAACATAGTTTAAAAAATTTAAAGCAATACTAAGGTTGTGGGGATTGGAAATCAATGTCATATAGGGCTAAAATTGTATTTCTCAACAAAGTTAAATGACCATGGATAAGGTGGATCATCTTCATAATGCTAATATTCTTTCGATCTCATAACATTAGCTCATAAAATCTTCTTCCTCTCTTATTTATGTGATTTACCATTCAACACATTACTTCACCTTAACAACTAGATTCCACTAATTTGCAAACATTAAACTAATTACCCACTCTTATTGGTCTCTTTCAAGCACCAATTAGGGTTGATAGTAAAAATCATGATCAATGCATGGGATCATATGGAATTGATCAAAAAAATGTAATTGAATCTAACTAATCATAATATGATCAAAATCAAACTATTTAAATCCATACAAATAAAACTTATGAGGAATTGAATCAAACTTATAAATATAGGGAAATTGAATTGGAGAATTTAGAGAAGACCTTGGTACGCAATGGCTGAATGAAACCCATTTATGAACTCCTTACATACCTTGGGAATCAAATCCAAGAATCAATGGTGAAAAATAAGGCTTAAACTTGAAATCCTAACATCTTCTTCCTTGCTCCTTGAGAGAAAAGCTTGAGACGATTTTGGGGATTTCGGGAGAATGATTTGAGAAATGGTATATTAGGACTAAAAATTAGTTAAAGGGGATAATTTTTATGAATACAATGTAGTATAGGAATAAGGTGTTGTAACACCGCAGAAACTAGTAGGCTAAACAAGAGCTTGACGTGAGGGTTAGAGTTGTATATATAACTCTCCATACTTAAAATGAAGAATTTCAGGTTAGAAACTGAAGGTACGACTCCCCAAGGACCAACAAAGGGTCCTTGAGGAGGACCCTAGAAACTTCCCCGAGAAAGCTTCCCAAGGCAATGCACCCACAAAGGGACCCATACCCCGTAGGGGGGTCCACGCAACATGGATGGCTTCGTGGGTTAGGTTCCAAAAGACACTACCTCAGAACACCACCCATGGATGACCATCACGCCCTGTGGATCCATCCACAACCCATGGGTGTGGTCTCATGGGTGAGGCAGTGTGCATGTCTTAAACGGTTAAGTGATAGTTAGTGGAACTTTCTGGAATTAATTAAGTATTAAGTGAAATCATTTTACCCTAGTTTAGACCACCTATATAAAGACTTTAGACCATTAATTAGTCATTCTAAATCATTAATTGTAAATACCCAAAATAAACCCAATTCCCTCTCAAATATTCTCTCTCTAGAAAGTGAAGAAGAAGAAGAAGATAATCAAGCTAGGTCTAGCCAAGTCTCCATTTTTTCAAACTTTGTTGGCTTTTTAATCAAGGTATGATGGCTTATTCATTCATGAATTCCTTTCATCCATGAAGCCCCCATGTTTCCCCTAATTGTGAAGATGAATCCCCAATTCTAGTTAGGGTTCCTTCCTATATTGTGGATATTGTTGTATGTTGATCCAATTGAGTGGTTTAAGATTTTTTATGATTTAATTACATGTTTTTAGTATAATTATGCATGTACTCCTGATTAACCTAAGATTCTAGGGTGAAATTTATATAGTATGGTTTTATGCCATAAAAGGGAAAATTGAGGTCTTAGATGTGACCTTCTAAGATTGATGAATTACTTTATAAATTGCTTGAGATTAGAGCACCTAGATATGAATTGCTTAAAAGTAAAGCTTGTAGACATGAATTGATTAGATTAAGGCTTATATGATGAATCATGAATAGTAGTGTTGAGATTGAGTTTATATGATGAATTATGACTAGAATTACTTAAGAATGAAGCATGTGGTTAGATGGTCTTGAGAATTAGGCATTTATGATGACCATGTGAAGTATTGTTTGAGAGTAAGGCTTGTAGTTTGAATTTGATTTCAAGGGTCGTGATGGTAAAAACTAATATGAATGAATTAGAAATGTTATGTCTTTGAGAATGAAGCTATTATGTAGGTTGGTTTGTATTTGGTATTATTGTGGAATGATTCTACCTATATGACCTATACTATGAGAATATTAGATTATGCATGTAGTGATTTGATTACATGAATTGTGATTATATCCGTGTCTAATATAGTGAATTCTAGATGTGTTGATTGAATATGCTCTATGATCCTTGAATTCAAGATATGACAACTATGCATGCTTATGAGATTTATGTAAATGTGAACACTTTGAGTGTGAAGTATCTATCATTATGATGTAACTATGGTGTTGTTGAAAGGCTATTCTCACATACACCCTCACACATGACTATGAATGAAAAGTCCATGACCATGATAATGTTGTTGTGTTTATTGAAAGGCAATTCTTATAAACAAATAATAAACATGATGTGCAAGGTTTTCTCACAATATGATGATTCGAAGGTTGAAAGGCTATTCTCACCTATTGAAACTACATGTAGACATGGATAGTGAAAGGTTATTCTCACGCATGATCTAAGAGCTATCCTAATGAACCATGTTGGATTGAGTGTTAAAACATTCCTTCATGCTTATGAACTAAGTTATGACATAACATGTACTTCATGAGAATTATGCTTAGTACCGGGTGGATATTGATCTGAGATTGAAGCTATTCCGCCAGAAAGGCCAGTTTTCTAGAAGCAATCTTTTGAGATGGAAGCTCCTACGTCAAAAATGATGGGTTTCAAGTAACAATCTCCTTAACCCATAAACTACGTGCCCCCATAGGATATTTAGCTAATAGATCCACCGAAAGCTAAAAACCCATGGTCTTACCTTAGGTAAGTAGGACAACCTTTTTCGGTGTAGGTAACATCGGATTCCATGTTAAACTCACGTGGTGTATGTCGATTAAGGCTTATTCCCTGAACAAGATTATGAATTATAAATTATAATTACTCAAGAAGCTTTACTTAGCATGAGTGAGAATTATAGGGTCTTACTCATGCATTGCACAAGTATGCTTTAAAGGTAGCTATGATATGTTCCTCTTATGTTATGGTGATCTGTGTAATGAAAATGCTTATGACTTATGCCTATTATGTATGCTTAACTTTGATTGTTGCTATAAGGTTCTTTCCTTGATATGTTTCACTAAAGGTGAATGTTCCCTTGTCTATGAGAAATAAGCTAAGGATGAGATCAAATGATGATAAAGATGAATGATAACCTAAAGTGACTTGCTTAGCATAGGTGGGATTATTGGATCATATTCATGCATCACACAAGCTTGCCTTGAGGTTGCTTATGAAGTGTTTCTCTTATTTTATGTTAAACTAGATGCATTGAGTATGCCTATGACTATGTTGTTATCTCTTATGCTAATAGCCTATGTCTTATGATAATGTCTCTTATGCTTATGACTTATGTTTTTGTCTCTTATGATTATGGTATATGTGTTATGATGACTAATACATCTTATATGCTTATGTTGATGAAATTCACTAGCCATCATATTTAGTACATTATTGTACTAACGCATACTCTTGCCTACATTCTTATCAAATGGAGGGTCTGACGACATTGGGTTCCATTATCGTGGCTAGGTTTCTAGTAGAGCAAGGATTTGAAGGCTTGGTGAGTCCTCATAGAACCGAGGATGTGATCACATTTCTTTTATGCCTTTATTTTATGTTTAGACTTTTGTATGGGCTGCGTCCCAATGTTTTATTCAAGTTGTTTTAGATGGTTTGAGACAAAATGTTATAGACTTCCACTTGCTTTTATAAAAGACTTTGATTTTATGGAAAACATTTTAAAATTTTTGCATCATTTATTTTATCTTATCTTATGATATGCTAAAGGGATTATATGAGACCCTTTGGGGTTGAGTACGCCTTGTTACATCTAGGGGGTACCCCTGGGTTGTGACAAACTTGGTAATCAGATCAAAAGGTTTAGAATGGTTCTAAGATGTCCTTAACCACGTCTAGTAGAGTCTTGTTCATAAATTTGAAGCACTTCACATTTATGAATAGGAGGCTATCGAATGTTTTAGGAAACTTCACATCTTCATTCTCTAAGTCGTGCCTTGGAGTTTAATTCTATCAGGTTCTATGCTCTTCAAGCTAGAGGTGAACAAAAGAGTCCTCTGAATGTTGCTCCCGGTATGAGTTATATGCTTTATTAGATTTTGGTATGATTGATAATTTCTTCATAGATGTAAATGTTTTATTAGACCCCGATGCTACTTGTTAGACTTTGATGTTAACTTTAATATGAATGGGTTGCATTATTGATATTATTTTATTAATTGTAGAACCTGACTTAGTCATTATGAGTCTTAGGGTGTGTAGGAGGATTCGATAAAAATGGTGCTTAAAGTAGTGCCTAGATGGGTTGAGTGAATAAGACTCCTCTTAAGGGTAGTAATGAAATTCACCATGGTTTAGAATAATCTTTTGTGAAGGATAGGAAAGCTTAATGATGACTTGCTCCAATCATAGAATTGAAAGAAAAGGTGCTTAGAAAGTCCACCTAGGCTTGCTCCAATCTTAGAATTGAAAGAAAAGGTGCTTAGAAAGTCCACCTAGGCTTTCTCCCAAGGGGGAGATGATGTGCTTAGATAGCAAGGTTGTTGAGTGTTCTTGATATTTATGAATTGGTTGGCTTGAAATTCTCACCTTGAGAGGTGTAGTGAGTTTGAGAAGTTTAGTCCCGATTTTGTAGGCTCATACAAGATCTTGAGCGGAGTTTGTAAGGTTGCTTGTGAGTTAGGGTTTCTTAATGAGAACTTCTCTAATTTTGAAATACCGATAGGGATCTTAGACTGGAAAGTTCAGAAATAGAAGATTAAGGAAGATGTTTCCATAAAAGTGTTAAGAAATGGTTTTTTTGTAAGGATTTTAGGTGAGGGTACTACTTGGGAGGCTGAGGGCCAATAAAAAGTCCCGATATCCCCATCCTTTCTCCTTGTACTCCTCCTTTAGCAAAAGATTATGAGTTCCTCATAATTTACTTTTTATGTGAAGTCATGTGTGATTTGTATGTTTCCATGAATTCCTTACGTGGTGCGTGTTCATGAAAACTTGTATTTTTGGAAGAAAATGAAGTTACATTATTAATTCTTCCCATGTTGATGTGCACTGAGTATGAGTTGCCTATTTTATTTCATGAGATGAATCGACGAACATATCTTGATATGATTTTTTATAGTAAATTGCATTTAGACTCCATGATAATTGTTGAGTATTCATTAAAGCTTTGAAAAGGTAATTCCTCCTAAGAACATGAGAAATGTTGAAATTTGATACATAATGGGGTTGTTAGATATAGTACCTACTTCCTTGTGATGCATGGATTACGTTTGAGTTGGAGTTGAAGTTTCCTCCTTTGAATTGTGCATTATTTTGATGTTGTATGCATGATGGGCTAATAGTGTTGAGTCTTTACTTCCGTAAGGTGTCTAGATCATCATTCGAGGTCGAATGTTCCCAAGGGGGAGATACTGTAACACCATGGAAACTAGTAGGCTAAACTAGAGCTTGACGTGTGGGTTAGAGTCATAGATATAACTCCCCGTACTTAAAATGAAGAATTTTGGGTTAGAACATCAAGGTACGACTCCCCAAGGACCAATCGAGCATCCTTAAGAAGGACCCTAGCAAACTTCCCCAAGAAAGCTGCCCAAGGCAGTGCATCCACGAAGGGATCCACTCATCGTAGAGGGGTCAGGCCACGTGGATGGCTTCGTGGGTTAGGGTCCCAAAGAAACTACCTCATACCACCACACACGGATGACCAGCAATCCTCATGGGCATGGTTTCATTGGTGAGGCAGTGTGTATGTCTTAAACGGTTAAGTGATTGGTGAGTGAAACTTTCCGAAGTAAATTAAGTATTAAGTCGCGTAGTTTTACCCTAGTTTAGACCACCTATATAAAGAATTTACACAATTAATTAGTCAGTCCAAATCATTATTTCTAAATCCCCAAAACAAACCCAATTCATTCTCAAATATTCTCTCTAGAAAGTGAAGAAAAAAGAAGAAGAAGAGAATCAGGTTAGGTCAAGAAATATCTCCATTGTTTCAAGATGTTTAGGCTTTCTAATCAAGGTATGATGACTTATTAATTCATGGATTCCTTTCATCCATGAAGACCCCATGATTCCCCCCATTGTGAAGATGAATCCCCAATTCTAGTTAGGATTCCTTTCTATATTGTGGTTATTGTTGTATGTTGATCCAATTGAGTGGTTTATGATTGTTTATGATGTAATTAAATATTTATAGTATTATTATACATGTATTCTTGATTAACATAAGATTGATTAATAACTTTATGAATTGCTTGAGATTAGAGCACCTAGATATGAATTGCTTAAAAGTAAAACTTGTAGACATGAATTGATTAGATTAAGGCTTATATGTTGTATCATGAATAGTAGTGTTGAGATTGAGTTTATATGACGAATTATGACAAGAATTACTTAAGAATGAAGTATGTGGTTAGATTATCTTAAGAATTAGGCATTTATGACGACCATGTGAAGTACCGCTTGAGAGTAAGGCTTGTAGTTTGAATTTGATTTCAAGGGTCTTGATGGTAAAAGCTAATATGAATGAACGAGAAGTGTTAAGGCTTTGAGAATGAAGCTATTATGTAGGTTGATTTGTATTTGGTATTATTGTGGAAGGACTTTACCCACATGACCTATACTATGAGTATATGAGATTATGCTGTACTGATTTGATTACATGAATTGTGATTTTATCCATGTCTAATGTAGTGAATTCTAGATGTGTTGATTGAATATGCTTTATGATCCTTGAATGCAAGATATGAGAACTATGCATCCTTATTAGATTTATGTAAATTCTTTGTGAACACTTTGTGAGTGAAATGTCTATGATTATGATGTAACTATGGTGTTGTTGAAAGGCTTTTCTCACATACACCCTTACTATGAATGAAATGTCCATGACCATGATAATGTTTTTGTGTTGATTGAAAGTCTATTCTCATGAACACATAATAAACATAATGTGAAAGGTTTTCACACAATATGATGATTATAAGGTTGAAAGGCTATTATCACCTATTGAATCTACATGTAGATATGGATGGTGAAAGGTTATTCTCACGCATGATCTAATAACTATCCTAATGAACCATGTTGGTTTGAGTGTTAAAGCACTCTTCAGTGCTTATGAACTAAGTTATGACTTAACATGTACTCCGTGGGAATTTTGCTTAGCACCAAGTAGATATTTATATGAGATGGAAGCTCTTCCATCAAAAAGGTCAGATTTCTAGTAGCAATCTCTTGAGATGGAAGCTTTTCCATTAGAAAGGGCAGGTTTCTCATAACAATCTCCTTATACCATAAAGTACGTGCCCCTGTAGGCTATTTAGCTAATGGATCCACCTAAAGCTAAAAAACCATGGCCTTACCTTAGGCAAGTAGGACAACGCTTTTCGGCTTGGGTAACACTGGATTCCATGTTAAGCTCACATAGTCTATGTCGGTTAAGGATAATTCCCACGACAAGACTATGAATTATGAATTATGGTTACTCAAGAAACTTTACTTAGCATGAGTGAGATTTATGGGGTCTTACTCATGCATTGCACAAGTATACTTTGATGTAGCTATGATATGTTCCTCTTATGCTATGGTGATCTATGTGATTAACATTCTTATGAAATATGCTTATGATATATGCTTAACTTGGATTGTTGCTATAAGTCGCTTTCCTTGATATGTTTTACTAAAGGTGAATGTTGCCTTGTCTATGAGAAATAATCTAAGGATGAGATCAAAAGAAGATAAAGATGAATGAGAACCTAAAGTGACTTGCCTAGCATGGGTTGGATTATGTAATCTTATTCATGCATTGCACAAGCATTCCTTGAGGTGACTTATGAAGTGTTTCTCATATGTTATGTTAAACTAGATGCATTGAGTATGCCTATGACTATGTTGTTATCTCTTATGCTTATAGCCTATGTCTTATAATAATGTCTCTTATGCTTATGACTTATGTTATTGTCTCTTATGAATATGGTATATGTTTTATGTTGACTAATGCATCTTATATGCTTATGTTGATATATGCTAGACATCATATTTAGTACATTATTGTACTAACACATACTCTTGTCCACATTCTTATTAAATGTAGGTTATGACGACATTGGGTTCCAATTCTCGTGGCTAGGTTTCTAGTAGAGAAAGGATTTGAAGGCTTGGTGAGTCCTCATAGCACCGAGGATGTGATCACGTTTCTTTTATGCCTTTATTTTATGTTTAGAATTTTGTATGGGCTGCTTCCCAAAGTTTTATTCAAGTTGTTTTAGATGGTTTGAGACAAATTGTTATAGACTTCTGCTTGCTTTTATAAAAGACTTCGATTTTGTGGAAAAAGTTTTAAAATTTCCACATAATTTTTATTATATTATGTTATGATATGCTAAGGGACTTGTATGAGACCCTTCGGGGTTGAGTACGCCTTGTTACATATAGGGGGTACCCCTGGGTCGTGATAGGTGCACAGGAAAATACTAGACTGCCCATTAAAATAACTGTTGGTCAGTCATACAGTTGTGACCTACAGGCCATAAAAATTCATATGAACAATACTAGAAAATTATAGGTTGATTGTCTAGTGCCTAAATCTTAGGAAATTCCTATGACTCATTTCTACGTACCATCAAAATTCTTATGGTCCTTCGACCCCATCCGTAGACCTCTACTTTCAACTCAAAATCTTACTAAGTTTAAGACCTTTCTACGGAACCTTCCTATTGTCCATAGTCTATTCGACAGAGCACCTGCTCAATCCTTGAATGGGTTACTTGGTCTTGATTTTGAAAATATTTTTCCCACTTCCTACGAGATTGTACACGACCTGTAAAACATCATACAAATCATAGAATAGTCTCGTGGACCTGAACAATAGTGATCTTTGCCTTCTTTCCTTTTTAAATTTTTCAGGTTTTAGAAGTTTTGACTAAAATATATGTTTTCCAATCAATTTCATGTGAACCCATGCATTGATAATGATTTTGACTTTGAACCATAGTTTCCATGAATATGAATAAAAATTATAAATTTATGAATGATATTTTTCATGAACTTAAGCATGATTTATGAAAAATGTTGTTTTATAAGCTAGGGCGCTATAAGATTGTCATCAATGAAATTGTGAAAGGTTTCTCACAAATTAAAAAAATCATGGTGTGGTGAAAGGTTTACTCACATAGACTTGATTCAAGATTTAATGAGCTACTCTATGATGTTTTAGCCTTGATTAGTTACTTAATTGTACTTCTCCGTGGATGATTATATTTATATGTTTATGACTATTCCCTATGGATTTAACTTAGTACTGAGAGAACTTTGAGGTGGAGACTCAAATAGGGTTGTCTCTAGTAGCAATCTCTTATTTGAAACTACGTGCCTCTATAGAATTGTCTTAAATGGCCTAGATAGTTGATCCACTTATAACATATGACATGATATAAAGTTCTACCTTAGCAAGTATACTCTCCCTTCTCGATGTAGATTTACATCAGCTTCTATGTATAGCTTACATGGTCTATTATTGCTTAAAGCTAACATCCCACAAAATGAACTAAGTTACTCTCAAATATTTTATGAAGCTTTCCTTAAGTTCATAAGATATAGTAACCATGTTCATAATTTATGATTCTTCCCTAAAGGTTTTTACTATGTTAGCTTGGTCATGCATTTCATGTTTACGATTATGCCCCCATAAGATCATATTTTATGTTTTCTTGCATATGCCTCACACTTAGTACATTCATATATTAATGCATATTCGTGGGTAGTGAGTACCTAGAGATTTGACGAATTGGCGAGTCCTCATACTCTGAGGACCATGTCACATTTATTTCTTTTCTTATGTCTTTATATTTCAAATATTGTATGTGGTGTACGGGTTACGTCCCAACCACTCCTTTTAATGTAGTAGTTGGCTTGTCAGGACTATGTTAGACTTATGCTTTAAAATGTCAAACCATTTTCTTAAAATGACACTCCTTACTTTTGCCTTTTATTATGTGTTGAATATATGTCAAGTGGCTTTTGTAGGGCCTCTCACGGTATTATACGCTATGTCACGTCTAGGGTGTACTTTGAGTCATTAAAAACATGGTATTCTGAGCACAAGTTTTAGGAAAAAGTCCTAGAATATCTAACAAGCCGCGTTGAGTAGAGTCTTGTTCATAAGTGTGAAGTGCACCATATTTATGAATAGGAGGCTACAAAGGATTTAGGAACTTTACTTCTTTCATTTCTTTAACGTGGTGTCATGGAATCTATCTCTATGAAGATCCTTATCCTAAATAGTGTTTGATCCTTTTCAGGATATGGTCCCCTGAAGAGCATACGTGAGAAGAAGTACGGATAATGATAATGTTGAGTCTCAGGTCCTTTAAGTTTTAGTTTATCGTTTGGACGATTAAGTGACTTATGATGAATTACAAGCCGTTTTCCATGTGTTGGCTCAAGATATGATACCCTAAGACAATAGAGAGGCTTATGCTCATGTAAACCCATATGTGGATACGATAGCGATAATGATAAGGAACTTTACTAGGATGAATCTTTCGTAATTCCATGGTTCTAAGGTTGATGAAGATCCTAAAGAATTCATTGATAAGTTTTACACAATAGAAGGTATTATAAGATTGTCGATGGTTGAGAAGGTAAAGTTGGCCTCTTATCAACTAAAGGGTGTTGCTTAAGTGTGGTTTGAACAATAGAAGAGGAGGTGACGGTTGATGCGGGTTCTATTGAATAAGAGAAATAAGGATGCTTTTCTTGATCATTTATTTCCTCTTGAAATGAGAGAACATAAAGTTCTTGAATTTATTAACCTCCGACAAGGCAATATAAGTGTGAAAGAGTATGCTTTGAAGTTCACTCAATTTGATAAGTATGTTCCAAGTATGGTTGCCGATCCTAGGATAAGAATAAACAAGTTCATGTCGTGTGTATTCGATATAGTTGTCAAGGACTGTCATACTATCATGTTGATCAAGGAGATGGATATTTCTCGTTTGATGATACATGCCCAACAAATTGAGGAGGAAAAGTTCAAGAAAAGGGAAAAGAAGTAAAAAGGGCTAGGACTGACGATAGTGACTTTTCTAATTCTTGGTTCGGTAGACATGGATGTCCCTAATTTTAGAAAACGTTTTTTGTTAATGTTCTTCTAATGTTCTGACACTTGAGTTCAACAAAGATAGGGTGCCTAACCCTAAGACTCAAGCATAAAATGGTGGTAATGGATCTTCCATCCCTGCTTGCAGTAGGTGTGGTAATAAACATGATGGTAAATGCCTAGCCAATACAGATGATTGCTTTGGTAGTTGGAATATTGATCACAAAATGAACGTTTGTCCTTTGCAAGAAAGCAAGGGTAAGGATGGTAGGTAAGTTCAACCTACAGGTTCTAGTTTGGGTTCTTCAAAAATAATATATTCTATGATGTTCATACTCAATAGAATCGTGAGGATTCTCTAGATTTGGTGATCGATATGTTGAAAGTCTTTCATCTTTATGTTTAAGCTTTACTTGATCCGAGTGCTACTTTGTCGTTTTTAATCCTTTGTGGACATGAGATTTGATGTTGGTTTCGAAATCCTTCCTAATCCTTTTCATGTCTCTACTCCCACGGGTGATGCTACTGTGGCTAAGAGAGTCTACATAAATTGTTCTATTCTTTTTTATAAATCCATTCATATTGATTTCGTAGAGCTTGATATGTTAGATTTTTATGTTATTCTTGGGGTGGATTGGCTTTATGCATGTTATGCTTCCATAGAATGTAGGACCCAATGGGTCACTTTCAAGGTCCAGAATGAACATATCATGTCATAGGAAGGGGGAAATGATTTTTAAGGGTTGCATTTATCATCTTGTTCAGGTTAGGGATAAAAATTTTGAGACCCCTACTCTTGGGTCAGTCCGAATAGTAAATGAGTTTCTAGAAAGGTTTCGTGATGATCTTCTCATTGTTCCTCCCGGAAGGGAAATAAACTTTGGTATTGATCTTATCCTAGATATGCAGCTTATCTCTATTCCTTCTTATCTTATGGCCATGATAAAACCTAAGGAGTTAAAAGACGAATTGTTGGATAAGGGTTTTAGTAGATCGCGTATCTCTCCATTAGGTGCTCCTATATTGTTTGTTCGAAATAAGGATGGTTCTCTCAGAATGTGCACTGACAATCGACAATTAAATAAGGTTACCATTAAGAACCAGTATCCTATTCCGAGGATTGATGGTTTGTTTGATCAACTCCAAGGAGCAAGTTACTTCTCTAAGATTGACCTCTGGTTGGGGTATAACCAATTGAGAGTTAAGGAGAATGACATTCTAAAAATGGCTTTTCAAACTTGATATTGTCATTATAAGTTTTTAGTGATGTATTTGGTTTAACTAATCCCCGATGGCATTTATGTATTTGATGTATAAGGTCGTTATGCAATATCTTTAGATGTTTGTAGTTGTGTTTATCGATGATATCTTGATTTATTTATAGAGTCAAGAAGAGATTGTTGAGCATTTGAGGATTCTGTTGTGAATTCTCAAAGGCTGTGAATTATATGCTAAGTTTAGAAAGTGTAAGTTTTGGTTGGGTCCATTTCATTCCTTGGCCATATTGTCTCCGGTGAAGGTATTGAAGTCCATCCTAAGAAAACCAAGGAGGTTAAGAATTAGCCTAGATCCTTGTCCGCTTCGGATTTATGGAGTTGCTTGGGTTTGGCTGGTTACTATAGAAGGTTCATGGAAGGGGTTTTCTTTATTGATTAACCTTTGATGACGTTGACTCAAAAA
Source organism: Solanum pinnatisectum (assembly GCA_035578085.1). Lineage (NCBI taxonomy): Eukaryota > Viridiplantae > Streptophyta > Magnoliopsida > Solanales > Solanaceae > Solanum > Solanum pinnatisectum. The sequence continues at coordinate 16,034,747 of CM069086.1, read as the reverse complement.
AGGTAAAATTCTTATTGTCAGAACGTTATGAGAAGAGTTTCCAAGAGTTCAAGGATATGACTCACTTCGGCCCCTATTTTGACTTTACCAGAAGGAAAGATGATTTTGTGGTTTATTGTGATGCTTCATAGACTGGTCTTGGTTTTATTTTGATGAAACATGGAAAATTAATTGCTTATTATTCAAGGAAATTAAAGGTGCATGAAAAGAGTTGTTCAACTCATGATTTGTAGTTAGCGACAATGGTGTTTCCTCTTAAGATTTGGAGACACTACATGGATGGTGTTCACCAATCAAAAGAGTTTAAAGTATGTGTTCACTCAAAAGGATTTGAATCTTCACTAAAGGAGGTGTCTTGAGTTGTTAAAGGATTACGACATAAGTGTCCTATATCATTAGAGAAAGGTTAATATGGTGGGGGATTCTCTTAGTCGGTTATCAATGTGCAGTGTTACTTATGTTGAGGATGATAAGAAGAAGTTAATTCACAATATTCATAGATTGGCCTACTTGGGTGTTCATTTAATTTATTCTAATGATTGTGTTGTAGTTGTTCATAATGGTTTGAAATCATCTTTGGAATCTAATGTGAAGGCTAAGCAAGATCTTGATCCAATTATGGTTGATTTGAAGAAGCTAGTTTCCAAAAAAAGCCATTGAGGCTTTCTCCAAAGAGGGAGATGGTGTCCTTAGATACCAAGGTTTGTTATGTGGTCCTAATATTAATGACTTCAGCAATAAGATTTTGACAGAAGTTCACACTTCTCAGGAATTTATTCAGTCGGGAGCCACTAAGATGTATCATTATTTATGGGAAGTCTATTGGTGGAATGAGATGAAAAATGATATCGCAGAATTCGTCGCTAAATGTCTGAATTGTCAACAAGTGAAGGTTGAGCATTAGAAACCAGGTGGTTTGACTAAAAACATAAGTATTCCTACATAAAAGTTGGAAGATTTGAATATGGACTTCATTATGGGCTTACTCTGCACTCATCCATAGTTTGACTCGATTTGGGTCATACTGTACCAAATGATTAAATTAACTAACTTTGTTAGTGTTATGATTTCATTATCATCATAAGATTATGCTAAGATTTATACTAAGAAAACGGTAAGGTTGCATGGAGTGCCTTTTTACATTATCTCTGATCGAGGTACTCACTTTACATCTCCATTTTTGTGGTCATTTAAGAAAGGTGTTGGTACTTAAGTGTAGCTTAGCATGAGTTTTCATCCTCAGATCGATAGACAAGCCGAACGTACCATTCATACATTGAAAGACATTTTAAGAGCTTGTGTGATTGACTTCAAGGGAAATGGGGAGGATCATTTCCCATTGATTGTGTTTTCTTATAATAATAACTATCAGTATAGTATTGGGATGGCCCATTTGACGCTCTTTATGGTTGGAGCTGTATGTATCCTATTGGTTGGTTTGAAGTTTGTGAGGTCTCTTTGATAGGGCTCAAATTGGTGCATGAGGCTATGGAAAAGGTTCGACTTGTTCGTGAGAGGTTGACAACGGCTCAATGTTGACAAAAGTCCTATTTCGATGTTAGAAGAAGAGGAGGAAGATCGTTGAACCCTTCATTAATTAAATAATGTAGGCACAAGTATGCTTTAGTACACAAAATGTATTAAGTATGAGGAATATGAATAAAATGTAAAACATGATCATAAGGGGACATAAATGATACATGATATCCATGACAAAAGCTAAAACATAGTTAAACCTTTTAAAAATAATCATAAGTCACAAACATGGAAAATGCATCTTAAAATTGCAGTGAAAGCTTTATAAAACCTTTAAGAACATCTTAGTTCACTTTTGTGGGATATTTACTATAAACCGGCATAGACCACGTGATCTATAATGTGTAATTTGGTGTGTTGCTCGTACACCAAAAAGAGATTCCCTTACTTGCCAAGGAAATGACCTTAAGTTTCTAGCTTCAGTGGATGCACTATCTATGACTTTCTAAGACAAACCCTACAAAGGAACGTAGTTAGGAACAAAGATATTATCCTCTCGGTGCTAAGTTAAAATGCAAACGAAATAGTTAATAATCCAAACTTAAAACATCATAGAGTTGCTCCTTAAACAATGTATAAAAAATCCTTTTAAAAATCATTATTTATTAATGTGAGAAAGTCCTTTCATAATTTCATTAATGCTTATCTTTAAGCAACCTAGATCATAAAACATTCCTTTAATAAATCATGCATAACTTTTATGAAAGCATAATTCATACTTCCATAGATTCTTCATAAATTCATGGCGTTAATAAATCACAGGTCTTGGGGTTTGAGATGTTTTTCAGTAGATAGAGAGTCCCAAGGTAGCCCAGGCTCTGAGAGGGTCGTTGAATACCTTTCCTCCTCAAGTTTGGTGTTAGGATGCCTGAGTCTCTTTGAAGGTACACCACAAGCGGGGTGTTGTTCTTTGAGCAGTGGGCGCTTCTCAAGATAAAGTTGGGTTGACTTGTCCTTAGTTGGGCTCTTTTTCCATTTTTGAGTATTTATTGGGATTTATTAAGTGGATTGGTCTTACCCGTACATTATTCCTTAGATATCAAAAATTGAGTTAGAGCTTAGTCACGCATTGTCTTTTGCACTCCGATTGGCATTAGAGCCTTTGATAACAACTAGTATACCTTTCCCCATGTTATTAGTCATGTGAGGGCCATGGAGTAGGTGTTCCTTGTGGCTTACAAAGATAGTGCCAATAGGCCTCGCCATCAGTACAATGGTGACAATATTCCAATTTGAGGTACGTATCAAATTAAGTGAGGGTCATTTTCCTTCTCGGCCTATCAAACCTATGGAGGTAGTACCTTAAGTGACATTGGATTCTGATATAGACCATAGTGCCTATGGAAGATATATTTTAGGTAAGACTTCTTGGAGTGTGCATTTCAGGCATTCATGTGTTGGAGCTTATTTTACACTACATGTGTCTTTTTAAGCATCTTTCTCTTGATGACAATTGTTCTTAGTGTGGCGAGGTATGACACTTTTTCAGAAAAATTGTCATAGGGACCTAAAGCAGTTGCCTAGGGGTGGTCCTAAGTTTGGTAGAGGTATACAAGGTAGCTCATCGTGTTTTGTACATTGAGCTTTAGATTGTAGGGGTTGCTTTGATTGTGGAGAGGTTGACAACTTCTACAGGGATTGCCCAAGGCGGGAGTTGATTATCAAGACACTGTCGGCATCTATTATTTATTAGGATAGGGTAGTCAAAGCTTTTCGTATCTATAGAGAGATTGACCATTAGTCTAGAGCTTGTCCCCAGCGTGGGACCCCAGTGAGATATGTGCAATTGAGTCCCTCTTGTAGGTTAATGTCACCTCTGGTCAGCGGTGGTGTCCTGAGTGGTGTTGGTGGTACTTATGGTGTTCAGGTTCAGGTCGAGCACAATTTGTTCTATGCTTCTATAGAGCGGCCAGAGGTATTCCTTCTTTGGATGTAGTTTCATTTTTTTATCCCATTGCTTATTAGTTTATGTGGTATTAGGGTTTTCATACCCATATATGCATATTTTATTTATTATCCATCTCTTGATCATCATGACAACCTTATTTGGAATTATATGTAAGTGTTTTATCTCCTATAACTGATTTATTTTAGTGGTGGATCAACAAGGTCATGTTTCTTTGATTAGAAGTAGTGTTTGAGTAACTATTTGTGTCATTGCCTTGGTGGTGGTGTTGTGATAATGGTATTGGGGTTGTTCGTATCCCCTTTTCCCATCCTTATTGTATGATTTTATTATAAGGCCAAGTCATTTTTGGTAGGTGTATAGACCAACTTTACCGATCTAAATTTGTTATGGTATTGGACCTATTCGGCTTGCGAGTCGCCTTAGTTGCATGCCATCCTTTAGGAGTAGTTGTTGGGAGATTACTGCCTGTCAGAGTTGTGGGAAGGGTAGTATGGCCTTCTATAGTGGTGTGGTAGTCCTAGGTAGCAGCTTTTTTCCTACGCATTTGTCTGATTTTCAAGTGCGAAATTGTGATTCTCTCATTCTTTTATTTTGGGTTTGTCTTTTTCTGATGGTCTTTGTGCTTGGTTATGGCTAGCCAAGATATATAGGTGTGACCTCTTGTTGCACCTTTTTAGTGCTGTTATTTCTCAGAGGTTATGTTGATAGCTCTTGAGGCTAGTTTCTGATTTGGAGACAGTGTGGTTTTTTTATTGGTGGGTTTAGGTTGTTTCCTTAGTTGGATGATCAAAATTTGTGTTAGAGGTTCATCTACTGGATGAGTCAAAGTAATTCATGGAATCTTTGATATATTTATTTTGGATGCGAGGTTTGCTATTGGTGTGTTCGGTAGCTTGTAGTGTTCGTTGATGGAAGTTGGTGCGTATGAGACATTATCAGGCTGTTGACGATGTTTATACAGTGCTTATCGAGTTGGTTTTCCTTAGTTTAGGGTGGTTTCCTTAGATTTGCAGTGGAAGAGTAGTTCACGGGCACATGATGTTGGTTTTTCAAAAGTTTCTTTGGTCGAAGTAAGTTAGTCGAGCACAATTTGTTATATGCTTATCGTTTTCATGATGATCTATCTTTGGAGTAAATATTAGTTTCAGTAGGTGGTGTTTCAGTTGGGATTGTTGGTTGGAGGACTTGGGATGGGATTGTGGGCTTTGCTCTAGGTTGATTTCATTATTATTGTTGTGGTCGTTCCTCGATATACATGTGGAGAAGGTCAGTCTTTCGAGGTCTATGTTGTATGAGTCTTGTAGGTGGAATTCAAATGGTGTTACAAATGTTCATGATAGTTAAGGACCGCCAGAACGTTCCAGGGGACAAGAAGATGTTGGATTTCAAGCATAGGGTATTTTGATTTGGGAGTTTACTAGCATCTGCCATGATCCACTTTTTGCTCAATTAGATGGTTTCAGTGTGGTATTGATTTTACATAGATGAATCTTTTTCTTTCAGATGAGCCAAGAATTTCGATTCATTTAGGGCTTCTTATTCAATGAATTAGTGTCCTCAATGACTATTTAGTGCTCATAAGTGATGTAATGTGTTGATATGTAGCAATGAAGGTTTAAGAATAAGGCAAGAACATTATGATGCGAAAATAAATGAAAAATTTGGAAAAGCTAAAGAAAAGGGAAGTTGGAGCTCGTAAAAGCCACTCAGCGACTCACCGAGTGAGCCTTTAGCCCGCCAAATATTCTTGCGAAATAGCCCATGAACCAAGCCAACTTGGTGAGCAAATGATGATTCCACGATGCACCGAATGGATTGGCAATCACGACCCAACTCGCCTAAACTTCAAGAACAATTGGAGGCATGAGTCAAGCCAAAAGGCGAGAAGAAGTGCAACTCGGCAGATTGCCGAGTCGATCAGTGATCCCGACTAATTTTGCTGAGTGGAGTCTGTTCTGTGATTTTGGAAAGTTTAGGGAATGTATAAATTCATTTTTTAAAATGAAGAAAAGGAGTTTCCACATAGTGTATTCCCAATTTTGAGAGCTTTTACATATTTTTACATTGTTGAACATTCTTAGAGAAGATTTTGATCTCGGATTTGAGGTTTTATGATTCTAGCTTTAATTTTGGTATTGAGTATTGCTGATTGTTGACAATTCGGATGATAATCAATTTGGTAATGATTTCTTACTTTTTGTTATGTTTGGCTAAAACCACCTACCTTAGGGGTATGATCATGTAATTGAATACATAAATTAGCTTATGGTTATTGTTAATTGCTGAATTTAAGAATGTTTTGAAATGGGTTGTTTTTTCATGTTCTAGTTGATGAACTGCAGTCGCAAATTCGATTCTAGCTTAGCTCTCTATGCTTGCTTGAGAAAGAGGTATAGAGTAGATTGAATGATTGATGGTTGTATTGATTTGCATCTTTACAATCCAACTTGAGAAAGTGGGCTAATTAATGAATTGGGTTGTTTTGTATTGCTAAGCTTGTTGAGGTTCGAGAGAACTCACTCGAAACAAATTAGTTGACCGAGAGATGGCTATTATATTCAAAACGTATCCTATCCATTGATATTCAACAACTTAAAGCTATTAATAATTACCCATTAAGCGAAATTAGACATCGATTGATCACAATCCTAAAGTCCTCTCTATAATCATTCAAATCCCATGTGAATTGTTTGTGTAAGTAATTGGTTACTAAAATGCCCCCCTTTGATATTGATATTCGAAACTTCTTGATTTATTTTATGTTGTGCAATATTTTACTTCTACAAAATATTAGAACGTGTCTTTACTTCATATTTGAATTCTATAGCATATCACTCCTAGTGGGATCGACCCCAATTCATTGTTGGGTTTATACTTGTTAGCGACCGCCTTCACTTTGAGTCAGAAGAAGAGTAGATGAGCGTTATGAAAAATGGCATTGCTGCCAGGAGTGGTGTTTAGAATTCTTTTTCTGAAGTGTTTTTGTGAACTAATTTTGTGTAGTAGAATTTTCATATTTGTGTTTTGTTTATTTCTCTAAACATGTGAAGAAATAAGTGTGAATTGGAGCAATGCAAGTCAATTTGGGAACAATGATAACATTAGAAACTTGCATGATGTCAATGTGGATCAACTGGGAAGTGTTGGTGCTATTCGATTGCCTCCAATTGTGGGCAATGTAGTGTTTCATGTGATCAGCATGATATTGCAGCTATTGTAAATGAAAGGTCTCTTTGGGGGAATTTGATTAACATATCAGGGCACTTTATCCAATACTAAGTGCCAATGATCATTTGTCAGTATAATAACCCAACTACGTGAGCTGAGGTCGATCCCACATGGAGTAGTATTTCCTTCCAATTCAATAATAAAAGTGTAATGACAATCACTTCAAGAAAACGCTTCTTGCACAATTAATATTTAAATCTCTAACGTCGGGTTTTAACTATCACTCCAAATTCACACTTCAACACAAATGATTAATTAATAGAATTAAATCTTGGGAATTTGATTAGCCAATTGTCAAATCTAAACAAACTGAATGAATGTTACTGTTCACAATGGGATAATTTGTTGTGGGTAGGTCTAACCATATATAAAGTAACTTTCTCTCGAACAATTACGTTCTCTATGTTCAATTCTCTCAAACTTCAACACAATCGAAAGATGCCCAGCACTTTTACCTCATCAAATCCACTCTCTCGAGCTGAAGACAAAGGATAGATCACTTGTTTCACTCTCTCGAGCTAAAACCAAGGAAACCCACTACTAAGAATGCTAAGATTTCCACCTTGCTTCCACACCTCTCTTTCAAGCAAGTGCACAACACTAAAATTGATACACGAAGTCGCACAATTCAACCTCGAAACACAACAACAACTTAGACCCACTTCAAACTAACACCATTATTCACAAGTAACAAAAACCCACTAAGTAAATTCGACAGTTGGCTTCATGATCAAAACCCCAAGTAAAGGGTTTTAGCCACTCATATAAAAAATACAAAAATTGAAATCAATTATCACTCCCATAGTTGGGTACAAATGAGAATTATAGACGAAAGTCTATTAAGAATCTTTTGTCTTCGAAAATCTCTCTGAAAATCTTATTCAAATCACCTAGAAAAAGCCTTTGGTAGTGTTGTCTCTCTATATATTTTCCTTTCCATCTTTTCTGAATATATCTCTGTCTAGCCAAAACGAATTTAAACAAGTCTGTATTATCACTACTTTAAGAGCACTCGGCGAACTAAGCTGGCATCACCAACAGATCGGTGACTCGCTGATTGTTCTTTATCTCGCCTTCATTTTTCACTTCTTTTTGGTCTAGCTACTGTAGCTTTGGGTGGTCCAGGTCCGGATCGTGGAGTAACTCTGTGATTCTCTCTCTTTCCTTCTATCTCGCCCATCAGCACTTGCATGAATCTTCCTAAGCACTTTTAGTGAGTAGGTTTATCCTACCCTGAATAGATCGGTGACATGCCGAATGGAGTTGTTGTTGGCTGAAATCATTCCCATTTTAGCTCCGGCATTCTGTAACTTTAGGCGATATCTTGGTAATTTGGCAATTCGCCGAATAATATCGGCGATCATTAGGTTTGCATTTCTTCATTCATTTAGCTTGCTTTGTTCCCTTCTTGATCAGTAGCGTCCATGCATCATTCCTAAATCCAAATGCCTAAAATTCAAGGATTACGTCATTCATTGGCACAAAACAAGACTTTGAGGGCACTAATTTTTTTAAAATTAAGGCCCTAAATGAGTCCAAATTGTGGACTCATCAACACCCCAACTTAAGCTTTTGTTTGTCCTCAAGTAAACTCAAGTTTATTAGTTCAAAAAGGATGTCTCAAATAGTGCTACACAAGATTCAATCATGAATGCACACAAAGGGACTCAACTTACTCATGTAAGGATCAATTTTGCACTAAAAATTTCAAGTTGCGACTCACCACTATCAAAGATTCTCAAGTTCGCAATACTTGCCTCAAATGCAAGTTCAAGGTCAACAAAGGTACTCAAATTCCCTCACATAAAGAATGATTCCATATTCACACACAATGGCTCATCAATTTAAAGTTCCCGAATGAAATGCAACACTCACCCTCACAAAGATGAACACAATGTATGATTTCACCCATAGGTTTGCCCGTATTTTCCCACCAATATATGTTTCAGCTCAATTAAGATCAAAAAGGTCTTTTAAAAGCTTGTACTAGGGCTGAGTGTAAAGGTATAGTCATTTAGGCTTATAGGTTGAAATCCTCATAAAATGTGATGTGAACAACACCTTCTTTCTTTTTCTTCATCAGTTTCATTCAAGCTCAAAAGTGACCTCTTATTCATCTTCAATGGACTGTTGGTAACCCCATTTTCATTGTATTTTCACAACTTTATTCCACAACAATTTTTTTGTGGAAGTAGGTTCCATTTTTCTCAAAATATGGGCAAAAGGGACGTCTTTGCATTTTCTGGATTTACCTTTTCTTTTCACCAAACCCCCAACTTAGGCTTTTGTCCTAAGTTGGCTATTCAAACAAACCACAAAGGATTATGGGTAATGGATCAATAAAAAGTCACAATGTTATCAAGTTTTTCCAAGAAAAGGGTAAGGCTCAAAGGGTGCACAAAAGAGGTTCACACACTCACAAGGTAGGCCACAAAAGAGGTATAATGTCAAATTTGTTCACACTCTTTAAAATTGCCTAAGCTGATCTCAAAAAATTCCCTCACTTAGTTAACCGGACTAACGGGGCAAATTCTAGGTGTCATCATACATGGTTCATGGTAAGCTCATCACACACGACATCAACACCAATGTCAAAACAAGACTCTACACTTTCTCTACTGTGCAATGCTCATCACAAGAGACTGAATTTGATACTTGGCTAGTCACAACGAGATGCAAAGACTTCATATATTGTCTATGCAACTTCATTTGGCTCTATCATAGCCGCACATTCATTTTTGTTTGATTATGAGCACTATTTAAGTCATCGGTATTGATCAAAACCGATACTCCAATTTGTTAAAGAACATCCACATTCACAAACAGGGGAGGTGGCATAAAGAGGATGAGGTTCGTTCAGTTCAGAGGAGGAGATTTGTTCAGTTCGTTGACCAATTTCCACTCCCCACCAAAAGCATTCAACATTTTCCTCAATGTTGGTAAAGAGTGGGCATTACTGCAAATTAAAAAAGTAGAAACAATAAATAAAGACTAACAAGAAATGAAAAAAAAATCTAGTGTGTAAATAAGTAGAGCAGGGTAATGAGGAATCTTTACTAAATGTCCATTTGGCAACAGAGTGAAATGGTCACCAAATGTTTCGGTGATGCCCCTAATGTTCTTAAGATCGCCCTTAGTTCAAGTCGACTGCACTCCCAGAGAAGGCAGGTCGGCAAAGATGTAAGAGGTCACCAAACAGATCGGTGATCAGCATAATGAACTCAGAACATCGTCGGTCGATCCTTGAGGGACTTTTTCAGTGTTGACTAGAAAGGGTGAGGAAAATTGAGTTGCCTAAGCACATCGGCAGTACACTGATGGGTGAAGGCATCCCGCCGAATGTTCTAGAGTCTCAGCCTCATTTTTTAGATCCATAAGGCGAATCAAATCGTGCTCACCGAACTGGTTGTGTAAATCGCCAAGAACACCTTTGTCTTGCTCATGATCCAACTCCTGCAAAATCAAAACACATTATTTAAAACACTAACACTTGGGTTGCCTCCCAAGCAGCACCTTATTTAACGTTGCAGCACGACGTGGAAGTGCTTAGTACATCACCTTACTCAAAGAAATCTCATGGCATTCTCAAAAATATAATTTCAAGCATTGCCCATTCACCTTAAATGCAGGTCCTTCTTGACCTTCAACTTCTTTTGGCACCATTTGTGAATACTCGTGTTACTCTAAATTGTTCGGACTATTTGGACTTGAGATTTTTGGGAAAAAAGTCTAAGTCGGGAGTTGCATCCCAATCTCCTACCTAGAATTCTCGCTTAAGTATTTTAGCATCATGCCATTTCTTCATATTTTCCTTGTAAAGGGATGAACTTTCATAAAATTTGAATATGAATTCATCCAATTCGTTTAACTGCTCCACTCTCCCCCTTAAGGTCTTTGTCCAGTTCAAATTTAAAGCTTTCAATACCCACAATGCTTTGTGTTCCAACTCAACAAGTAGATGGAAAGATTTACCAAAATCTAGTTGATACAGAGACATCCCAATAGGTGTTTTGTAAGTGGTCCGATATTCCCATAGTGCGTCATCGAGCTGCCGAGACCAATCACTTCTATTGGCATTCACTTTCTTGGCCAAGATTCTTTTGATCTACCTGTTTGACACTTAGACCTGGCCACTTTTGGGGGGCTGATATAGGGTTGCTACTTTTTGTTTCACCCCATACTTGCTCAGTGCAGTTGAGAACCACTTTTTGCAAATGTGAGATCCCCCATCACCAATAATCGCTCTAGAAGTGCTGAATCTCGCAAAGATGTAGCATTTCAGAAAATGGACAACGTTTTTTCCTTTGTTGTTTGGAAGTGCAACAGCCTCCACCCATTTGGAAACATAATCTACACCCACCAAGATATATTTATTTCCAAACGACCTCACAAATGGGCCCATGAAACTAATTCCCCACACATCAAATAGCTCAACTTCTAAAATAAGAGTAAGGGGTAACTCGCACCTTTTAGACACTCCACCTTGCTTTTGACATTAAGCTCATCTCTTCACAAATTCATGCGCATCCTTGTAGAGGGATGGCCAGTAATATCCACTTTAGAGAACTTTAGTGGCTGTGCGCACACCACTATGGTGGCCTCCAACTGGAGACGCATGACAAGCATGGAGAATTCCTACCGCTTCTTTTTCTGAAACACACCTTCTAATGATATGATCTGCACACTCTCGAAACAAGTATGGTTCATCCCAGAAGTACTTTTTAACATCGAGCATGAACCACTTTTGTTGGTAGAAATTCATCTCATCAGGCAGTAGTCCGCATACAATGTAATTTGTGAAATATGCATACGAAGGAGTTTGTTTGAGAGATATTGCAAACACATGTTCATCGGGGAAGGAATAGTCTATGTCAACCTCAGGCTCGTCAATCTCCTTGCCCTCTAGCCTCGATAAGTGGTTAGCCACCTTATTTTCCCAACCTCTTCTATCTTTGACCTCAAAGTCAAATTCTTGTAATAGTAGCTGATGAGTCCACAAATCAGACTCATTTAGGGCTATATTTTAATAGAAATTATGTCCTCAAATGATTATTTTATCTCAATATCTGATGAAAACCCTTAAGTTTCAGGTATTTGAAGTTTGAAGGAAAGCATGGATACTATGTCGCAAAAAGGAATGAAAAGGTTGAAAAGAATGTAGAAATGAAGGCCTGAGGATCGCCAAGTCCACTTGGAGAGTCTCCGAAGGGTCTTACTTTGCCTTTTGTTCGGGTGTGCTGAGCCCTAAAGGAAAGGATCAAGTCAGTGGAAAAAGGGAGTAGTCGACGCATCGCCGAAAAGTTCTGCAAAGTAGTACCATGTCACCCAATGACCCAGAGCACGACGATGCTAAAGGCTGGTGCAAGACGGCGTTGAACTACACCAAAAGGCGAATCGCTGAGTTGATCGGCGATTCCGACTAATGACGCCGAATTATTAGTTGCAGCACAAATTTGTAGAAACTATAAATAATAGTAAGAGTTGTAGTTTTAAGTGTCGAACAATTATTATAATTTTCATATAGAATAGTACTTTTTTATATTTTTGCTCTATGTTTGAGAGGGTTTTGAAGACTTGAAGATCCAAAGGGTTTCATCTTCAAGATTTGGATTTGGGTCTCTTGGATTCTTTAATTTTAGGTTGTATCAAGACTTAAATCCTCACACCCAGTTGAATGTGAACTCAATTTGGTATAAATTTCTATATCATATACATATGTTGCTAAAAACCATAATTCTTGGGGTGCGATTTAGCGAATATGGGTTAAGATAATTGTTGGGTCTTGCTTGCTGATAGTTTAATCATAGTTCAATTGTGATTTCATTTAGTAGTGGATGAATTTAATATGTAGTTACAAATACAACTTTATTTATGTGTTTTCGGCTTGCTCCAAAGAGAGGTCGTAAAATTAAAACTACTAAATTGATGTCCGGTGGGAGTGGGTCGACATGAGGTTCAGCTCGACAGAGTGAATCCTAGTCTCATTCCCACACACTCAGCTCGAGAGAGTGAGTGGGTTAAGGCGTAGGCTGGTCTACATGCGGCAAGTGGGTGTCCGAGAGGAACGCATTTGAAACGGGGTAAGTTGCTCGATAGAGAGCTTATCCCCCTTAAAGTTTAGCCTAGTCACAATTATTCTATGAATCTTCTATCGAAAGCATGTACCCAATAATCTAGCTTAACCCGTATTCCCATCATATCCCAAGGATCCCCTCTCATTACTTAGAAATCCTTGTTTTTTTGTTGTTTTTACTTACTTGTGACAAAACCCCCCATTGTTAATTGACACTCTTGTTTCCCCCTTTAATTTACAATATTTTTAATCGTTAATGTCTTTAGCTATGACTACTTAGAACTAAATTTTATTTTTTCTACTAATTCTCAAAACCACTGTCTTCGGAACGATCCCAACATTTGGTTGGGTTACTAAACTATTGTACGATCATAGACACTTGCATCGGAAGTTGTGTCTTGATTACACAAACATTAAAATGGTGCCACTGCCGGGGAGTGGTATTATTTCGAAATTCTTAGTTAATTAGTATTTTTTACTCTTCTTAGTTTTAGCTTTACTAATCTAAATAGTAGTTTTGTTTTGCTTTTTTGGATATCAAAGAGGAAAAATAAGAATGGATGATTATTTTGGGTACCACACTAGCCATCCCCTCTTGAAACTATTGAACCTCAAGGACAACTTCCAGACGTTCAAACAAGCAGGGAATGAGACAATTCAAAAAATGTGGCTAAAGTTTCAATCAGTGCTACAACCATGCCAATCTCATGTAATGTGTGACAAGATGCTGTTGGAGTGCTTCTATCGGGGTCCTGGACCCAAAAATAGAAACATAGCCGATCACTTTTCAAGGGCGGTATGCTCCACCAGCCCTATGAACTCGTCGCAATACCCATTGATGGTATGGTTGAAACCCACAAGGAGGCCCAAATGAAACATAAGCAGGACGCACTAGTGGCTCAAGTAGACGTTTTGTCCAAATGAGTCATGGGGTTGGAAGCACAAGCCATGGAAAAGGGAAAGAACTTCTTCCTTCGAGAATGTAGACACCGGAAGAAGCATGAGGATATGCAAACGGAGGATGCTCTTTCTCTCATTCAACAAAAACTCGAACAGCAATACATGAAGTTAAATGAGATGAATGACAACATTGAAATGTTGACTAAAACATCTACCTCAAACTCCATGGCCATTCAGCTGCAAGACGCTCAAATCACCCATTTAATGACAAGTCGCTATCCACCGTTCGCCGAGGACTCACCTAACTACACCATGGCTGATCCAATGATGAAGAATAGTTGGTGACTTGCGTTGTGCCAAAACATTAACTAAGGCGCTGTTTGGGAGGCAACCCAAAACTTTTTATCGTTTTGTATTTGCATACTTATAAAATAATGGTGTATTGTTTGTATAGGTTGAAGTGTAGAAAAGTGTTCGAAACATTGTATAGTGGCGAACAGCATGTCCAATCAGCGAATCACCGAAGAGGTCGGCGAACCCAACCTATCTGCCCTTTTGACTCAAAGATATCTTCAACTTAGGACCTGTCAAACTTAGCAAACTGTTGAAATTATTGGCGCATCGCCGACTCTGTCAACGATCTCGATGGAGACCGTCGTTTGGATTCCCAAGCTTATTGGAAAGCTCTGTAAGAATTGTCAAGGCAAGTGATTGTCCAACAACTGGCCGAAATACTCCATGACTCGCCAAAAGATTTTGCAATTACGACTAATATCACCAAGTGGTTTGGATCTGAGCTGCTTGTGAGACAAAAGGTTTAAAATTCTCATCACAGTTCACTCTGATGCATCTTAATGCCTCAAACTGCACCTTTGCACATTAATCTTTACATAAACCTACATTAACTAAGTATTTTAGCATAGATTTATGCTCGGAACTTGGATTGCATTCCTAGCTATTCAACTCTGAATTGGTAATCACAAAAGTGGGTTGTGTTTGCATGAGTTGGGTATTGCTTAAGTTTAACTCTTTGCACAGTTAAAGTAGGATGGTTCTAAAGCATTTGAGTAAGTGGGTTGAAAATAGGCGCGTTGGGTTGCTTAGCAAAGCTGTGTAGAGCTCGTTGAACCACTCAGCGGTCCACTTAATGTCCCCACCTCACCTTTTTTTTAATGCTAAAATTGTCGAAGGTCTACAACATAAAGAAGCAGAGACAACTATACCTAAAGTTGCAAGAAGAACCATGCCACCCCAACAGATGAAGTAACTACTTAACCAGGATTATCCTTTGCCTCCTTTTCTATTTTTCTCTATTTGTATTTTCAGATGTTTGTTATTCGCATTGGAGGAAAAATGTTTTTTATTTGTGGTGAGGTGAGGCCCACACCTTTTGTGTGCTACTTTTATTCGTGTTTTGTGTTTATATTTGGGCTATTCTGTTTAAAATTGTGTTAATACTGCTCTTCTCTGGATGTTTGAGCTTGTGGTTCCTTTTATTTTTAAATTGCAAAATAATTTTGACCCTTCCGAAAAGTTTTAAAGTTTTCACACATTTTCGCCACCCTTTATATGCTGTTGAATGTAGCTGTTCCTTAGCAAATTTGTATCTCAGTTTCAATCAATATCGATGACTTGAATAGTAATTACAATCGAACGAACATGAATGTACGGCTATGATGAGGCCAAATGAAGTTGCATAGACAATATGTGAACTCTTTACATCTTGTTGTGATTAGCTATTTATCAAATTGATTCTCTCGTGATAACCGTTGCACACTAGCAAAAGTGTGGATTCTTTTTTGACTTAGGTGTCGATGTCTTGTGTGATAAGCTTGCCTGGAACCATGCATGACAACACCTAAAATTTTCCCTATTTGTCCGGGCGGGACTATGTAAGACTTTCTCTTGATATGATCTTAGGCAACTTCGAAGAGTGTGAGTGGGTTAAGGTGTAGGCTGGTCTTCATACAGCAAGTGGGTGTCCAAGAGGAAAGCATTTGAAACGGGGCAAGTTGCTCAAGAGAGAGCTTATCCCCATTAAAGTTTAGCCTATTCACAATTATTCTATGAATCTTCTATCGAAATCATATACCCAATAATCTAGCTTAACCAGTATTCCCATCACATCCCAAGGATCCCCTCTCATTACTTAGAAATCCTTTTTTATGTTGTTATTTTTACTTACTTGTGACAAAACCTTCCATTGTGAATTCACACTCTTGTGTCCCCCTTTAATTTACAATGTTTTTAATCGTTAATGTCTTTAGCTATGACTAGTTAGAACTAAATTTTATTTTTTTACTAATTCTCAAAACCACTCTCTTGGAAACGATCCCAACCCTTGGTTGGGTTACTAAACTATTGTATGATCGTAGACACTTGCATCGGAAGTTATGTCTTGATTATGCAAACATCAGTATCACCAACCTTATCAACCTTGGTTTTGCATCCTTCTTTGCCATAAAGTAATGGAGTGCAACATGATCAATGCGAACGACTACTTTAGTGCCTAACAAGTATGCCCAAAATTTCTCAAATGCATAGACTACCATAATCAACACTTGTTCAGTGACTGTATAGTTACGTTGAGCACTATTTAGAGTCTTTCTTGCATAGTAAATTGGGTGAAAAAGTTTGTGCATTTTTGCCCCAAAACCACCCTCAATGTCATGCCACTAGCATCACACATTACTTCGAAAGATTCAGACCAATCAGGGCTGATAATGACCGTGGTGGATACTAATTTCTCTTTCAAGCATCGAAAAGTCGTCATACAAGCGTCATCAAAATAGAACTTCACTTCCTTCTCCAAGGGTTTGCACAGGGGGTGTGCAATCTTCAAGAAATCCTTGATGAACCTCTGGTAGAACCCGGCATGTCCAAAGAAGTTGCAAACACCCTTCACTGAAATCAGATGAGGTAGTTTCTCAATCACCTCAATTTTTGCCTTATCGACTTCCAATCCCTTTTGTGACACCTTGTACCCGAGAACTATGCCTTCCTTCACTATGAAGTGGCATTTCTTCCAATTCAGAACCAAGTTTGTTTCCACGCATCTTTGGAGTACTTCCCCAAGTGTGCCAAACATTCTTCAAATGTATCTCTACGACTGAGATGTCGTGCATGAATACATCCATAGAGTCTTCTACCATGTCAACAAAAATGGATAATAGGCAATGCTGAAATGTTGCCGAGGCATTACATAGCCTGAATGACATTCTTTTAAATGCAAATGTTCCTTAAGGGCAGGTGAAAGTGGTTTTCTCTTGGTCTTCTGGTGCAATAGGGATTTGGTTGTAACTGGAGTACCTATCTAAAAATTAGTACCGACCTTCTCTGATAGCCAATTGAGTATTTGATCCATAAAAGGCATTGGAAAGTGATCCTTTTCAGTCCACAAATTGAGATTTCGATAATCCATGCATACTCTCCACCCGGTCACCAATCTAGTCAGCACAAGCTCCCCCTTTGCATTTGGGTCTAGAGTGATACCTCCACCCATTGCACCATGTTTACCTATTCGCTATCCGCAATAGGGTAGATTACACATGTTTCCAACCACTTGATGATCACCTTTTTTACCACTTCTTTCATTAGTGGATTCAATCTCCGCTAATGCTCAACACTAGGCTTACACTCATTATCAAGCTAAATTTTATGAGTACAAATATCAGGAGGAATTCCCACTATATCGACGATGGCCCATCCTATAGCTTTTATATGCTTTCACAACACTTCAAGGAGCAATTTCACCTTTCATTCAAGCAAGTTAGCTGCAATGATCACCAGCAAAGTGTTATTTTCCCCCAAGAAAGCATATCAGAGATGAGACGGTAGTGCTTTCAATTCCATATTAGGTGGTTCCTCTGTTGATGCCTTTCCTGGAGGACTCTCTCTATTTTTTAGGTCAATATCCAACTTGATTGGAGTGTTTGAATATCCTCCTAATCCCGACAAGGTAGCTACTACTTCCACGTAGCCTTGAACTTCGAATTCATCATAATTAGCAAGTACGGATTCAAGGGGTTCAGTCATGCACATCAAATGGCTTACACTAGCTACTGCCTCATCAATAACATCATCAGCAGACACCACATGAATATCACTTGGGTGTTTCATGGATTTACAAATATTAAAGGTTACTTCATCTTCGTTCACCCAAAACTTCAATTATCCACTTTCAACATTTACCAATGCTCTCCCGGTTGGCAAGAATGACCTTCCCAAAATAATGAGAATTTTGGCATCTATCTCACAATCTAAAATCACAAAATCAGCCTGAAAAATGAACCGATTGACCTTTACCAAGATTTTATATAGTATCCCCACATGATGTTTGACTGATTAGTCTGCCATCAGGACTCTCATTGTGGTTGCTTTCGGTTCACCAACTCAAGTTGCTTGTATATCGCATAGGGCACTAAGTTGATGCTTGCCCCAAAATCGCATAAAGCTTTAGTGAACTGGAGCATGCCAATGGTGCAAGGGATGGTGAATGCCTCAGGATCTTCTCTCTTTTTGAACATGGGAAACTTCAATGGTCTTAAAATCCAAGTTTCTTTGCTTTGCGACTAGCTCTTTCATAAACTTGGCATATCTTGACATTTCCAACAATGCCTCCACAAGGGGGAGGTTGATTGATAGTGTCTTGAAAACTGACAAGAACTTCTTGAACTTCTCATCTTAATTTTTCTTCTTTAAATGTTGGGGAATGGTGGAGGTTTTTTGGGTAAAGGTTGCATGACTTTTGGAATTTATATAGGTTGTTCCACTTTCTTTTGTGGTTCTTTGGCAAGGTTTTGATGGATAAGTAATTCTTGTTCCTCCATGCCTTTACCTTCTTCATGATTTTGAGTATCTTCATTTCCCATCACATTACCTATTGCCACATTTCTGCTACGAGTAACCACAACCATCCCTCTATCGTCATCTTCCATCGTTATCTTTGGTTTCAATTGAGCTGATAATAAACTCAGTTGTCCTTCAAGTATCTTGATGGCATCAGCATGAGAATTCACTTTACTGTTCACTGATGAAAAGTTATCTTTCATCCCTTTCAACAAATCATCCGAATCTTCAACTTTATCAAGTATGCGTGACAACAAGTCATTCAACCGGGGACTGCTTGCACTCCCTTTTGATTTTGGGCTTTCACTCGAGTGAGTATGGTTCTCCTCATGATCATCATCCCTTCTCCAATAATCATTTTGCTTGGCCCAATCTTGATAGTATCTCCTTTGTTCTTCTCCCTTATGATAGTTCCAACCTTGATTTCCGCCTCGCTGTAGATAGCGTGGGTGGAAACCCTCCTCATATCCCTTTGAGTTCCAACCTTGATTCTCCCCCAGCCTTGAGTAACCGAAAGAAGAAGCCTCCTCAACTCTGAACGCTCCACATGTCCCCTTCATGTGTTCTTGTATAAATTCCATTTGGGTCAACATTTTCTTGATGTTTTCATCCCTCTCTCTCTTTCTTTATCAAGTTGCTCTTGCGTTAATCTAAACCAAAATGGAAAGACTTGCTCCTTTTTTGTGTACCATGCTTGGTTTATTCTAGTCATGTCATCTAGAAGAAACGAAGCTACCTCAAATGATTTTAACATTATTCCTCCTCATACTAATTTATCAGCCACTCCTTTATTAACCGAATCAAGACTCCGATAAAAATATTGAAGTAACAAATCATTTGGTAGCCCATGAGTTGGGTATTTAAGTAAGAGCTTCTTGAATCTCACCCACGTCCCATGGATGGGTTCCCTCTCCCATTGCTTGAAACTTTGAATTTGTCTCTATGTTTTATCATCCTTAATGGAGGAAAGAACCTTGTGTTAAATGTTATAACTAGCTCCTCCCATGATGTGATGGAATTGTTTGGTAACTCGGCTAACAACTTATTAGCTTCTCCCGTTAAGGACAATGGAAATAACCACAACCGAATTGACTCTTGTGACATATTTTTGAAGGAAAAAGGGATGCAAACCTCTGTAATGTTTCTCACATGCTCATGCAGGTCTTCGTTATCTAGCCCTCCATATAGTCCTCTAATTTGAAGTAGATGAAGAGTCATGCTAGTGACTTCAAAAATCGCATTGTCATAAGTTTGTGGGATGCAAATTGCACCTATTCCACCAGATTGAGTTAGGTTGTAGACACTATTGATGTCGTCTATACCATCTCGATGATCTGTGCAGCTATCAGTCATCTCTTCCTCACTCATGTTCACTTCTACGTAGTCAAACCTACACTTACACAAAGCAGTCAAAACTAATTTAACTACAACCAACAAATTTGAAAGTATCAGATCTTCAAATAAAGAATTCTAAGTAATGCTACTCCCCGACAACGGCGCCATTTTGATTAACGTATTAGAGCACTTCATCCAATACTAAGTGCCAACGATCGTTCGTCAGTATAATAACCCAACTACGTGAGTTGGGGTTGATCCCACAGGGAGTAGTATTTCCTTCCAATTCAATAATAAAAGTGTAATGACAATCTATTCAAGCAAATGCTTCTTGCAAATTTAATATTTAAATCTCTAACACCGAGCGTTAACTATCACTCCAAATTCACACTTCAACACAAATGATTAAATAATAGAATTAAGACTTAGGAATTTGATCAGCCAATTGTCAAATCTAAACGAAGTGAATGAATGTTACTGCTCCCAATGGGATAATTTGTTGTGGGTAGGTTGAACCATATATAAAGTAACTTTCTCTCGAACAATTACCTTCTCTATGTTGAATTCTCTCGAACTTCAACACCAATTGAAAGATGCCCCCCTCTTTTCCCTTATCAAATCCACTATCTCGAGCTGAATACAAATGATGGATCACTTGTTTCACTCCTTTGAGCTGAAACCAAGGAAACTCATTACTAAGGACACTAAGATTGCCACCTTGGTTCCACACCTCTCTCTTGAGAAAGTGCACCACACTGAAATTGATACACGAAGTCGCTCAATTCAACCTTGAAACACAACAACAACTTAGACCCACTTCAAACTAACACCATTCTTCGCAAGTAACAAACACCCACTAAGTAAATTCAACAACTGGCTTCATGATCAAAACCCCAAGTAAAGGGTTTTAGCCACTCATATCAAAAATAAAAAAAATCAAAATCAATTATCACTCCCATAGTTGGGAACAAATGAGAATTATAGATAAAAATCCATTAAGAATCTTCTCTCTTACAAAATCTTTCTGAAAATCTTATTCAAATCACCAAGAAAAAGCCTTTAGTAGTGTTCTCTCTCTTTATATTTTCCTTTCCTTCTTTTCTAAATATATCTCTCTCTCTAGCCAATATGAATTTAAACAAGTTTGAAGTATCACTGCTTTAAGACCACTCGGTGAAGTAATTCGGGCGTCACTGAAAGATCGGTGACTCACCGATTTTGCTCTATCTCGCTTTTATTTTTCACTTCTTCTTGGTGTGGCCACTGTAACTTTAGGTGGTCCAGGTCGGGATTTTTGAGTAACTCTGCAATTTGCCCTCTTTCCTTCTATCTCGCCCATCAGCATTTGTATGAATCTTCCTCAGCACTTTTGGCCACTAGGTTTATCCTTCACCGAATAGATCGGTAACACGCTGAATAGAGTTGTTGTTCACCAAAATCATTCCCATTTTAGCTCAAGCATTCTATAACATTAGGCGATATCTTGGCAATTTGGTGATTCGCTGAATGATATCGGCGATCATTAGGTTTTCATTTCATCATTCATTTAGCTTGCTTTGTTCCCTTCTTGATCAATAGCGTCCATGCATCGTTCCTAAATCCAAATGCCTAAAATTCAATGATTTACATCATTCATTGGCACAAAACAAGCCTTTGAGGACACTAATTCTTTTAAAATTAAGGCCCTAAATGAGTCCAAATCATGGACTCATCATAGTTTCTCATGAGGACCCTCATGATCACATTCACAATTTCGAGGATGTATGTGGACCGTTCTCCTTCAAGAACATCACTCAAGAGTCAGTCGGACGCCGTTTGTTTCCCTTTTCTCTAATGGGGGAAGTAACATAGTAGTTGACCGAACTAGTAAAAGAATCTATCACTTCTTGGGAGGAGCTCATAGAGGTATTTTATGGAAGAATTTTCCCTCCCTCGAAAATGGTTAAGTTGAGGGATAATATTCAGAACATCAAGCAGATTGATGGTGTGCCCATCTATGAAACTTGGTTGAGGTTCCAAAAGTTGGTTCTCGAATGGCTGACTCATGGGTTGATGGACAATGTGCTCTTACAATATTTTAAGCAGTCTTGGTACTGTCAACAAAGGTGTAGCTGACCAACTTATTCAGGGTGGAATCATGAGACAATTATTCATCATAGCGTCGACCTTTTTGATGAGATGGCCAAAATCAATCGTGCATGGTACACAAGGGAAGATCAAGTGTCTCATTTGAATCCTGGTATCATGACCTAAGGTACTGCCTAGGCGTATCATGGCGAATAGGACCTCGAGAGGCCCCATACAAGCCACATATCACTCATAACATAAGAAGTAGAACAAAAGTTTTATAAAAGTAAAGCGGAAGTCTAAACACGCTCTCTCATTATCCATCTAGTACAATAGAATTAAACTGGGCCTAGCACATATATCATTTCAAAAACTAAAAGTAAGACAGAAAACTGAAACAGTGAAAATATGTCCTCGAAGCATGAGGACCTACAGAAGCTCGAAAATCTATTAAGTCAATTTCTAACCATGAAACTGAGAATCTTGAATTTTGAAACCTATATTTTGGGAAATGTAGGCAGGAGTATGCGCTAGTACAAAATATGTAACAAGTATGATAGACATGCATATAAACATTTAAATCATGCTAAAATAGGACATTTCCATGACATGCAATGACCAAGCTAAAACATGATATAAAAAGGGTTAGGAAACATAAGTCAAAAAACATGGTCAATGAAAGCTAACATCTTTAAAACCTTTGAACACATGTGAGATAATTCTTGAAGTAACATTAGTGCATTATTGTGGGAAGTAGCCTTATTTGACATAGAGACCATGTGAACTATAACATGATCCCCCGATGTCTCCCATACCGAAATGGATTGTCCTACTTGGAAACATAAGGACCATGAGCTTCTTGCTTAGGTGGCTCCACTAGCTAAACTATATCTAGACAATAATCCTATGGGGGCACATAGGTAAGGAATAACGAGATTGCTTCTAGAAACCCGACCTCAACTCGAGAGAGCTTCCATCTATATCCTCTTAGTGCTAAGCATAAATCCCACGGAATAGTCATCTTCTTACTTGTTCTTATTATCCGAGGAAGGCACGTCATCTTACCAATACAAGCTATGTCAAAAGTCATAAATCATCCATGGAATGGCTTCATTCAATACCAGATCCAAGCTAGGTTTTATTAGGATTACTCTTTCTTGTTGATTTATTTTGGTGAGAAGACCTTTTAACCTTAGATTTCGTACTATGTGAGAAAACCTTTCACAATCATACTTTCATGTATATGAAAAAATCCTTTCAACAAAACAACAACAAAATTATCATTGATACTTCACTCTCAAAGCATCCATAAAACATTTGCATAAATTTCATAGGGACATGCTTAATTTCATAAAATCTTCATTTTTAATCCAAAACCTGCATCATATCATTATAACTTGGAAAACATGGGAATTTCATGGATTCATGGAGAATCATCAAAAAACCATAGAATTTAATAAATTCATGCATAAGAGATTATAATTCCATCAATTAAATAAATAATTAAGAGAAACCATAATATAGAAGAAAAACCCTAACTCTATTAGGAATTTCTAACTTTGAAAATAGGATATTTTGGGAAATCCATGAAAGGAAGGAATCCATGGATGAAAACTATCATACCATAATGCCAAAAACTTTCTTTCAATGGTGGAATTGGAGACTTTCCTTGAAACCCTAGGTTGCACCCTTCTTCTTAAAGTTCTAGAGAGAGAAAATTTTGGAGAGGAAGAACTTGATTTTCTTTTAGTAAATTTGGTGGAATGACTTGAATGGGTATGTTATGGGTTAAAATCACTTATATAGGGGGTTCTAGGTAAGGGAAAAATGATATAGTGATGAGGGGCTCCATGAAGGGTACCTTAGCTCAATGATGGGCTAGTGACCTCCCACATGACTCCCTTTTCTAGGTTTCTTTATTCTGGGATGTTACATTATCTTCCCCTTGGGAACATTCGTCCTTGAATGGGATCTTAAATATCACTTGAAGAAAAGAACTCCAAACTATCAAACCAACATGCATGCAAGCACATCAATGCACAAATCTGAGGATGAAATATCAACTCCAACCTAAAGCATGTTCAAAACATATACTCAAATGCACATAAACATGTAGATATCAATCATGTTGACTAATTTTCTTAAAACTTAAGCTTTTCATAAACATGCATAAATGAGGAAATCGTGGGAATATATACACACATGACACCATAATAGTAAACCATGAGGAACACATTACCTCAAGCTAGAGTAGGGGTAGAAGGAAAGAGATGAGGATATTGGGACATCATATCTGCCTTAGCCTCCCAAGTAGCACCCTCAACTAACTGATTCCTCCATAACACTTTCACACAAGCAACTTCGTTATTTCTCAACTTCTTAACTTCTTGTTCTAAAATCTCAACTAAAATTTCTTCATCAGTAAGATTCTCCTTAACTCCCAAACCTTCCAAGGGAAATATAGATGTCGGATCACCAACACTTTTCTTCAACATAGAGACATGGAAAATTTGATGCACCAATGCCAACTCATTAGGCAATTCAAGCTTATAAGCAACCTTACCAACACGTCTCAAAATATGGTATGGGCTTACATACCGGGACTAAGTTTCCCCTTCTTACCAAAACTCATTACACCCTTCATTGGTGATATTTTCAATTAAACTCAATCATGAACATCAAATTCAACATCTCTTCTTCAAACATAGGCATATGACTTTTGCAGACTTTGAGTCATTTTCAACCTTTCTCTAATAAGTCAAAATATTTTCCATGGACTCATGTAACAACTCGGGACCTATTAGGCAACTACAACCACCTCAAACCAACCTGTAGGAGATCTAAACCTCCTGCCATACAATGCCTCAAATAGGCCCATACCAATAATTGAGTGATAACTATTGTAATATGCCATCTCAATCAAAGGCAAATAATCATCCCAATTGCCTTTCAAATCAATCACACAAGTTCTCAACATATCTTCTAAAGTTTGGATAGTACACTCTGCTTTCCCATTGGTTTGGGGGTGGAAGGTCGTACTGAGCTTAATACGAGTACCGAGACCCTTTTGGAAAGATTTCCAAAATTGAGAAGTGATTGGGTACCTCAATCGGAGATAATGGATAAGGGCACTCCATGCAAATTTACCATTTCCCTCAAATCTCCTTTTCTTTTATTATTTTCATCTTCACAACTCATCCTTGGCATATTCATACCGCACAAATTTTTGTTATAGCTAATCGGACACCCCTTTTATTTCCTCAAAAAAGCACAATGGATACAAATTAATCATTTATTTTCTTTCTTTTTCTCTTTTTCCCTTCACTCTTTTGGTGGAGGGGTTTTATCATTTTCAACACATGCCTTCAAGGATGAATTTTCACGAACTTCTTGCTCAATTTCTTTCCTCATTCTTACCACACCCCTAACATAGGGTTTTGGCCTAAGTTGGCTATTCAAACACACCAATATTTCATGAGTGTTTGAGGTGGGAAGGACAAGGCCATTTGCTTTCATGTTTCCTCCAAAGAAAAAGGTTATGCTTAAATGGTGCCAATCTAGGTTGACACACTCACAAGGTGATCACATAACACTATAACAATTAAGCTCACTCTAAAATATTTATGCCTAAGATCATTTCTTTCATTCACGAATGCTAGTCAATCGTACAAATGGGGCAAGTTCTAGGTATCGTCATGCACACTTTCAAGTAAACCTCACCACACATGGAATAGAACATAATCATGGATCGAAAATCTACAAGTGAAGCTCGTGTGCAATGGTCATTGCAAGACTCATCTTGACAGTCTGACTAGTCACAATGAGATACTAAGACCTCACAGAGGATTTATGCAACACAAATTGCCTCGTTGGACTTGCACACCACATCATTCATCAAGAGCACTATTCAAGTCATCGATATTGATCATAACCAACACTCAAATATGCAAGTGAACAACAACAACATTCATAATCAAGTAATCAAGACAGAAATCGATGAAATAAAGTCAACATTCATTACAAGGAGGAGTTTCAGACAAAAATAATTAAAAAAAATATTCAAAATAAAACAAAATGCAACCAAGAGGATATATATCAAGATACCTTCACCCAACCAAAATAACTAAAAAGTGTCCTCAATGTGAAATAAAAACTGAATGTATCAAAAGAGCCTTATACTTTTATTGGCAACCACATATCAAGCCTATACCCTTTTTTGAAAAGTAACCTTCTTTTGAACCCTTTCCCTCCTTGAACTCTAGAATTGAGAAAGTTGAAGCTAAAAGCCTAAGTTGGGGGTGTTATGGGAAGATTAGATATGGATGATTACCACATGAAGGCTTGATAAAAAAAAAGAGTTTGAGAATGGTGGAAAAGTCTCAAAGAAAGAAAAAGTTGTGAAAAGGAAAGAAACACTTTGAATAAATGTGTAACTTGAATCCTACAAAAAGTTTAAAATGGTAGCATGTTGGGTATCTTAAAAGAAGAATAAGAAAATGATGTGAAGTTTGCATTGAGTTGAAAAATTGAAGAAAAGGTGGAAAAGTTTTAGTGTAGTGTTCTAGGAGGGTGTAGTCACTTGTACCTAAATGTATCCTAACCTTCCCTAAGCCTACATTAAAAGCTAAAAAAAGTCCTTTGATATCTCCAACGAAATGAGTCGACTCATGTTGTTTGAAAATATGGGCAAGCCTATAGTATGGCATTGTGTGTATGAGATGATTTGTTTTGAGTGTGAGTATTTGTATTGTTTTCATTTGTTACATGAATACTTATGTGTTTGTGGGACATTTCTTTTCTTGTGAGGGCATGAATATTAGGATGAATTGGAGAAATTAATATATTTTAAAATTGAGTCAAGGGATGTTCTTAAAGTACTAGTAATTATGAGTAACATTTTGAGAATCCTTGTTGTCACTTGATCATTCTTAGAACTCATTGAGTTTTGAAATTTGGTTTGAAATTAAGGGAATTGCTTGAACTATTAATCACTTGTTTGCTTGCTACTTGTTAGTACCAACCAACACCATAACCACAATTTTTGTTCATAATGGATGATTATTATGCTTAAATTGAGTGCCTCATGCATCTTGGATTTTTTGTCTTGCTTGAGGACAAGCAAAGTTTTAAGTTGGGGGTGTTGATTAGTGGTGAATTTGCACTCATTTAGAGCTCTTTTTGTCATGACCCGAGAGCACCCCTAGTCATAACACCGCGTACTCGACCCCGAAGGGGTCTTATACAAGCCTCATAGCATTCATTCATCACATATGTAATAGAAATAGTACGGAATTAAAACTTTTTATTCAAAACCGTACAATCTAAGGACATTTATAAAGCAGCAGAATTCTGAAGTCTAACATGGCCATCTTAGACAAAACTTTAAACAAGATAGGGTCACGACCCTTTACAATTGAAGTCTTAACAATAGTCTTAAAACATAAAAGAACTAGAAACATGAAAAGTCCTTGTCCTCGATCTATGAGGACATACCAAAGATGTCTTGGAAGAAGTCTAGTCCAAGCTTCACTAGGGAGAATCAAATTGACTGTCAATCCCTACACTTCATAAGAGTAAAAAAAATATGGGTTAGCATACAGAAGACCATGCAAAAACATGCTTAAAAGGGGACATTTTGTTTGAAAGTCATGCTTTTATGCCATTTGGTAAAACCTCATGAACATTGAATAAGAGAGGCATAATATAAGTCACAACCAACATACAAGTCACATTTTTCATATTTGAGCAAAATCACATATAAACCTTTACCTTTACCTTGAGCCTCAACCCCTAGTAACCCTCAAGCTATACCTTGTGCAATGTATGGATAGCGTCCCATACCACCACCCACACTAAGGTACCATTAACTAAGACATAATCATCACATAAGAAGCATCACCTAAGATAACTCTAAGTCACACTTGTGCAATGTGCAAGTAGCATCTCATACTACTACTCACACTAAGTGCTCCTTTGAAGTCGCCATAAGCAAGGCACATTCATATACAATAGTCATGATAAGGAAGTAACTCATAATAGAATCCAAGTATAGCATGCATCTTTACATTTAAGCATATAAGCATTTTAGAGTCAACATACATAATTTATCTTCATTACATTAGGAGCACATTCGTTCATTAGACATTAGATCAACATTCTCATAAATGTCATCATATGAGCCCATTCATTCAGTAACATTATAAGGAACAGACCATGACCTCTCTCAAATGCCTACTTGTGCAATGCATAGATGGCGTCCCATACCACCACCCACACTAATTAGTACATCCTTAAGAATCCATAGTTCATTAAGATTCTTTGTGGGGGTAAGCCTTAACCGACATAGACCATGTGAGCTCGACACGGAATCCGGGTGTCACCCTCACCAGATAAAGGGATTCCTACTTGCCTAAGGTAGGGCCATCGTTTGTTTAGCATTAAGTGGATCCACTAGCTAGACCTATGTGGGTACATAGATTATGGGATAGGGAGATTGGTACTAGATACCCCGCCTCAACTAACATATGAGTATCCATCTCAAGAGATTGCAACTATGTGCCCTGCCTCAAATAACGTATGAGCACACATCTAATCCATGTCCACTTGGTGCTTGGCATTATTCCCCATGGAGTATTTGACATTCATTCATTATGGGATAATATATTGCTACTAGATACCCCCACCTCAACTAACGTATGTGCATCCATCTTAAACCCAACATTTATTAAAAAGGGATAGGGATTGCTACTAGATACCCCGCCTCAACTAACGTATCAGTATCTATCCCAACACAGTATTCATTCATTGGAAAGCTCATAGATTCAAAGATGAGAATAGCCTTTCACCTAGGAATCCCATATTGTGAGAAAGTCCTTTCACAACATGTCATTTCATTCATTATAGTACAATTGAGAATAGCCTTTCAAATTTCAATAGACTCAACATTCATTAACATTATCATTAAACTTCATTCATTCATGTGTGTGTGAGAGAGAGAATAGCCTTTCACATAATCACCATCATCCACAAGTGGTAATAGAGAGATAACATTCAATCCTAAAACAATTTGCTTTTAAACATGTCATTATTCATTCATTGAGATAACAGACATGCTTCACATCACATTCATATATACAACATCATGACAATACTTAAATTCCTCACACTATGCCTTCAAGGCCATGATCACAATGTACATAGTAAGTAAACACCTCTACCTTTCAAGTGGATCAACAATTCAAGCATAATTCTACTTTAACATAAAATTAGGTCAAACTTGCCCTTTCAAGGCTATGATCACAAATCCTCAATTCACCAACAATTCACCATAATTAGGCATAGATGATGATATAATTCAATAATTTAAATCAATTTAGGCATAATTCATCAACATTCATTCATGGTCAATAAACCAACTTCATAAGGCACAATTTAGAAATTGAGAGCAATCATGGGTTCAGAGAGTAAAATCATCAATTAAACATCAATATAATCATAATTTGACATTAGTAAACTTTTAAAATTGTTTGATGAAAGAACCCATGAGATTGATGAAACCCTTGGTTTATCATGAACTTGAAACCATTGAAAACTTCGTTGAAATTGACTTTAGGGTTAAAAATAACCCTAGATGAATGATCACCATACCTTAATAGATGAATTCCCATGAAAATCTACTCAATTTTAGCCTTCCTCTTCAAGCCGTAAGTCTTCTTCTTCTCTTGGTCTTCAATGGAGTTCTAGAGAGAAGATATTTTGAGAGAGATGGTTTTTGATTTTGGGCTAAATTGAATAATGAAATCTAAAATAGTATTTTATTGTTTTAATACACTTAAAATACCTTGATAACCCTTTTAAATAACCGTCCAAACACTTAACTAAGTGAAGGGTGAATATTCACTTCACCCTACACTTGGTCGTGTCACTTGATAGGACAAAGGTGCCATCCACGAGACCTAGACTCACGGACCGTAAGTCCATTCATGGACTGTCCTGTTGGTCCGTGGTCTAGGGATGTGGCTTTGTTTGGGGGCCCTTGACCTATGGATGCCATCCACATGGCGTGGATGGACTACGGGCTTAGACCCCTTCCGTATGTCACCAAACTTTGGCCAACTTTCATCAATTGGGGAAGCCTTGGGGGTTAAGCTTAGGGTCCTCCTCAAGGACCCCTAGGGTGGTCCATGGGGAGTCTTACCTTGACTTTTAAGCCCTCGTTACACTTTTCTTATGATTTTTTATTCCTCAAAGTAGAGAAAGAGGCTAATTATACTTTGAATTATGGTAATTTAGGTGTTTTGATGTTGGGAAAGAAAATGCTGATCAAAAGTGGAGTTGAAGTTGAAAAGGAGCAAAACCTGGTAGAAATACAAGTCACAGGTATCGCACCTACGGAGCACTGGTCGTTTAAGCGAACAAGTCAACAAAGTCAATCGTCCACTTCCCAATTGTTGAATTTTAATTGGCTCCCAAGTTTTTCTAATTCCCATACGACCCTTGTTTGATATCGTCTTTTCCCCGATTATAAGTCTAGTCATAAAAATTACCTTCTATTTAATATTTTTGTATGTTTTATGTCTAGACTAAAACTAGTACCTAGTTAGCCTATATCTATTCAATTGTTGTTATATTGTTCCTTGTGGAATTTGACCCCGACTCGTAGTTGGGTATTTCTATTGATGACGAGCGCTCACTCTTGTGATTAGTTCTGAGGAGTGATTTGGGTTTTATCATATGGTAATGTTATAATTATGTTTCTGGTTGTGTGTTGCTCTTATTTGGATGTTTGTGGTGGCATGAATTACATTTGTTATTCATTCTCTTTGGTTTGTGGTACAAGCTCGATTCATGCATTGTATCATCGTACTAGTTTAAGAAAGATTTTTTTCACTCTGTTACTATTTTAAACTGATATTAATAGAATTCATACAACCTGGCCACTTGAGAAACTTATTTTTGAGGTATATGAGTGTAACACCCCGCAAACTAGTGAGCTAAACTAAAGAGTTCTAGAGACTTGTGTTAGGGTTTTAGAGTTTGGTATGAGGGTTAAAAATTGTAAAAATGATTCCCGTACTTAGAATGAGGGTTTTAGGGTTAGGGAATCAAGGATTGACCCCCCAAGGACCACCCAAGGGGTCCTTGAGGAGGACCCCAAAACAGCCCTAAAACTGTCCAAAATTGTAGCCACCCACGAAGGGCATCCACGAGCCGTGGATGGACCCACGTCCCTTGGGAAGAGGTCGTGAGTAAAGGCCTGAGTTTCACCTACAAATTACAGATGCAGACCACCACCCACAAGGGTGCAGTATGTCCCATAGACCCACCCACGGTCCGTGGGTGTGGTCTCGTGGGTGTTGCAGATTTTTAGTGAAGTTGTTTTAAGTTAGGGGCTTAGGGGTTAATTGGTAATTATTAAGGGGTTAAGTGAGGTCGGTTAGTGAGTTATTAAACCACCTATATAATCCTAATATACTCCTAAACTAAGTCAATTAAATCATTCTTTCAATTCACCAAAAAAGAAACCCAAAATACTCTCTCTAGAAAGAAGAAGAAGAACTAGGAGAAGAAGGTGGAGTCTAGGGTTGAAGGGGCTGCCTTTGCTACTCAAATTAGTGGATAACTTTCACCTAAGGTATTTTACCTTATTCATCTATGGGTTCTTCCACCCATAGAGTCCCTTATGTTTCCCCTAATTGTGAGGAAAAACCCTAATCTAGCTAGGGTTTCTTCCTACATTGAGGGTATGATTCCAATCAAGTGGATAATACTTAATTATGATTGATTTACTATTGACTTGTGATATTATGATGAATTTATGTTATTTCCATGGTTAACCCATCTTATTAATAGAATTGATATTATGTGGGTTTACGCCATGAAAGGTGAACTTGATGATTCATAGGTGATCTTCCAAAATTAATGCAATGAGTAGTAATTGATTAAGAATACAAACATATTGACATGAATTTAATTAGAATAACATGAATATGATGGATCTTGACTAGTAAAGTTGAAGTTGAACCTTTATGATGATTTGTGACTAGAATCACTTGATATTGAAGAATGTGATTAGAATGCCTTGAAATCTAGGTATGAATGATGGTTGTAGAAGTAAAGCATGTGATTAGGACTTGTAGTCATGAATGTTGATCACTGGGGTTTCGAGAGCAAAGCCAATGTGATGAACTAGTTAGGTTAAGTCTTTAATAATAAAGTCTAAATGAGAATAGAAGCTTAAAGTATAGAGTTATGATGGAAGATCTTTACCTACCTAATCTACCTAATGAATGCTTGAATATGTGAAGTGATAGAATCACTTGAGCCATGATTATATCCATGTCTAATGTAGAATTCTAGATATGGTATTTTGCATGAATATAGTATGACATGAAAGGTTCTCTCACATAGAATGATTCTAGGTTGAATGTGTATTCTCACCTAAAATGAATATAAGTCCTAGGACTATAGAAATGTGATGAGGCTTGTGGTGATTCCCCTAAAAGACCTTTACTTGATAGGAATGTGAGGTGAGTTCCCTTACTCCTAATTAGTTAAATATGAGGTGATTACCCTTGTCATTATATGGGGGATTGTGAGGTGACTACCCTTTATGTAAGTATGATTCCCAAGGCAAGCGGTGATTACCCATTAGCCTTTAGGTTGATCATGGAGGCGATTACCTATGATCCTTATGTGATGATGTGGAGGCTAATACCTACATTACCAATTAAAATGAATATGGAAGCTAATACCTATATTTCACTAATAATGAACATGGAGGCGAATACCTATGATTCATTAGTGGGTATAAATAGAGGTTAATACCCCTGTCTTTATGATTCCATGATATGTGTAGCTTGAGGTGACTCCCCTTGTCCTTCATAATGAACTAAACATGTATGCCTTGAGGTGACTCTCCCTTGCATTTATTAACATGAGCATGACTAGTTTGGATTGTATCTTTAGGAGCCTTCCAATACACATATTCTGAAAACCATTGGATAAGAATTTGGAAAAAACACCTTATAGAGCTAAGCTCCATGGCACTATATAGAGAAATGAAGAAATGAAGTTTCCTAAACATCTAGTTGCCTCTCATTCATAAATGTAGTGTGCTTCACACTTATGAACAAGACTCTACATGACATGGTTTGAGACATCCTGGAACCATTCTAAATCTTGTGCTCTTATTACCAAGTTTGTCATGACCCAAGGGTACCCCTAAATATAACAAGGTGTATAAGACCCCGAGAAGCCTCATACAAGCCACTTAGCATATCATAACATAAAGTAATAGAAATGAAATAACCCGACTGGAGATCAATCTTAGAGAATTAACTTGCAACTTTGAGTTGATCAAACAAATCATCTATCCTTGGAAGAGGATACTTGTTCTTAATGTTCACCTTATTAAACTGTCGATAATCAATACACATTCAGAGTGAACCATCCTTCTTCTTAACAAACAATACCAGAGCACCCCATGGAGAGATACTCGATCAAATGAAGCATGTATCCAATAAATCTTTCAATAGTTCTTTCAACTCCTTAAGTTCTACCAAAGCCATTTTGTAAGGAGGAATAGAAATAGGTTGCGCATCTAGAAGAAGATCAATACAAAAGTCTCTTTGCCTTTTGGGAAGAATACTAGACAAATCATCGAGGAACACTTCTAGAAATTCATTAATAATGGGGACCGACTCAAGACTAGGGGCTTCGGAATCCATATCCCTCACCCTAACTAAATGGTACAAGCAGCCCTTAGAAATCATCTTTCTAGCTTTAAGATAAGAAATGAACCGACCTTTTGGCAAAGAATTTCCCCCCTCCCACTCTAGGGCAGGCTCATTCGAGAACTAAAACTTGACTACCCGAGTTTTACAATCAATAAAAGCATAACAAGAGTGCAACCAATCCATCCCAAGGATGACATCTAAATCTAACATATCAAGCTCTACCAAGTCAACAAGAGTAAACCTATGGGATAAGCAAACGGGAGACTTTTTGTATACCCTTTCATCCAACATAGAATCACCAACAGGGGCAGAGACAAAAAAGGGTTCTAACAACACTTTAGGGAGCACATCAAATCTCATAGCCACATATGGCGTTACAAAAGACAAAGCAGCACCAGGATCAAGTAAAGCATACACATCAAGTTGAAAAAAATTCAACATACCGGTGACCACGTTGGGAGAACTTTCCTGTTCACGTCGGGATTGGAGAGCATAGAATTAGTTTTGCTTGGAGCATTCGCACCCGAACCACTTGGACTGGATGAAGGGTAGGGTTGAGCACTACAACTATTATCTCCCTCATTCTTAGCAACCGAAGGATAATTCCTTATCTTATGATCCATCTTACCACACCCAAAGCAAGCATTTGAACTCGCTAGATACTTACCCTCATTATTTCTCCCACATTTAGCACAAGTAGGCATCAAGGACCTACTACCATCTCCTTGTGGTTTAGTGTTAGACACCCTTTCATTTTTAGACCTTGGAGGAGCATTAGAAGAACCATTCCTAAAGAACTTTTGCCAAATCCTTGAACAACCCCCTCAACCAGACCTAGAATATGAAAGGTTACCATCATTCGTTCTTGCCCTATTTGCCTCCCTAGATCTTTCCTTGAGATTTTCCTCTTCAATTTGTTGGGCCTGCACCATAAGACAAGAAATGTCCATGTCATGGACAAGAATAGAGCTACGGCACTCTTTCACTACCATGTCGAACACCCTCGAAACAAACATACTCATCTTGTCCCTACGATCTGCCATAATAGAAGGAGTATACTTTGACAATTGAGTATATTCCTTCACACTAAAATATTTCTTGCCTAAGATTAATGAACTCAAGCACCTTAGCCTCTATCATCTCTAGAAGGTAGAACCTATCAAGAAAAGCACTTTTCATCTATGGGCCCCGCTTCTACTGGCCTTGACTCTTTCATAAATTTAATCAAATTTGAGAAACCCCTTTGAGTTGATAAATGGCCAACTCCGTCTTCTCTACCGGAGTCACCCTAATGATAGCAAGTAGCTTATAGACCTTGTCGATAAACTATTGAAGATCATCCTCAACTTTGGAGCCATAAAATTCAGGAGGGTTCATCTTATAAAGTCCCTTACTCTTGATATCGTCGTAGTTTTACAGGGCCTGCCACCTCTCTATTGGCTTGGGTCATCACGGCTTGAGCAAACACTCATAAACTTGGCATTAATCACTTGGTCGACCAAAGGGTCAACCGGACCTTGAGGATCTTGAGGAGGAGCTCCTTGGTTAATCTCTTCTCCCTTGGTCCTTCTTGAAAAAACCCTTCTTGTAGTCATATCATGTAGACCATCGAGTAAGGATTAGGAGAAAAGACCTTATAGAGTTAAACTCGATGGCACAACTTAGAGAAATTAAGAAGTGAAGTTTCCTAAGCATCTAATAGATTCTCATTCATAAGATGTGGCGTGCTTCACATGTATGAACAAGACTCTACTAGACGTGGTTTTGAGACATCCTAGAATCATTCTAAACCTTGTGCTCTGATACCAAGTTTTGTCACGACCCAGGGGTGCCCCCTAGATGTAACAAGGTGTACAAGACCCCGAGAGACCTTATACAAGACACTTAGCATATCATAACATAAAGTAATAGAAATGATGTGGAAATTTGATACTTTTTCAATACAATCAAAGTCTTTATAAATTGAAGTGGAAGTCTAATACAATTTGTCTCAAACCATCTCAAAAATGAATATTTTTGGGACACAGGCCGTAAAATAGTTCAAAACAAAAAAAAATGAAAGAACATACAAGAACCGTTGATCACATCCTCAAATGCTATGAGGACTAACCAAACTTCAAGTCTTGCTCTACTATGATCCTACCACGTGGATGAGAGTCGATGTCGCCAGACCCTTCATTTCGATAAGAAATGCAGGCGAGAGTATGCGTTAGTACAAATATGTACTAAATATGATAGCTAGCATAAACAACATAAACATAATGGTTAGTCAAGGTAAACCATAAGCATAATCAATACACGTAAATCATTATCATAATAATAAAGGAACACTTCTCAAGCAACATTACTTCTCCTTAGTCAAGACTTGGGTCATCTGCCTCTAGTCAAGCTTACCTCATGGAACACATCTCAAGCAACAATCCAAGCTATTCATTATTCATAACATAGTTCATATTATTCATACTTACTTTTGAATAATGGGGATTCACATCATTGCCTAGATACAAAGACTAATGGGTATTCGCCTCTTTCCTTACTTACTTTAAGATCATAGGTACTCGTCTCCACAATCACATCATATGACACGAGTACTCGCCTCCAAATCATTTCACAAGGATAATGGGTACTTGCCTCTATGTCCATTCATCATATTAGGAACGTGGGGAATTGCCTCTTGTTCAACTATAAGAAGTATGGGAAATCACCTCATATCCTTCTCAGATGGAGGTCAAGGCAGTCACCTCTAGTCTCATCAATTACATAGTCTTTTGGTCTATATTCATTTTAGGTGAGCAATCCTTTCAACCTAGAATCATTCAATGTGAGCGAACGTTTCACATACATAACATAAGTAATTCATGTGGGAACTGTCCCTTCCACAACAACTACATCAATAGTCAACAATTGACAACATAAGCTTTACTCTCAAGCCCTATATCTCATA
Organism: Solanum pinnatisectum; assembly: GCA_035578085.1. Taxonomy (NCBI): domain Eukaryota; kingdom Viridiplantae; phylum Streptophyta; class Magnoliopsida; order Solanales; family Solanaceae; genus Solanum; species Solanum pinnatisectum. The sequence continues at coordinate 15,998,169 of CM069086.1, read as the reverse complement.
GTCATACTATATGCTCAATCTCAAGCAATTCAATATCATAATCACACCATAAGCTTCAATCCCAAAGCAATTTGATCATGATTCATCATATAAGCTTCAATTTTAATATATCTCATCAATCCTATATTGAATACATCTAAAACCACAAAATACCCTTTCATGGCAATAAACCCATTTACATTAATTTCATCTTTCATGGGTACATGTAATTTCATCCTAAAAACATGCATTACTATCAATTCAATTATAAACAATCATAATCCACCCAATTGGATCAACATTCATCAATACCCATAACATTGGAAGAAACCCTAACTCAAATTGGGGATTTCATCTTCTCAATTGGGGAAAACATAGGGACTCCATGGATGGAAGGAATCCATAGATGAAATGCTATCATACCTTAATCACAAAGCCCACAAATGCTTGAGGATTGGAGACTTGAGCTTGATCCTAGCTTGAACTCTTTCTTCTTCTTCAAGTTCTAGAGAGAGAATTATTTGTAGAGAAGAACTTTTGGGTTTCTTTTAGATTCTAGGGCAAATGACTTAATTTGGGAGAAATTTTGGAATTGAATGCTTATATACGTTTTTGGGTGAGGGGTAAAACGATATAGTATAGCGTTAAAAAAATATGAAAAGACCTTTAAGACCCCAACTTAATTATAAAGGCTAGTGCATGTCGATGCTCGCCTAAGGGCACTTGGAGACTCGCTAGGTGAGCCCTTGGCTTGGTTATATTTTTTCTAGTAGCTCACTCCATGGGGCAGACCACTATGCGATGGAGGAGGAGGGCTTGGTTATGCGCCGACTGGAACGGCGAGCCTCAACCTGTCTTGCCCAATTTTCTAGTACCTTGGGCTATGGTAACATGCCACTAGGCGATAATGGTTGGGCTTGGTGGATCGCCAAGTCAATTTGGCGACCACATTGCCTTCAATAAGTTGGCTAGGGAAGGAAATGTCTTCCTTTAACAATTTTTGAGATGTTACGGTCTCTTTCCCTCTTCCTTGGGTTGTTCCCCACACACACTTAGCCCTAGTTTAGTTTAGTAGTTTTTGGGGTGTTACATTTTCAGAACCCTTGCTTGTATCAACTATCAACTCATGAATTTTACTTGCTAGGAAGATCAGTTTGAAAATCGTGCTTTAGAAATTGAATGCCATAACTTTCAATATATTTATGTGTATTCCAAGATAGCAAGTCACCATTTTGAGCTACTAAGTATTTCAGTGCATTTTAGCTTTTCATTCAGTTGGGAGTTGACTTAGAACCGAGTTGGACTAGGGTTCAGCTTACCCTCACAGTCCCAAAACTACATGCCAACATAGATTCACAAGTCCCCTCTGTTTTGCATCAATTTTGTGTGATCACGCCACAGTCATGCCTCTATACCCCTGGCAAGGTATATTGGGCCCTCTCGATGGGGCATATACATCAGACTCCACATTTAGCACACGTAGTTTATGTCGGTTAATAGTAGCTCCCACATTCATACTCTTATTACATTGATCAGCATTCACTTCAGTATTAAGTTCAGCATATTAGATACATGATTAGTACTCGGTTATTGCATTTGGCTCAGATTTTAGTTACACTTTCGTCTAGTCTATTTGCATATTCATTATTATATTGCTCTCTAATATCCTTTTCAGGTTAGTATTTATATCATGCATGCTCAGTAAATTCAAAGTACTGACACATACTTTGCACTACATCATTTTATGATCTAGGTTCAGACACTCAGCATACAGATCACACTTAGTTCGACTCTGATATTATATTGAGCAACTTTAGTGGTGAGTCCTCATAGTTTGAGGACATTTCATTGTGTTTAATTTATTTAGCTACTTTCCTTCTTTTTTAAGTATTTTTAGAGTTAGTTAGGGATTTGTCCCAGCAGCTTATCACTAATAGAGGCTTTCAGACATAGACTCAGTATTCACTTGGTTGGGGTTCTCTCACCTTGACATGTTCATATTTAATCTAATTTGGAGTCCTTAGTTTAGACTCAGTTATTAGTTATGATTCCTCTTATCTTTGTTATCTATTTAGTCTGCTTGTGATATGCCAGATTCAGGGTTAGCTTGGGGTGACTTGTGATCCTAGGTCCCATGTTATGTCTAGGGGGTAGCCTAGGGGTGTGAAAATCTTTGTATCAGAGCATTAGGTTCAAGAGTCCTAGGGTGTCTGAAAGCCGCACTAAGTAGAGTCTCTTTAATGGGTGTGAAGTGTGCTACATTTATGAGGGGGAGGCTACGAAGTGTTTTAAGAAAAACTTCACTTCCTTTGATATTCTTATCTTGCATAAGGTGTGATTCACTTTACCTTCTTAATCCATCGATGTACATTTTAGATCAGGCCTCCTCCTAGAGATAATGCCCGGAATGCTAATGCACATAATGCTAACACAGTTCCTTCGATCCTAAACAATGAGATCACGAATGCAGAGTTTCGCAATGCGATCTAGCTATTGCCTAAAACAGGAGCCAACTAGGCCCAGTACCTACAAATAGCACTGGTGGATTAGCTGTAGCTAGGGTTCGAGACTTTTTTTTTATTAGAATCCACCAAACTTTCTAGGGTCAAAGGTTGGTGAGGACCCACAAAACTTTATTGATGAGGTTAAGAAGATTCTTGGATTAATGCAAGTGACTGGTACTGAGAGTGTTGAGTTAGCATCCTATCAACTCAAGGATGTGGCTCATATTTGGTTCACATAGTGGAAGGAAAACAAGTGTGAGAATGCAGCTCCTGTGATAGGGGATTGTTTGGCTTGAGCTTTTTTCGACATGTTCTTCCCGAGATAGTTGAAAGAGGCTAAGACTCAGGATTTATGAACTTGAAGCAGGGTTCAATGTCAGTCCAAGAATACAGGCTGAAGTTCACTTAGCTCTCCAGGTATGCTCCACATATTGTTGTAGATTCGAGAGCACAAATGAGCAAGTTCTTGTTTGGAGTATACAATATGGTCAAGAGCGAGTGTAGTAATGCTACGCTATTAGGAGACATGGATATCTCCAAGTTACTGACTCATGATCATCAGTTTGAAGGAGATAAACTTTGGGAAATGGCCAAGGATACGCAAAAGGCTAGGACGGGTAACTATAAGCACTCTCAATAGAGGTCGGGCGATGGAAATCACTCACTGTTTGAGCAGAGGTCTACAGCCCCAGCACCTTCATCAGCTAGTGCTCCATCCCCCAGGTTACGACAGGATCAGAAAGAGAAAGCATTAGGCTCTAAGTCGCAGGGAAGTTCTTCAAGTAACCATACTTTTCAACTTGCCCAAAGTGTGGTAAGAACCATTCGGGTGAGTGTCTTGCTGGAAGAGAGGGGTGTTTTAGGTGTGCCCTGTGTCACGACCCAGGGGTACCCCATAGACGTAACATGGTATAGAAGCCGAAAGGACTCCATACAAGCCACTTAGCTCTCATAACATACGATATAGAACAATCAAAGTAAAACAATAGTCCAAGTCCAAATCATTTTATAAAAGCAAAGCGGAAGTCTAATACACTTGTCTCATCAAAGACATCTAGTACAATAGAATGAAATTAGGCCTAGCCCATACATTATGTTCAAAAGAGAAAATACATGAAAGAAAAGTTAAACAATAACTCCGTCCTCGAAGCACGAGGACTCACCAAAGCTCGAAAATATCTCAAGGCAACCTCTAGCTACAAAACCCTAAAACCTAACTGTCAAACCTTACATTTGGGGAAATGTGGGAAATAGTAGGCGTTAGTACAAAACAATGTACCAAGTATGATACCCATGCATAAAACATTTAAATCATATTAAAAGGGATATTACATTTCATGACATGTAATTGACCAAGCTAAAACATGATATAAAAGAGTTACAAAACATAAGTCATATAATCATGGTCAATGCATGCTAACTTCATATTTAAAACATTTGAACTCATATGCGATACTTCTTGAAGTAACCTTAGTTCATTATTACTTGTGGGGAATTATCCTTAACCGACATAGATACCATGTGAGCTATAACATGATCCACATGTGTCTCCCACACCGAAATGGTTGTCCTACTATCCAAGGTAAGGACCATGTACTTCTAGCTTAAGTGGATCCTCTAGCTATTCAAACTATAGGGGCACATAGTTAATGGATAAGGAGATTTCTACTAGAATTCTGACCTCTACTAACAGGGGAGCTTTCATCTCATGAGATTGCTTCTAGAAACCCAGACTCTACTGACGGGAAAGCTTCCATCTCATCATCAATATCCACTCGATGCTAAGCATAAATCCCACTTAGTAGTCATTTCTTACTTGACTTCATTAATCATGGAAAGGTACCCTTTGGCAACGAAACCAAGCTGGTTCATTAGGATAGCTCTTACTCTTTAATTAAATTAGGTGAGAAAGCCTTTCAACCTAACAATCATTTCTGTGTGAGAAAAATGTTCACATCATGCTAATATGTGTTTATGAGAATATCCTTTCAGAACAAAACATCATCATTGGTACTTCACTCTCAAATCACCCTTAAAAAAATTGCATAGATTTCATAAAAACAATGCATAAGTCCATAATTTACCTCTTGAGGCTCAAAACTCACTTTTAATCACCAATGCTAAGAAAACATGGGTTAGATATGGATTTTCATCATAAATACATGTAAAGCTTGCAATACATGCTTAATTTCATAAAACGCTTCCTTGAAGACCATAATCCCACATCATATGATTCATAACTTGAAAACATGGGTATTACATGGGTTCATGGAGAAATCATCATAAAATCATAGTATTTCATCAATTCATGCATAAGATATCATAATTCAATCATTTAAAAAATAATGTAAAGAACCCATAATAATTGAAGAAAACCCTAACTAAATTGGGGAATTATACCTTTGAAATAGAAGAATTTGGGAACTCCAAAGATGAAAACTATCATACCTTGAATCCAAATGCTAGCCTTCAATGGATAAATTGATACCTTTAGCTTGAAACCCTAGATGATTCCTTCTTCTTCTTGTTTAAGATTCTAGAGAGAGAACTATTTCAGAGCTCTTCTTTTTTGGTGAATTTAGAGAGACTGATTTCTATTGGGAAATTTGGGGGTACAAAGCTTATATAGGGGTATTAATGAAGGGTAAAACAACGTAGTATAGGAACTAATTAATTAGAAAACAGCCAACTGCCCCTGAAATAACTATCAATTGTCCACCAACTAACCAACCACGGACCCAGTCAATGGACCATGGTCTGACCTTCGGTCCGTCCTGGTGGACTATTGGTGGTGGTCAGAGAATTTTGACCAATCTACGAACCGCTGGATCACAGACCACAGACCCACCTACGGTCCGTAGATCCAGTTGTCATTTTGCCCTGGAGAATTTCTGATGGGGCTATCCATGGACCCACCTATAGTCCGTGGTCCACCCCATGAGCCGTGGTTGGACACCGTGGATGGCACTTGGAAATGCTAACATCTGCTAGGGTGCCCTCTTTCGGATTTGAGGTGTTACAATATCTCCCCTTTGGAACCATTCGTCCTCGAAATAAGATTCAAACTTGTTATCAAAGAGTGGTAGAGGAACGAACAACCTAACCTACAATGCAATGCATACAACCAAGGAAGAACTATTGACTCCAAGCTACGACGTTCTCAAAAATCCATAAGAGGGCTATCAGCCCATTGTGCATGCAATGCACATAAATAAGGAGGAAACATCAACTCCATGCTCATCATACTCAAATGAATTATAAGGAAGTAGGAACTATATCTAGCAACCCAATATGCATGAAATTTCAAAATTACTCCTGTTCAAGGAGGAACTACCTTCTCCAAGCTAAAAGCATGCTCAACACAATCTCATGGAGCCTATATGCAATTCAATCTCAAAAAGGATATCTAAAGAATGTTTATCAATTCATCTCATGAGGTCTATAGGAAACTCATTCTCAATGCACAACCAACATAAGGAAAATCAATCATGTAAACTCATTTTCTTTCAAAACACAAGTTTTCATAAACATGCATCACACAAGCAAATCATGGAAATACATAAAAAGAGATGACTCCCAAAACAAGGACAAACCAAGAGGAACTCATAACCTCAAGCTAGAATAGGAGTAGAAGGAAAAAGATTAGGATATCAAGACATCATATCAACCTCGGCCTCCCAAGTAGCACCCTTAACTAACTAATTCCTCCACAATACTTTCATGGAAGCTATTTTCGTGTTTCTTAACATCTTGACTTGCCAGTCTAGAATCTGTACTGGAACTTCTTCATAAGAAAGTCTCTCATCAACTCCCAACCCTTCTAGGGGAACTATGGATGTTGGATATCCAACACACTTCTTAAGCATAAAGACATGGAAAACAGGATGTATTGTTTCCAACTTATTCGGAAAGTCTAACTTATATGCAACCTTACCAACACGCCTCAAAATCTGATATGGGCCTACATACTAGGGACTAAGCTTCCCCCTTTTACCAAACCTCATTACACCATTCATGGATGAGATTTTCAAGTAAACCCAATTGTTTACATCAAACTCTAGATCTTTCCTTCTCACATCGGCATAAGACTTTTGCCGACTCTGAGCCGTTTTAAACCTTTCTCTTAAAAGCCAAACTTTCTCTATGGCCTCTTGTACCAATTCGGGACCTATTAGGGTAACTTCACCCACCTCAAACCAAACTATAGGAGATCAACACCTCCTACCATATAAGGCCTCAAATGGAGCCATATAATATGAATAAAATCATAAAAATATAAGAGGAGTTTAAGAAAACAATGTAAGGTTAAGTATTTTACAAAACATGAGGCAATTGCTACATGTTATATTCAATAAAATATATTTTTGAGCATTCATATGTTGCCCCACGAAAACTTAGATTAGCTTGATCTCATTTTCTCTATGTAAACTGATAGCTCTCTTATTGAGAAATAATGGTTAGCTTCCTCTCAGTAGCTGACACATTGATACATTTTTACTTCTGTTATTTCTTTAAAAGAAGAATACAGGATGCCCCTTTTGTATTTAGATGGTTCTTATCGTGTTGATCATGGTTTTAGCACTTCATTATCAATTTTTGGTGCTTTATTCATATCTAAATTGAAAAGGCTTCCATGTCTATTTTAGGATACAAAATCAAGTAAATCTATCAAAGGAAACAAAATTGAAAAATTCCTAAATATCTCAACCTATGTATTTTATAGGTAGACTTGTCTAAGTATATTCTATAACAAAAAACTAAATAAAGAAAAAAAATATGACTTCATAGCTTAACCCTAGGGAGCTATTTTTCCTTGTATATATAGTTATCATTGTGAAACACCAACAAAACCCAAAGGGAAAATATTTATTAGATAGAAAAAGGAAAAATCATTCGATTCTAGCTAGCCTTTCTGCACCTAAAAGATGGATTAATGGCCTCCATTTAAAAACAACAAAGAAGCAAAATAGTCGAATTGACAAAGAAGCAAATGAAAAGAGTTGAAGATCGAATTAGTAAGTTATCGGACTCTCTTCTTACTCAAATTCTCTCTCTCTCTATCTCTCTCTCTCTCGCCAACAAAAGATACCTTCAGAACATGTGTTCTATCGAAAAGATATTTCCTTTTAAAAAAAACACATGTTCTGAAGGCATTTGTTGTTGGCAAAAGAGAGAATATGAATAAGAAGAGAATTCATCAACTCGTTGATTCCATCTTCAATTCGTTTCATTTGCTTATTCAGCTCTTCAACTCTTTTGCTTCTTCGTCTCTTTGAGGATGGAGACCATAATGCATCTTTTGGGTGCAGAAAGGCTAGCAACGGTTTGCATGATTTTTCCTTTTCTATCCAACACAATTTTTTCCTTTAGGTTTCGTTGCTCTTTCACAATGATGACTATATATACAAGAAAAAATATCTCACTAGGGTTAAGCTATGAAGTCATCTTTTTTTTTGTTTGTTTAGTTTTTGTTACAAGATGTACCAAAATATGTCTACATATAATATACATAGGTAGAGATATTTAGGCATTTTTTTGTTTTGTTTCCATAGGTATATTTACTTTACTTTGTGGTTTTTGCGTAATCAAGACACAACTTCCAATTCAAATGTCTACGATCCTTCAATAGTAATATAACCCAACCGAATGGGTTGGGGTCGAGTCCCAAGGGAGCGGTTTCTGAGAATTAAGAGTTAAGTGTGAATATGCTAGAGTCAACCATAGCTAAAAACATTATCGAGTCAAAACATGATAAATTAAGGTGTTGACACCAATGTCAATTATCAATTGGGGGGGGGGGGGGTTTGTATTCAATTAATGAACAAAAGTAGTGAAAACACAAAGATGCGAATATAGGAGATGGGATTCTTGGAATGTGATAGGAATACGGGATAAACTACACAATCGGGTAATTTTTATTTACAATCAATTGCTGAACATTTGTAACTAGGCTAGACTTTAGTGGGGGTAAACTCTCTCTCGAGCAACTTACCCCAAATCAACTCGATTTGTCTCGAACACCGAGTTGCCGCTTTTAAGCACAACCTCCGCCTTATCCCATTAACTCTCTCGAGCTGAATGTGTGGGAAAAGGCTTAGGATTTACTCTCTCAAGATGAACCCATAACGACCCAATAACCACCGATCTTCGATTTAGTAGTCTTAGTTTTAAAACCTCTCTCTCGAGCAAGCCAAAAACACTTAGATGAAATCGTATTTGCAACTACAATCCCATTAAGTTCAAACAGAACTACTAAATGAAATCACATTTAAACAGCAACTAGACTAAGAATAAGCAATACCCATTAGGAAATTTAACCCATATTCACAAAATCACACCCCAAGAATTGGGGTTTTAGCTACACATAGAAAAAAGAAAGAAAATGATACCAAATCGAAGTAACATCAACTGGGTACGATTTATATGCACTTAAATCTAGTCTAAGATGGAGAATCTTCAACACCCACTTCCAATTTCTTGGAATTGGAAGTCTTCAAGTCTCGAAAAGCTAAGAACAAGGTCTCTCTACTTGAAACTTAGAAAAATAAAATATTGTATCTGAAATTGCATACTAAGATATAAATTCAAACTAGTATTTATAGTTGTCAAAAAATGTGCTGCGAAGGGTCACTCGGTGCTGTTAGTCGGGATCGTCGATGCACTCAGCGATCCGCCCTTTGGTCTACTTCATCGCCTTTCAGCTCTTTCCTTCAGCATCTTCGCATTTTGGATCATTGGGAGATATAGTATTGCCTCATGGAACTATTTGGTGACACACTGATTGCTCCTTTTCATAGCCAACTTGATCTTTTCCTTCAAGGCTCAGCACACTGGAACTTTAGGCGAGGTAAAGGCCATTCAGCGACTCGCCGAATGCATTAGCCGATCCTCAAGCCTTCTATTCTTCATCTTTTCAGTCGTTTTGTTCCTTTTTGCCAAGTAGTGTCCATGATTTGCCTCAAACACCAAATACCTAAAACTTAAGGATTTACATCAGTTATTGAGACAAAATATGCAATTAAGGACACTAAATATATTAAAAGGAAACCCTAAATGAGTTCAATCTGTTGGACTCATCACTTTGTTTCCTATAATAGACATGAAGGCCTTTTTCAATTTAGACATAAATGAACCAAAATACTGATAATGAAGTGCTAAAACATGACTGACATGATAAGAAAAAAATACATACTAAAGGGTCGAGGAATCCTTTATTCCGTTTTTAAGGAAATGACAGAAGTAAAAATTTATGGATGCATCAACTATTGACAACAAGATAATTGTTATTTCTCAACAAGAGAGCACTCAATTTTCATATAGAAAATGATATCAAGTTATTCTATGTTGTCTTCTGACAATATGTGTATTCTAAAGAAATACATTTTGTTGCATATAACATGTAGCACTTGCCTCATGTTCAGTAAAATACTCAACCTAACTATATTTTCTAAAACTCTACTTCATATTTTATGATTTTGTACATATCATTTAAGTTCAAATACATCAATATACTCGAGATTAAGAGATAACACATTTTTAACTAACTGACACCAAAGGGGATAAAGAAATTGTGGCTTACATTATTTTTTTACTCACTGCTACCAAAGAGAACAAAGAAAATGTTGATTTAGTGGTTCCTACCCTTTAAGATTCTATTATAACTTTCACCTTGTATTTAAGTTATAGATGAGCCTTATTTTTTTCTTTGTTTATCTCTTTGTTGTAGAAGTTGTATATTATCCATATTTATTCTGTCCACATTCAATAAAGCATAGTGTTCCCTCTATTCTATTGAGTAAAATTCTATTGAGAAACCGTCCAACCCTTCCCATTAAAATGACTGCAACAATTGTTCGGTTTAACTATGTCATCCATTTACCAATCAAATTAATAGGCCACCACAATTTTTTCCATTTGGAAAGCACAAGTGTCCATGCTTATGCGTGATCAAAACCTTTATGGCCATCTAGACGGTTTCGCTATGCCCCTACTCGTAAAGTTGCTCAAAATAATCAGAACATCAAAAATCCTGAACCTTTTTCTTGGTATTGCCAAGATAATATAATTCAAATGCTATCTTCACCTCAGTTGATCCTACACTTGTTGGTACAGTTGTCTAGGTGTCCACTACCAAAGCTGCTTGGGATGTTTTCCACACTACATATGCCAACAAATCACAAACAAGAATCTTTATATTGTGTGTCCGTTAGGCTCGTCTCTCGAAAGAAATCCTTTATGTCACGGATTATCTACACCAAGTTAGATCTCTCTGTGATGAACTGTCCATTACTAGAGCTCTTGTGTCTAATGAGGAACTGATTGTCAAAATCCTCACTGGACTTGAACCTCAATTTTGTAAAATATTTGTTGTTATCAGTGCAAGAGATTCTACTATCTCTTAACCAAAGCTTTATGAAAAGTTTCTTAATCATGAACTTTTCATAAAGAATGAAGACGCAAAGAAGTCACTATCAATAGTAATTAATGTTTCTATAGCACCACTAACAAACACGCATCCTCACCAAGGACACAACTCTAATAAAGGTCCAAGTATAAATTGCCGCATGTACAACCATGGTGCACCCGAAAAAACAACCAAAAGCAGCGTTATGAAAACATTCTTAAGTGCTTATTGTGGGACTGCCCAAATCATTCTGCTAAAGTCTGTAAATCCCAATCACATAATAACCTACTAGCCCAGGAAGACTATGTTCCTCATTTTCCAACTGAAAAAGCCCCTTGGATTGTTTATACTAGAGCCACCAACTATATGGCCTCAAATGCTCACAACTCCACTGATGTCCATATCTACCATGACCTAGAATAGATTGCAATTTGGGATGGTAACACCATTCAAATATCTCATATCGGTAACACTAACATAAGTGCATCAAATAAACAATTTAAGCTTCTCAATACCTTATGTTCTCAGGCTTTTAAAAATGATCTTCTCTATGTTTCCAAATATTGCTGCGATAATGTTGGTGTCTTTTAAAATGATAGGACAACAAAAAAAAGGTTTAAAATGTCTCTCTTTTGATTGAAATAACATTCAATTGCTTTCAATTTATTTCAATAATTTTGTTAAGCATTGAGAGGCTTTAATAAGCAAACATAAAATACATAATATGCATGATTTAAAATTTAAAATCTTAAAACCATAAAAGCAAATCTCAATGAATAACCATACATCCATTAGAAATATTAGGTCTGTGAAATCCCAACAAGCCTTCCAAAATTGCAGATGTTGAATAATTTCAAAAAAATCTCATTTATTGGTTTGGTAGAACCATTTCAACATGTCAAACACCTAGACAAATAAAAAAGAAGGTTAAAGATGTCAGTGGCTAAAGCTAATTGCAATGGAAAGATATGGTGTTTCATTAATGTGGATTTTGATTGTACTGTACTGAGGGATACAGAGCAACAACTGACACTTTATTTAAAACATCAACAACAATGTAACACATCAAATTCAGAGAAGGGAAAATATTAACTTCTTAGTCGACTTGGCGGTCCATCGAGTGGAGCTCCACGCTTTTTGGCTTGATCTCTGATGTCTAGTGTTCTGGACCTTTAGGCGAGCTTAGTCGAGCTCACCGTTCCACTGGGCATGTCGCCGAAGTCGACTCCCCTATCATCTAAGTTGACTTAGCCCCCAAGTCGACTCACTGTAAATTTAGGCGAGCTAAGGGCTCACTTGGCTAGTTACCGAGTGGCCTTTGGCGAGCTCCAATGTGAGAGTCTTCATTTTTTAAGTTAAGGTCTTAAGAATCTTTTCAGATTATTTTAATTCTATACTATGTCATTTTACCCTTCATCTAAAGACCTATATAAGTATTTTACTCTCAAACTTTCCCAACTTAAACCATTCTTCTAAGAATCTAAAAGAAGAACAAAGCTTCCTCCCCAAAATATTTCTCTCTCTAGAACATGAAAAAGAAGAAGGATTCAACTTAGGGTTTCAAGTCAAGTCACAATTCCCCCATTGAAGATTAGCAATTGACTTCAAGGTAGATAGTTTTTATCCATGAATTCCTTCCATTCATGGAGATCCCGAATTCTCCAATTTACAAAGTTAGAATTCGCCAATTGAGTTAGGGGTTCCTTCAATTGCCATGGGTTCTCTTCAATGTTGATTTAAATGATTGAATTATGATCTCTTATGCATGAATTTATGAAATACTATGGTTTTTATGATGATCCTTTATGAAACCATGTAAATCTCATATTTTCAAATTATGATGAAATAATGTGGGTTTGGATTATGAAAGAAGATTTTTATGAAATAAAGCATTAATTGATAGAATTATATGATTTTATGATGAATTTCTATGAACCCATATCTAACCCATAATTTCTAGATGTTGTAGATTGAAAGTGGGTTTTGAACCTTCAAAGATGAATTTATGAAAATATGCATGATCATGAAAGTATGTTTATCACTCATGAAAACCTTATAGATGGTATTGTCTATATGTTCTATGAAGATTGGTCATATGACATGGATGAAATCTAGATTTTCCATCAATGCTTTTCGGGCTATTTTCCTAAATTAGGTCTTGATTTGTATGGTATCCGGATATGCCATCAATGATTATAGGACACGATTTCAAAATTATTTCCATTAGTATTAGTAGGGAATCTCTAGCATGAAGTGAATGAATGTGGGCCTTAAAAGCTATTACGAAAAGATCATGAACGGTGAAAGGTTTTCTCACACATAGTCTAAGGAACTATCCTATGATAAGACAAGGGGCGATTACGCTTGTCTTTTATAGACAAGATACGTCAAGACTTCATAACTACTCCATGGGAATTTATGCTTAGCACCGAGAGGATATTGAGATAGATGCCCTTACATAAAATGAGCCTGGGTTTGTAGAAGCAATCTCCTTAACGCTTACCTATGTGCCTCCATAGGATGACTGTCTAAAGTAGGCATTATCCAGTGGATCCACTTAAGCTAGATGTTCATGGTTCTACCTTGGCAAGTAGAATGACCCTTTTCGGTGTGGGAGACACCGGGAGATAATGTTATAGCGCACATGGTCTTTATGTCGGTTAAGGTTCATTCACACAATAATAATGAACTAAGGTTACCTCAAGAAGTATCGCACATGTGTTTAAAGATGATGTTCACTTGCGTTGATCATTATTTTATGACTTATGGTTTCTAACTCTCAAAATACACGTTTTAGCTTGATCAATGCATACTTATGGAAATATCCCTCTTTAGCATATTTTAAATGTTTTATCCATAGCTATCATACTTGGTACATTGTTTTGTACTAACACATACTCTTTCCTACATTTCGCCAAATGTAGGGCCCGACAGTCAGGGTTATCAGTTTCGTGGCAACTGGTTGAGTTTGAGGTTTTTGAACATTGGCGAGTCCTTGATGAATCCACAATTTGGAATCATTTAGAGCTATATTTTGATAAAATTAGTGTCCTCAAATTCATATTTTCTCTAAATAACTTATGTAAACCCTTAATTTTAGGTATTATGATTGAGAGACAAAGCTAGGATGATATCAAACAAAAAGGAACAAAGAGGTTGAAAGAACGGAGAAAAGACTTCCTGAGGATCGTCTAAACTACTAGGTGAGTCACCGAAAGGTCCTAAATCCCACCAAATGTTCCAGTGTAGCCCTGAAGGAGAAGGTTAAGTCTGCAATGAAAAGGAGCAATTGATGCGTCACCGAGCAGTTTCGTGAAGCAGCACTATATCGCCCAATGCCTCAAAACACGAGAATGCTGAAAGCAAAAGTAGAAAGGCGATGAACCGGACCAAAGGGCAGATCGCCGAGTGCATCGGCGATCCCAACTAACTGCGCCGAGTGATCCTTCATAGCTCATTTTTAGACAATTATAAATACTAGTTTAAATTTTTATCTTAGTATGCAATCTCAGATAAAACAGATTATTTTTCTAAGTCTCAAGTAGAGAGACCTTGTTGTTAGTTTTTGAAGATTTGAAGACTTCCAATTCCAAGTAAGTGGAAGTGGGTGCTGAAGATTCATCATCCTGGACTCGTTTAAAGTGAAAATAAATCATACCCAGTTGATGTTACTTTGATTTGGTATCATTTTCTTCCTTTTCTCTATGTCTAGCTAAAACCCCAATTCTTGGGGTGTGATTTTGTGAATATGGGTTAAATTTATTGTTTGGTGTTGCTTATTGTTGGTATATTTGCTTTTTAAATGTGATTTCATTTAGTAGTTGTGTTTGAACTTAATGAGATTGTAGTTGCAAATACGATTTCATCTTAGTGTTTTTGGCTTGCTCGAGAGAGAGGTTTTAAAACTAAGACTACTAAATCGATAGTCGGTGGTTATTGGGTCGTCATAGGTTCATCTCGAGAGAGTGAATCCTAGGCCCTCTCCCACACTTTCATCTCGAGAGAGTGAATGGGCTAAGGTGGAGGTTGTGCTTAAATGCCACAACTCAGTGTTCGAGAGAAATCGAGTTGATTCGGGGTAAGTTGCTCGAGAGAGAATTTACCCCCACTAAAGTCTAGCCTAGTTACAAATATTCAGCAATGTACTATCACTAGCATCTACCCGATAGTGGTTTTTATCTCATATTACTATCACATCCCAAGAATCTCGTCTCCCTGTCTCGTTTCCTTACATTTTTGTCATTTTTATTGATTAATTAATACAAACCCCCATCGATAATTGATGCTTGTGTCACCCCTTAGATTTAGTATGTTTTTATTCGATAATGTTTATAGGTATGACTGATTAGAACTTAATTTTATTTTTCTATTAATTCTCGAAACCACTCCCTGTGGGAACGATCCCAACCCTTGGTTGTGTTATATCAGTACATGCGATCGTTGGCACTTGAATCAAAGTAGTGTCCTGATACGTGAAGTCAAAATGGCACCGCTATAGGGGAATGGTGTTAGTTGACAATTTTTAGTTTAGTAAAATCTTTATTCTTGTTAGTTGTAGTTCTACTTTACTTAATTTGCAATTTTGTTTCGATTGTTTGTGTATTGAGACAGAATAATGAACGTTGATGTGGAGAATGGTGACCAGACGAATCACCCCCTTTTGAAGTTATTGAATCTTAGGGATAACCTCCTAACGTTCCAGCAAACGGGAGGCGAGGCTATCCATGATATGTGGCCAAGGTTTAAGACATTACTAGAGCAATGCCCAAATCATGGATTGCTAGACAAATTGTTGTTGGAATGCTTTTATAGGGGTATTGGTCATAAAAATAGAAGCGCTGTCGATCAACTATTTGTTGGGTGTTTGATACAACGACCCTATGAAGTGGTAGCCAAATGTCTTGATGGCTTGGTCAAAGACAACAAGGACTTAAAAAAGGACCAAGAATAGACTGCAGTGTTGACTCGACTAGATTATCTATCCAAGAAGGTAACGAAGTGGGAATCAAGGTCCAACAAAAAGAGCAGGTACCTCTCCTTCACAAGTGCAAAAGGATGAAGCTGCTGAAAGGGTTGACAAAATGGAGAGGTCTTCTCTCTCATTCTACACAAAATCGAGGAGCAAGATAGGGTGTTGAATGGGATAAAAGAGAATCTTGAAATGTTGAATCATATGGCGACCTCCCACTCTATGATCATTCAGCTGCAAGATGCCCAAATAGGCCAAATGATGTCATGTCTCTACTTACGAGACAAAGAGGGGTTGCCTAGTTATGCTATGGCTAACCTCGATAATAAGGTTTGAATGGTGATTTATGTCCTACCATAATGTTAACTAAGGCGCTGTTTGGGAGGCAACCCAAAATCCTTAAATGCTTTAGTTTTGATTTAGAAATAATGATGTTTTGATTTTGTAGGTTTGAGTATGGAACGTGTGTGAAAAGTGCTGGTTGGTGAATATAAGTCCAGTCCGAGAATCATCGAGGAGGTCGGCGATGCCGACCCAGACCACCATTAGACTTAAAAAACTCTCACATTAGAGTCTGTAACAATCGGCAAGCACCAAGAGCAGTATGGCGAGTCGTCGACTAGGTCGACGACCCTGATAAAGACCATCGTTTGGATCCTCACTTTGACTGAAGATCCTGTGAAATTCAGCGAGGTAAGTAACCACATGGTGTATCACTGAGTGAATCGGTGATTTCGACTAATGTCGCCGAATGAACGTAAACTAGACGGTTATTAAGAGGCAAAGGTTTTAAAGTTTCAAACTATTCACTTTCCCTCGCTTTTAAACTTTACAAACTCACACCAAATTAATATTTTCAGTATTTTTGTATTTCATTAGTATTTTGGTTGTTCAATTTTTCTTGGAGTTGGGTTTCATTACCGCCTAGCATGTTAAAGTAATTTAATCAGCAAAAAGGTTGGTTTTCCGAACCCCGAGTTTACTTTCAAAAATTTGGTACTAATTTGCAATGATCATATTGTATTATGGTGTGCTGGGCCTTTATGATAGGATTAGAATGCTTAAATGCCAGTTTTAATTTGATAATCTTGCTCGTATGGTTTTGATCGTCGAATGCCCGTATTTTTGTGCCTTAAATTAAGTTAAATTTTGTGGGGTATGCTTGCATGTTGGTCAAATTTTTTGGGTGAAGTCAGAGCAGCCCGTATTTGTGCTAAATGGCCTAAATTGCACAATGATGGAGTGGGTAACACCATTCCTAAGGGCAAAGTCGTTAAATGGCCAAATTTTGCGAAACTGGGAAAAATATGAATATCCCGGGGCAATGGGTGTTATGGGTTTGATCTTAATTGTACTAGTGCATGCTTTGATTTTATTTTCACGGGTTGTGGGGTTGAATTCGAGAAGATGGGTTGAAAATAGGCATGTTGGGTCATTTGGCGAGCTAGTTCGAGCTCACCAAACCACTCGTCAATTCGTCTAATGACCCTATCTCACCTTTAATTTCATGCTATATGTGCTTTTGGTTTTTTCCACTTTTGGCGAGAAGCCTGAGTTCTCCAAAAGCACTAGGCGACTTGCCAAAAGTCTTCTTGTTTGCCCTTTGTCTGCACCCCTGAACCCCTGTTGCATTGTGACTGTTGGCGTATTAAGGCCGAGTACACACGAGAGGTGGTGAACAGACAGAGAGCAGCTCTGGCAAACATTTATCTAGAGGTTGATGTTGACTCGTTACCTGCAGAGGCATATTCTCCTACTACGGCCTGTAGGCCTTCAGGTACATCCGCTACTTCCTCTTCTTCACAGGCCCCAGGTGTTTCCTCCTCTTCCCAGCCTGTCAGGATTACTCAAGCCATGATCCTAAAGATGGGGCATTTGGCCCAATCAGTTGATATGCAGGCGACCCAACTCGAGAGATCCATCACAAGGATTATCGAAAGTGCCATACATGCTGCACTCTCCCCCCTCCAGACTTATGTTGATGTGTTGACTATGAGAGTCACAGCTTGAAATAGCAGACAGGGGGAAGCCATCGAGGTAATGGCTTTGAAAGCCGAAGTAGCAAATCTGATGAAGGACATAGACTATCTAAAGTGTACCGACTTCAATTCATTAATAGAGGTTGTTGATAATGAAGATGCCCTAGAGACTTCAGTGATTCCTCCGACTACCACCGGAGAAGTACAAAGGGATGGCATAGCAGATAAGGAGTCGGATGCAGAGACCGATGAGGAGCAGATAGCGGTGCACAATGATGAGATGATAGAGACCAAAGAGGAGAGCATATTTTGAGATTTTCCAGATCTGGTGGAGACGATTGTGCAGTGGGTGATCCAAACATCGCCGACTGAGACATCCACAGTAGTAGTGGATCTGGCACTGCTATTTCTTCTGAGCTTACTCCGGGCACTAATGCCCAGGCTCAAGGTGAGGCATCAGGCACTGATACACAGACAAACAAAGCGACTGTGTAGATAGGACCCTCTCTTTGCCTCCCTCTCTGTTTTGCTTTATTTCATTGGTGGATAATTTTTATTTGCATTTGAGGACAAATGTTGTTATTTGTGGTGGGGTAAGGCCCACCTTTGTGTGCTGATTATGAATCTTGTTTTGTTTATATATTGGGTTGTTTTAGCCTAAATTGTGTTAACGCTTCTTTTAGCAGATGTTAAAGCTTGTGGCTCCCTTTGCTTTAAATTGTAAATGATTTTGACCCTTCCAAAATTTTTGCCACCTCTTGTATGCACTTGAATGTGGCTATTCTTTAGAAAATTTGAGTCTCGATTTTGATCAATATCGATGACTCAATTAGTGCTCACAATCGAACGAATATGAATGAGCGACTACGATGAGACCAAGTGAAGTTACATAGTCAATGTGTGAACTCTTTGTACTCATTGTGACTAGCCAATTATCGAATTGATTCTCTTGTGATGAACGTTGCACACTAGCGAAAGTATGGAGTCTTGTTTGACTTTGATGTCAATGCCTTGTGTGATGAACTTACTGTGAACCATGCATGATAACACCTAGAATTTCCCACGTTGTTTCGGTCGACTAAGTAAGGCTATCTCTTGATATGATCCTAGGCAACGTCGAAGAGTGTGAGCCAATTTGAGATATACCTCTTCCGTGGCCTACCTTGTGAGTGTGTGAACCTCTTTTGAACACCCCTTGAACCTTACCTTTCTTTGGAAGAAACTTGATCAAAACATGACCTTTTCTTAAATCCACTACCCATAATCCTCGTGACTTGTGGTTGATTGAATAGCCAACTTAGGCCAAAAGCCTAAGTTGGGGGTGTGGTGAAAAGAGAAGGCAAGTCAAGAAGTGCTAGAAAAATCCCCTTTAACTCATGGTGTTGAGAAAAATGGAACTCCTCCATATAAAAAAAAAAGAGAGAAAATAAAAGAAAAAGTTGTGAAATAAAGTTATGAGAAATGTAAAAAGAAATGGGGTTTCCGAGCAATCCATGGAAAATGAATAATGGGATGACTTATGAGCACTAAAGAAAATGATGAAAGAAGAGGAAAGGAAGTGTTATGAGCACCACATTTCATGAGGATGAAAGTCACTGAGCCTAAATGACCATACTGTTACACTCAGCCCCATTACAAGCTTGAAAAGGCCTTTTTGATCTTGAGTGAGCTGAAATAATTGTTGATTGGAAAATATAGGCAACCCTATGGGTGAAACCATGCATTGTGTTCTTCTTTGTGACTGTGAGCGTTGCATTTGATTTTGGAACTTTAAATTGTTAAACCATTGTGTGTGAATATGGAATCATTCTTTTATGTGAGGGTATTTGATTTCCTTTGTTGAGCTTGAACTTGCATTTGAAGCAAATATAGTGAGCTTAAGAATATTTGATAATGGTGTGTCACAACTTGAGTCTTTGAGTATACAACTAATCCTTGCATGAGTAATTTGAGCCTTGTTGTGTACATTCATGATTGAGTCTTATGTAGCACTGTTTGAGACATCCCTTTTAAACTGCTGAACTTGAGTTTTACTTGAGGACAAGCAAAAGTTTAAGTTGGGGGTGTTGATGAGTCCACAATTTGGACTCATTTAGGGCTATATTTTGATAGAATTAGTGTCCTCAAATGCATATTTTTTCTCAATAACTGAAGTAAACCCTTAATTTAAGGTATTTGGATTGAGAGACAAAGCTTGGACACTATCAAGCATAAAAGAACAAAGCAGCTGAAAGAACGGAGAAAAGACTTCCTGAGGATTGCCTAAACTACTAGGCGAGTTGATGAAAGGTCCTAAATTCCGCCAAATATTCCAGTGTGTGAGCCCTGAAGGAGAAGGTGAAGTCTGCAATAAAAAGGAGCAGTCGGCGCATCGCCGAGCAGTTTTGTGAAGCAACACTCTATCGCCCAATGCCTCAAAACATGAAAATGCTAAAGGCAAAAGAAGAAAGGCGATGAACCAGACCAAAGGGCGGATACCGAGTGCATCGACGATCCTGACTAACTCCGCCGAGTGATCCTTCGCAGCTAATTTTTAGACAACTATAAATGCTAGTTTAAATTTTTATCTTAGTATGCAATTTCAGATACAACATATTATTTTTCTATGTTTCAAGTAGAGAGACACTGTCCTTAGCATTTGAAGATTTGGAAGAATTCCAATTCCGAGAAATTGGAAGTGGGTGTTGAAGATTCTTCATCCTAGACTCGTTTAAAGTGAAAATAAAATATACCCAGTTGATGTTACTTCGATTTAAAATCATTTTCTTCCTTTTCTCTATGTCTAGCTAAAACCCCAACTCTTGGGGTGTGATTTTGTGAATATGGGTTAAATTTAATGTTGGGTGTTGCTTATTGTTGGTATATTCGTTATTTAAATGTGATTTCGTTTAGTAGTTGTGTTTGAACTTAGTGAGATTGTAGTTGCAAATACAATTTCATCCTAGTGTTTTTGGCTTGCGAGAGAGAGAGAGATTTTAAAACTAAGACTACTAAAGCAATAGCCAGTTGTTATTGGGTCGTTGTGGGTTTAGCTCGAGAGAGTGAATCCTAGGCCCTCTGCCACACTTTCAGCTCGAGAGAGTGAATGATCTAAGGCTGAGGTTGTGCTTAAACATGTCAACTTGATGTTCGAGAGAAACCGAGTTGATTCGGGGTAAGGTACTCGAGAGAGAATTTACCCCAACTAAAGTCTAGTCTAGTTACAAATATTCAGCGATGTACTATCAATAACATCTACCCAATAGTGTCTTTTATCCCATATTCTTATCACAATCCATGAATCCCATCTCCCTATCTCATTTCCTTACATTTTTGTCGTTTTTATTGATTAATTGATACAAACCCCCCATCGATAATTGACGTTTATGTCACCCCTTATATTTAGTATATTTGTATTCGATAATGTTTATAGCTATGACTGATTAGAACTTAATTTTATTTTTCTATTAATTCTGGAAACCACTGCATGTGGGAACGATCCCAACCCTTGGTTGGGTTATATCACTACACGCGATCGTTGGCACTTGAACCGAAGTAGTGTCCTGATACGCGAAGTCAGTCCTCATGCTTCGAGGATGGAGTTTTATTGTTTCACTTCCTTCCATGTATTTCTCTTTTGGAAATGATGTATAGGCTAGGCCCAATTTCATTCTATTGTATTAGATTGCTATATTGAGAAAAGTGTTTAAGACATCCACTTTTCTTTTATAAAGCTATTGGACTTGGACTATTGTTTTACTGTTATTGTTCTATTTCTTATGTAATGAGACCTAAGTAGCTTGTATGGGGTCCTTTGGGATCCTATACGCCATGTTACATCCACATTTAGACATCCTATATGCCGTGCTTCGAGGATGGAATTTTATTGTTTCACTTCCTTTCATGTATTTCTCTTTTGGAAATGATGTATAGGCTAGGCCCAATTTCATTCTATTGTATTATATGGCTATATTGAGACAAGCGTTTTAGACATCCACTTTTCTTTTATAAAGTTATTGGACTTGGACTATTGTTTTATTCTTATTGTTCTATTTCTTTTGTTATGAGACCTAAATGGCTTGTATGGGTCCTTTGGGATCCTATACACCATGTTATATTTAGAGGGTACCCCTGGGTCGTGACAAACAATCTCAACTAGTGCATGTCACTATTGTCTAAGCTAAATGCAGTATTGAAGATAGACTTATGCTTTGGGAAGATATATATCATCTATCTACAGGTATAGTTAGTCCTTGGATAATTGGTGGAGATTTTAATGTAGTCTTGAATTGTAAAGAAATGATTGGTGGATTGCCTATTCAAGATATTGATCATGAAAATTGCAAGACTTGTATTCAAAGTTGTGATCTAACTGAAATTTTAATTCATAGATTGTCCTTTCACCTAGTGGAATGGAAGAATTTGTAATGATTGCATCTTTAAAATATTTGAACAAGTTATATACATGCTCCTATATTATTGAATACGGAAGAGCTGATGACCATCCACATGAAAACATTCAGATTTCTTAATTTTAGGTTGGTCATGCTCAATTTAATGAAGTATTGAGGCGAAACTAGTTTGAAGAGGTTAATAAGAACATTCTCATCCTTTTTAAGGAGAATATTAAGAAGGTTGAGTCTGCTCTGACCAAATTTCATAAAGAAGTTCTTGGGGATTGATGTACCACCATTTTACTATGTATTTGATACCTTTTCTATGAATAGTTACTAGTTCTTAAGGAATGATAGTGTATTTTAATAATTTTCTACTGTGTTAGATAGGAAATCAGTCAAGTTGAGAAAGAAATAAAAATGAAGCAAAGTACTCCAAATGGAGAGCTCTGACGACAATCCTAATGGATCGTCCGATCTGTGAAGGGCCGTTAGGCTAACCATCACACTTTCATAAAAGAATCCAAGTTTTTTATGTATGGCGAATGACACAGATGACTAATCACTAGGAATACGACGCACCATTAGATAAAGTTTCACACCTACAGAGTTAATTCCACCTTCAAAAGTTCAGGAGACAATGGGTATTACAAACCATCAAATCTCTGATGAGCCACTAGGATCAACGTCAGACATACAAGGTCATTACTACTCTTTAAAGATCTTCCACGCCCCGAGGCTACCCCCAGGACGTAAACACAGGACCTAGGATCATGAATGACCCCAAGCGAACCCTGAGCTGGCATATCATAGCATACTAGATAAATTGAAATAAGTAATACTATTCGGAAGCTTAAAACATGATGTAAACTGAAACGGGGAATACCCAATACTATTTGAATATATAAAATATGAGTTTTAATGACAACTGAAAGATCAAACTACAAGCTAAAACTGAATCTAACTATGTCTGAAATAAAGCCTCTAACTAATTAAAGATGTTAGGACATGCTCCAACTAACTCTAGCAAAACTAAACTAAAAGACTGAAGGTAAAAGAAAGCATGTGTGTCATCCTTGAAGAATGAGGATTCACCACTAATAATGTTGAACTGGAGATCGGGAACTGATCTATGTGTGATCTTGATGCTGAGTACCAGAACCTACATTAGGAGAAGATGTAATGCAGAGTATGTGTCAGTACTTAAAGGGTACTGAGTATGCAGGATAGGGTGAAGCTGAACAATATATACATAATTGAACAAGGCAAGCTAAACAGTGATATAATCTAAACATGATAAAGATAATAAGATAAACTCGAAATGACTAAACTGAATACAATGACCAAGTACATAACATACTGAGAACGAATACTGAAATACAACTGGTAACCTGGTCAATGCACTAGAATCTGACTGTGGGAGCTGCTAATAATCAATATTAAACCATGTGAGCTAAACGTGGAGTCTGATGAATATGCCCCTTCGAAAGGACCTAATATACATTGTCAAGGGTATAAAGGAATAAATGTGCGTGATCACTAAATATAATGCCCACGGAGGGGACTTACAAACCTACGGGGCACATAGCTTGGGATTATGAGGGTGACTGACCCTATTCCGACTCGGTATTAAGTCTACTCCAGACTAGAATGTGTACAATACCAGATAACTCAAATAAACTAGATAGCTCGATATTCTTACATGTATACTGAAATTGCAATATTAATGTACTGATAATGAATACATGTATACTGAAATTGTAATATTAATGTACTGATAATGAAACATTCTTAACTATAGCATGTATATCTGTATAACCTGACCTAGCAAGTGTAATTCATGTACTAAATGAATTTACACAACTAGGGTTCTGATTTTTATGAAAGAATTAATCAACATAGCTACAAAAACATAATATTCTGATTACGATTAATCTAACAGCTAAATCACAGCAATAATATGATGTTCGAGAAACACTAGGTCTAAATAATATGAAGGGAATGAAGAATCTGACTATATTCTATGGTTCTAATGGGTAAAAGGAACCCACTAGTTAAATCCCACATACCCGGTGATGAATTCACGGAGAAATCTTTCAATTTTGGGGATGGAACTGAGGAAGACATGTTGCATTCTTGGAAAAGGGTTGGTCGATGCTTTCTCCTCTTTTTCTCTCATTTGATCAAATATTTGGAGAGTGAATTGACTAGGGTAAATTACAATTAAGTTACTAGGCTAAAACTGACAAAAACAACATAGTTTAGGGGTTAAACAACGTAGTTTATGGGTCCAACGCATAGGGAAAATATCAAACGACCCTTGACTTAAAAGCTGTCGGGGTCACTGACGGCCAGACCAACGGACCGTGTACAGACCGACTGTCCTTCCGGGCAAGCATCGACTGGGGTTTTAGGAGTTGAAATTTAAGGGTCTAACTTATGGCCTTGGACTACGGACCGTGGTCTGACCTATGGTCCGTAGGTCCTGGTGTAGGCTGACCCTTTAGCTGAATTTTCTGGGGGTTCTGGGAGGTGGGTTGCAAGTCGCCAACCACGGACCCCACCTACGATCTATGGGTCCCCCTACCATTCGTAGGTGGTACCCATTGGTTGCACCTGCAAGTTCTAAAATGACTGATGGTTAGTCTTTCTAGGATACGGGGTGTTACATTATCTCCCCCTTGGGAACATTCATCTTCGAATGAAGAATAACTAGCTGAATATGGAAGAAAAGAGCTGCAATCCCTATCACTAAGTAGTGGAAACTGAAATCTAACTGAACTAAGTTCCAAGAACATGCAAATACGCGTAAAATGCAAGACTAACTGAAGGAAAAAAATACTAAGACTGAATTCACACATGAGTAACCTGAGAGACTAGAGAGGAACTATTACCTCAAGTTAGAATGGAATCTGAAGGAAATAGATGACGATACTTAGTCTTTATGGCTCCTTCTACTTCCCAAGTAGTTTTCTCTACGGACTGACACCTCCACAAAACCTTAACTGAAGCGACTTATTTGTTTCTTAACCTTTGAACCTGACGATCAAGAATCTCAACTGGCACATCTTCATAAGTGAGACTATCCTTCACAACCACACTTTCTTATGGCACTACAGATGCTCGATCACCCACACTTCTTCAACAACGAAATGTGAAAGACTAGATGGACTGCTGCTAGTTCTGCCAACTCTAACTCAGAAGCCACTTTACAAATTCTTTTCAAGATTCTATAAGGACCTACATTCGTGGGTCTGAGCTTTTCTTTCTTGCAAAACATCATCACCCCCTTCATAGGTGACACTTTCAGGAAAACCTAATCATCCATTTGGAACTCCAATTCCCTTCTCTCACATCTGCATAGGACTTATGACTACCCTGAGTTGTCTTAAGTCTGTCTCTGATGAGCTGAACTTATTCCATAATATCATAAACCAAATCTGGCCCTATCAAGGCTGCCTCACGTACTTCAAACCAACAAACTGGAGATCTACATCTATGCCCATGCAATGCCTCATAAGGGGCCATCTGAATACTGGAATGGTAACTATTATTGTAGGCAAACTATATAAGAGGAAGGAGATCATCCCAGCTACCTTTGAAGTCAATCACACAAGCTCTCAACATGTCCTATAAGCTCTGAATGGTACGTTCTACTTGACCATCCTTCTACGGGTGAAATGTCGTGCTGAGATTTATCTGTGTACCAAGAGCTTTCTGAAATAACTTCTAGAAATTAGAGGTAAAATGAGGACCTCTATCGAAAATGATAGACGAAGGAACTCCATGCAACCTGACTATCTCATTAATGTAAATGTTGGCGTAGTCCTCTACCAAATCTGTAGTCTTGACAACCAGAAAGCGAGAGGACTTAGTAACTCTGTCTACTATAACCCAAATGGAGTAATGTTGTGTGCGAGTACGAGGTAAACCCGTAATGAAGTCTATGTTTATCACTTCCCACTTCCATGTAGGAATGTTGATCTCTTGAGTTATACCTCCTGGTTTCTGATGTTCTACCTTCACTTATTGACAATTGGGGCACTTAGCAACAAATCTGCTATATCCCTCTTCATGCCATTCCATCAAAAGACGTCTCGCAGATCACGGTACATCTTAGTGGCACCTGGATGAATAGAATACCTGGAGTAATGGGCTTCTGTAAGGATATGTTGTCTCAACTCACCCACCTTAGGACACATAAACGACCTTGGTAGCAAAGCACACCATCTCCCCCTTGGGATAAAGCATCAACTCTCAGTTGATGAAATTCACCTTTCAATTGAAGTAATATAGGATCACTGTCTTGTTTTTCCTTAACCTCTGCTACCGATGAAGATTCTGACCCATTATGAACTATCACACCATCATCTGATATTTTCATAAGGCAAACTCCTGAGCGAGCAAGTCAGTGAATATCTTTTGCCAATTCTTTCCTTTCTTCCTCAATGTGTGCTACACTACCCATCGATAGTCTGCTAAGGGAGTCAACTACTACATTGGTCTTACCAGGATGGTAAAACATATTCATTTTATAGTCCTTGAAGAATTCAATCCATCTCCTCTGACGAATATTCAACTCTTTTTGGGTGAACACATACTGAAGGATTTTATGGTCTATAAACACATCAATGTGAACACCATACAAGTAATATCTCCAAATCATTAGGGCAAACACTATGGCTACAAGCTCGAGGTCATGAGTCAGATAGTTCTTCTCATTCACCTTAAGATGTCTGGAAGCATAAGTTATAACCTTACCTAGCTGCATCAACACAAAACCTAAGCCAACTCTGGATGCATCATAATAGATCACATAACTGTCTGAACTCTCTGGTAGAGTCAAAATAGGAATTATAGTCAATCTAGTTTTTAGTTCTGTAAATCTTTTCTCACACTCATCTGACCATTGAAACCTAACCTTTTTCTGAGTCAACTTAGTCAATGGAGAAGCTATGGATGAAAATCCTTCCACTAACCTTATGAAAATCCTTCCACTAACCTTCTATAATAACTAGACAAACCCAAGAAACTTCTGATATTTGTAGGAGAGGTGGGTCTGGGCCATTATTTCACTGCATCCATTTTCTGAGAATCCACTCAGATCCCTTTTCTAGAGACAATATGCCCAAGGAAAGTAACTTACTGTAAGTAAAACTCACATTTTTCCAAACTTAGCGAATAAATGGTGATCTTTGAGAGTTTGCAGGACAACCCTCAAATGAGTCGCCATTTCTTCCTCATTCCTAGAGTAAATGAGGATATCATCAATAAAGATGATAACGAACAAGTCCAAATACAACTTGAACACTCTGTTCATCAAATCCATGAAAGTTGCAGGAGCATTGGTTAGTCCAAATGACATAACTACAAATTCATAATGACCATACGAGTTCTGAAGGTTGTTTTTGGGATGTCACTATCTCTGACTCTAAGCTGATGATAACCGAATCTGAGTTCTATCTTTGATAAATGACTAGCACCCTGAAGTTGGTCAAACAAGTCATCAATTCTGGGGATGGGATAATTATTCTTGATTGTTACTTTGTTCAACTGTTGATAGTCAATGCACATCCTTAGAAAGCCATCTTTCTTCTTCATGAACAACACTGGTGCACCCCATGGGGAAATACTAGGTCTGATAAAGCCCTTATCTAGAAGGTATTTCAACTGCTCTTACAATTCTTTAAGCTTAGTTGAAGCCATTCTATAAGGAGGAATAAAAATAGGCTAGGTATCTGGAAGGAGATAAATTTCGAAGTCAATTTCCCTTACGAAAGGAACTCCGAAAAGATCTTTTGGAAACACTTCTGGTAACTTATATACTACAGGAACTGACTCAAAAGTTGGGGTTTCAGATTTCAATCCTTAACCGAAGCTAGTTGATAGATATAACCCTTGGAAATCATATTTCTAGCCTTAAGGTAAGAAATGAATTGACCCATAGGCACTGAACTACTACCCTTCCATTCTAAGATTGGCTCATCTGGAAACTGGAAATGAACGATCATATTTCTACAATCAACTGAGGCATAACTGGAATGTAACCAATCCATTCCTAGAATGATATCGAAGTCTACCATTTCTAATTCTACAAGATCTGTAGAGGTGACTTTCTGAGAGACTGTGACAGGGCAATTTTTGTATACCCGTCTAGCTATAATTGGGTCACCAATTGGGGTAGAGACTGAGAAGAGTTCTGACAGAGTTTCTGGACTGACTCCAAGCTTCACTACAATATATGGAGTTACAAAGGAAAGAGTAGTTGGATCTTACGAAGCATAAACATCTAAGTGAAAGACTAGTAATGTACATGTGACCACATCAGGAGAATCTTCCTGATGCTGGTGAGCCTAGAAGGCATACAACTTGTTTTGGCGCTGACTGCCACCTGTACCAGATGAATCACATTGCTGAGTTGGGTGACCTATTGGTGCTGCTGGATCTATAGACTGACCCCTACTATTATTACCTCTATATCCCTGTTTGGAAGAAGAGCAATCCCTCAACCCATGGCCAGACTGACTACGTCAAAAACACCCTTGTTTCTCTGTAAGACACTCCCTCATATGGTCTTACCTCATTTTGGACAAGTTGGGTAGGTCCTATTACTTGAAACACTCCCTTGAGACTTAGAGCCTGATTCCCTACAATTTTGATCCTGTAGGATCCTAGAGGATAGAGCACTAGCTGAAGAAGGTTCTGGAGCTAAAGGTTTTTGCTGAAATTGAGAGAAATTTCAACCATCCGACTTCAGCTAAGAGTACTCATAATTACATGTCCTAGCCTTCTTATTGTCCTTAGCATGTTCCCTAAGCTTGTGTCCCTTAACTTGTTGAGCATGGGTCATAAACCTAGATATTCATATCTTCCAGTAACATAGCGTTCCAGCACTATGTTTTCACTATGTCTGATACTTCAAATAGAAACTTATTCATATGTTCCCTCAAATCAGCAGCCATATGTGGAGCATACCTGGAGATTTGGGTGAACTTGAGTCCATACTCTTGGACTGACCTGCTACCTTTCCTCAAATTCATAAACTCTTGAGATTTTGCCTCCCTCAAATCTCTTGGGAAGAACCTATCTAGAAAAGCTTCATTAAAACACTCCTAAGTGATAGGAACTACACTCGTACCCCTGTTTTCTTTCCATTGTGTAAACCATATGTGAGCTACATCCTTAAGCTGGTAGGATGCCAACTCTACCCTATCATTCCTAGTTACTTGCATCACTTCGAAGATCTTTTTGACCTCATCAATAAAATTTTGGGGGTCTTCACCAATTTGCGACCCTAGAAACTCAGGCGAATTTATTCTAACATAATCTCGGACCCTAGCTGCTACTGATGCACCACTACAATTTGCAAGAACTGGAACCTGCTGATTGTTCTGGTTAGTCACACTCTAAGCCAACAACTGAATCGCATTCCAAAACACTACATTCGAAACTTCCTAATCTGGGACTGAAGGAACTGCGTTAGCATTGTGGGCATTCACATTCCTTGCATAAGCTCTACGATGAGGCATGATCTGAAATATATAATAACGAGTTAGAAGGTAGATCATACCCACGCACAATAAGAATAGCAAGAAAGTGAAGTTTTCCTACAACACTTCGTAGCCTCTTTCTCATTAGATGTGGTGCACTTCACACCCATGAAAAGGACTTTACTTAGTGGGGCTTTTCAGACATCCTAGGACTCTTAAATCTAATGCTCTGATACCAAGCTTGTCATGCCCCGAGGCTACCCTCAAGACGTAAACATAGGACCTAGGATCACGAGTGACCCAAGAAAACCCTGAGCTGGCACATCATAGCGTACTAGATAAATTGAAATAAGAAATACTGTGTGGAAGCTTAAAACATAATGTAAACTGAAATAGGGAATACCCGATACTATCTAAATATATAAACTATGAGTTTTAATGACAACTGACATATCAAACTCCAAGCTAAAACTAAATCTAACTATGTCTGAAATAAGGCCTCTAACTGACTAGAGATGTTGGGACATGCCCCCAGCTAACTTTAGCAAAACTGAAACTGAAAGACCAAAGGTAAAAGAAAACATGTCTATAGTCCTAGAAGAATAAAGACTTACCATTGATAATCCTGAACTTGAGATTAGGACCCGATTATGTGATCTGGATGTTGAGTACCTAAATGTACATCAGGAGAAGATGTAGCACAGAGTATGTGTCAGTACTTGAAGGGAACTGAGCATGCAGTATAGGATAAAGCTGAACAATGTATACATAACTGAACAAGGCAAGCTAAACATTGATATAATCTGAACATGATAAAGATACTGAGATAAACTGAAAATGACTAAACTGAATACAATGACCATGTACATAACATGCTGAGACTGAATGTTGAAATACAACTGGTAACCTGGTCAATGCACTAGAATCTCACTTTAGGAGCAACTAATAACCGACATAAAACCACGTGAGCTAAACATGGAGTCTAATATATACGCCTCATTGAGAGGAACCAATATACCTTGCCAAGGGTATAATGGCATGACTGGCGTGATCACTAAAAATAATGCCCACAAAGGGGACTTACAAACCTACAAGGCACGTAGTTCTAGGACTATGATGGTAATTGACCCTAGTCTGACTCAGTATTAAGTCTACTCCCAACTAGATTGTGTACAATACAACATAATTGAAATAAACTAGATAACTCGATATTCTGACATGTATACTGAAAATGCAACATTAATGTACTGATAATGAAACATTCTTAACTGGAGCATGTATATCTGTATAAACTAACCTTGCAAATGTAATTCATAAATTAAACGAATCTACACAACTAGGGTTCTGAGTTTCATTCAAGAATTAAGCAACATAGCTATGAAAAGGTAATATTAGGATTAGGATTCATCTAATAACTAAATCACAACAGTAATCTGAAGTTCTAGAAACCCTAGGTCTAAACAATATGAAGGTAATCAAAAATCTGACTAAATTCCAAGGACCTAATGGGTGAAAGGAACCCACTAGTGAAATCCCACATACCTGGTCACGAATTCCACAGAGAAATCTTTCGATTTCAGGTTGGAACTGAGGGAGACTTGATGCATTCTTGGAGAGGGTTTGGTCAATGCTTTCTCCTCTTTTTCTCTAGTTTAATCAAATTTTCGGAGAATGAATTGACTAGGGTAAATTCTAATTAAGTTACTACGCTAAAACTGACCTAAACTACATAGTTTAGGGGTTAAACGACATAGTTAGGGGTCCTACGCATAGGAAAAAGACCAAATGACACTTGACTTAAAAGATGTCGGGGGTCACTAACGGCCAGACCAACGAACCTTAGACAGACCGACGGTCTGTTCTGGCAGGTGTCGACTGGGGTTCTGGGAGTTGAAATTTGAGGGTCTGACCTACGGCCCTGGACCACGGACCATGGTTTGACCTATGGTCGGTACGTCTTGGCGTAGGCTGACCCTTCGCTGAATTTTCTGGGGTTTCTGGGAGGGGGTTGGAGGTGGCCAACCATGGACCCCACCTATGATCCATGGGTCATCCTACGGTTTGTTGGTGGCACCCGTCGGTGGCACATGCAACTTTGAAAATGTCTGATGGTTAGTCTTTCTAAGATTCTGGGTGTTACAAGATCATACGATGGCCAAAGCAACGGACCATCACACTTGTGAAGGGACATTAGGCGAAGCATTAGACGAGCCTCAAGATTTCTACTTTCTTATTTTAAAATTTAAAATTCCTAAAACTATAAATAGTATTTTTAGGGTTTATATCAGTATCTTATTTTTATCGAAGAACACAATACTTCTTGAACAAGTTTGAATGAGAGTTTACTCTAATTTTGTGATATCAAAGTTTTAGTTGTCTTTAAATTTTGTAAGTATTTTTTTATCGAATGAATGCAATCATATTCTGTCTTAATAATCATGAATGGATAAACTCCACAACCAAGGGTTGTGGTATCCCCTATGACTTGACCTAAAATAGGATTTTTATGAAATGAATCATGCATAGTGTATGTATATATTATTATATATTTCATATTAATCAACTTCTAATGGCTGAAAATATTAGAACATGACCTAAGTTTAGCTTGTTTGAATAAAGAAGCATAAACATAAGAAAAAGAGTTAATAGCAAGGATTTGAGAATCTAAACTCATCTAACGATTATTGTTGTAGCTAGATTAACCAACTTTGAGTAATTATCTTTTGAAATGAATGAAACACTTTTAGTTCGAAAGAAATACAGTAATAGGCATTTAATTTGGTTGAGAAACAATTTGATGCAACATGATCTTGATAAACTGATATACTAACAACGCATAATAAAATTAAGTATTAAACCTAAAATGGTAAACAGTCTTGATGAATACAATCCTAGTTAATTCTCTCTTTTATTTCTCTAGTAAGCAATATTGTTGATTGTTACTTGTCACAAAGTGATATATAAACCAAAATCCAAAATTTTCTATATTTATCATTTTTTTTATTTGGAAATAAGTAGATAATAGTAAATAACTGCATACGTCTTAGTTCTCGCATTATTCCCTGTGAGATTTGACCCAAACCTAATTGGCTTTTGTATTTGACAAGAATCGTGTTATACTTTTTAGGGAGGAGTAATATGGGCATATCAGGGATATTTTTCAACGGTTAATAATCTGTAAGGATATTATTAAAGTCAAAGAACAATTTTTTGACGAACTTCCTAATGCTTAAAACAAAGAAGTACTGCAGAGGGCACAAGTTGAGTGTAAGAAATATCTTTACTTTGAAGAGATCTTATGGAGACATAAGGTTGTGTATGATTGGCTTGAAAATGGTGATAGGAATACTACATTTGTTCACAACATTGTTAAAACAAGAAGAAAAAATCTTCAACTGAACAGAATTTAGAATATTTAGGGTGACTTGGAAGAGGATGTTAATGCGATATCTTCTGAAGGTATTCAATTTTATGAGGTCCAATTTGATAAATAAAGAGATGCTACTTCCTCTTCTTTGTTGAGACATATTCCAAAGTTTGTTACAAAAGAGGAAAATAATGTATTGCGTAAGAAACCAAAAATGGAAGAGGTTAAAAAAGTTAAATTCAATCTCAATGGTGATAGTGCAGGAGATCCAGATGGGTTAACTGGAGATTTTATCAAATTTGTTGGTAGATTATAGGTTGGGATTTTTTTAGAATGGTTAAATATTTCTTTGATTGTAATACTCTCCCTAAATGTGTTACTCACACTAATTTGGTCTTAATGCCCAAAAAGATTAAATTAATAGGGAAAAAGGGACAAATATACACCCCCCCCCAAACTATCCTAAATGGTATGTACATACCCCCCCGTCATACTTTTGGGATATTGGTGCCCCGGGCATCTAAAAACTTGAGCATATATACCCTTTATACTAACAGACATATTTGTGTCATAATCTTATCCACAGACCCGACATTTATTTAATATCAAATTGATAGATAAAATTGTGTCACGTATCCCTATTTAGTCTTCCGTTAGAGTTGAGGGCATATATGCTCTATTTTATGGATGGCAGAGGAATCAATGTCCCAAAAATATGACGGAGGGTATCTACATGCCATTTACTATAGTTTTGGAGGTATATTTATCCTTTTTATCAATAAAATAGTAGGCCTATAAGTTTGAATAATTTCATTAATAAAATTCTATCAAGGGTTGTGATGATAGGTTAGAAGGTATACTGCTAAAAATTATATCGTCTAATCAATTTGGTTTTGTGAAGAGTAGACGCATTATTGAAAATGTACTTCTGGCACAAGAGATTATTATAGATATTGGGAAAAGGGGTAAATCTGCTAACGTGGTTATCAAACTTGATATGGCTAAAGTCTATGACATAGTATCCTAAATTTCCATGATGAAAGTGCTAATAAAGATGGGGTTCTCTCTATGTTAGTTGTTGACTTTATAGGAGACTACTTGCTAATAATTGCTATTCAGTCCTTTTAAATGGGCTAACTCATGGTTTCTTTTATTCCACTAGAAAGATAAAACTAGGAGATCCTTTATCCCCTGCTCTATTTATTCTATTTGTTGAAGTTTTATTTAGGGCTTTAAATTCTTTATTTGAAGATGATCTTTTTCAGGATCATGAGATGCTTAAATGGAGAACCAATATAAATCATCTTTCTTATGGAGATGATACTATTATTTTTGTAGTTGCTAACAGATATTCATTATTAAAGATTATGTCAGTGTTAAAGAATTATGACGTCCAATCAGATCAGATGATTAACTAAGACGAGATTGCCTATTATAGGCATTAGAATGTAGCAGTTTTTGATATCTTTTTGGTGGAGGAATTCACATGCTTTACAAGAGGGCAATTTCCTTTCAAGTATCAAGGGTGTCCTATTTCACATTCCAAAAATAGAAAACACCACTATCCTGATTGTATCGCTAGGGTCAAATCCAATATGCAAGAATGTAAAGGTAATATGTCTTCTAATGGAGGAACATTAGTTCTAATTAGTAGTGTTTTACAACGTGTTCCTATATGTGTTGTTTCAGGTATTATTCCCCCTATATGTGTCTTGAAAGAACTCCATAGATTTTTTGCCAAGTTCTTTTAGAGCAATAAAGTTATAGGGAAATGTAGGCATTGGGTTGCTTGGAACAAAGTGTGCTTACTGAAACATTAGGGAGGGCTTGGTTTTATATCTATATTAGATATGTCTTAGGCTTTGTATGCTAAACTTTGGTGGAATTTTATAACTAAGAATTCATTATGAGGCAATTTAATGTGGAACAAATATTGTAAGAAGCAGATTTATAGTTTAGTCCAATTGAATGGTCGATCTCAACTATGAAAATACATGTTGATAAACATGGACGTTTGGGAACCATCCATCTAGTGGGAACCAAGAGTTGGTACTTCATCACTTTGGTTTGATAATTGGGATAATTTTGGTCCATTATTTTCAAAACCATCTGAGGTTCAGACTTGTCATAATTTAACAAACATTAGCAACCTTATGAATGAGTATGGTTAGGACTATGAGAATTTGCAATTGTAGTTACCTCAATATGTGGTAGATCATGTTAGATTTAACATGAATCAAATTACACATGAGTGACAAACCATGGTGGACTAATACTAGTTCAGGTCAATTTTTAGTCAAAAGTGCTTGGAATCTAATAAGAAATACAGAAGAGGAAACTAGTTTTTACAAGAAAATTTGGGTCCGAGGTATTTCTTTTAAAATCTCGTTCTTGACTTAGAAGGTGTGAAAAATATGATTTCTATTATTACTTTAATGACACTGGAACCCTAACATTTCACCTTTGTGTAATTGTTGTGAGCTTCCAGAATGTAAGATAGTTGAACATTTATTCCTAAAGGGGGAGGTTGCATACATTGTGTGGAAATACTTTGCTAGTGCAGCTTGTCTCTTAGGCCTATGGGTTAAGGTGAAACAAGTTATGATGAAATAGTGGTATGCTAAAGGCATAGCTAGACAAAAAAAGACTTTTCCTAATGCAATTTTATGGTTCCTTTCGAGAAAGAGAAACACCATATATAGTAATGGAAGTTATTATTCTATTCATATAGTAATTTGGAATATTCCTAGCACTATTAAAAACTTCATTAACCTGAAGCTTAAATACTAAGACATCCCTAATAATTGACCTCAAATAGTAGCCTAACTGGATAATTACAGTTCAATTTTCCTAAATAGGGTGGTGGAAATGAAGAGCATATGGGGGCTTCAAGAGGTAATCTCTTCCCTAATTCAATTGGTTTTTGTTTAAGAAATTCCTTTGGTAATATAGTTGGTGCAAAAGAATTGAGAATTCAAGACACAAACAATTTAGTGGCAGAGGCTATATAGCTTTGAAGGAAGGTCTCCAATTTTTTGTGGAGAATGGATTTACACTAGTTATTATGGAATCTGATTCATTATCAATGATCAACATCATTAGTGGTGTTTCGAAGGTACCTTGGAGTGTGACATCAAAGGTCAAATCCTTTATCAGGATGAGAACTTTGGGGACAACAAGAATACAACACTCCTCAAGGAAGGGAAATACTCCTATTATTTTACTAATCTATCCTTTGATATTGCAGGTAACTTTGAAATTAAATATTTTCAGGACATAATAGTAAAAGGTAGATAAAATCATCTATGCAAAAAAGTTTGGCATTCTTCGATCGAGGACAAGTCAATCAAATTAAGAGCTGGAATCATTCTATATTCACTTATAGGCTCATTAATTTTAATAAGGGTATCTATATGTTGGCTATTGATTTTTCACTTCGTTTGAATTAGATCCGATTAATTACTCATTGTGCACCGGATGAGAACATTGAGGTGTCTCGTATGATAAAAGTAGGGCAAGAAAACTTTATAGCTTTTATTTTATCTAGAAGATTATTTAACATCTGAGTGGTGTGAAAAGTATTGATTGGTACTACTTTTTAGTTGTGCAGAGCCATTTGGAGAGGCTGATGGTGGAATTCAAATAGTAATTGTTCATCTGGCCAAGAATCTTTAAGCAGTTCTCAGCAAAAAAGTAGCAAGAACATTTTTGCTAGAGGGGAGAACTCAATTCAAGAAAAACTCTATCCTCCAAAATTTCAAGTTCAACCCCACTACCTAAGCATTGAAAATTCACTCAATAACACATTTTTATCGGCATAAACTAGTGTTAGTGGTGTGCTTCAACAGCAACAACAAAGACCATCATTTGAAAGGCTTGGTTCACAACGACTACAAGGCCCAATTATTGGAAACAGTTATTATAGGCCTGCCTCAGCATTTAAAAATTTGAATCGCCATACTCAAAGAAAGTATAACTTGGAACTCAATATTTCTCATAAAACAATATATTCAGGTAGGAAAATAATTTATGTTACAGGTGTTAGAAATACGATGGTTGATGAATACAACTTGAATGTCCATGCAGACAACGTAAACATATATTCAGGTAACATAATAATGTTTGATATTAATGTTAGAAATGCGACTAGTAACGACCTTGGAACAACAAATACTAACTTTCAGAAACATATTGTTGAACCAATCATGTCTTATCAAAATAATATAATTGCAACAACAATACAGGTGATATAAAAGAAAGTGATTCAGATGAGAAGGAATTTTGTGATGAACCTCCATATGCTAATCTACCTAATGCATATGATAGTGAGTTTGATGAAGTTCATTATGATGATTATGTTAGTTCTTAAATCTAGTTTGATATTATATTTATTTTGTGTTTGATTGTTCACATTAGCTAAAATCAATATGTACAACCTTGGAAATTAGAAAGTTGAAAAGGAAAGAAAAGGACCAGTTTTGGCACTAGTGTAGTTACTACGAGTCCTATATACTAGCCATAGAAGGTTCTACGGGCCATAGGAGAGAAGCCGTAGAACATAAGTTGAGTTTTTGAAATTTGAAGTCCCCATAAGTTGACCTACTATTTGATAGGACGAACCGTAGGAATTTGGACGACCTATAGATGACACCGTAAGATGGATTTTGAGATTTGATTTAGGACTTCAGACTTACATAATGGTTTGACGGGTCATAGTTGGTTTGACGGGCCAGAGATGTGCCCCGTAGGAAGTTGGTTGAATTATTGGTCCCAGTAACAGGATTTAGAGTTGCCTAGTACAGCTATAATTTATATGGACCGTTGGTCCAAATCATAGGTCATTCCGAAAGTTATTTCTTAAGGGAATTTGCATCTTTTTCTATGTAATTAATACCTATATTATGTCATTTTTACCCTAATTATAAGCCATATAACTACCCTTCTACTCCAAAACCTAGACAAACTCTCTCATTCTCTCAAAATCCAAAATCTCACCATATTCATCCTCTCAAATTCTCTCAAGGTCAGGGAAGAACAAGTTAAGGTTTCAAGCTTCAAGTCTCCTTTTCCTCCATTACTTTTAGGATTTATTTATCAAGGTATGTGCAAATTCACTGATGAATTCCATTAATCCATTGGGTCCCAAAAGATTTCAATTCTTCAAATTCAATTTAACCCAATAATCTAGGGTTTTATGCAAATATCCATGGGTTCTATTTGATTATGATTAAATTGTTTGACTTGTATCTTATTATGCATGATTAGATTCAATTATAGGTTTTCTAAATGATTCCATATGAAGATATGCGTTATTCATGATTTTGACTATGAATTTATGAAGACAAGTTATGAACTTATGAATGATGATTTTAGAAAGCTATGCATGATTTATGAAAAAGTAATTTTATGAACTAAGGGTACTTTTCAAGTAAGTATCAATGAAATTGTGAAAGGTTTTCTCACATATTATGAAATCATGGTTGTGAAAGGTTTACTCACATACGTACGGATCATGATTTAAAGGAGCTACTCTATGATGACTTGTGATTGCATTGGTAATTTAGTTGTCCCTTTTCGAGTATAATGATATGCATATGAATATTACTATTCCGTTGGGATGTTACTTAGCACAGAGAGAACTTTGAGGCAGAGGCTCAAATAGGGCAGTCTATAATAATTACCTCTAGTTCCTAACTACATACACCCAGATTAAGGTAGCGAACCCACCTTATCTAGAAATCATGGTCCTTACCTTGGGAAATAGGACATTTCTTTCCTGTGTGGGAGCAAGACATTAGATTCCAAGTTATAGCTCACGTTGTTCATGTAAGTCAATGGTAAACATCTCACAAAGGGAACTAAGTTACATTCACAGGTTTTGTGAAAGCTTTTAAATGATTTTTAATATTCATTGACCATATTCATGATTTATGAGTCATCTTTAAAAGTTTTACTATGTTTCTAACTTAGTCATGCATATCATGTTCAAATGTCCCCATATGATCATGCCCATGTACTAATGCATATGTGTGCCTAAATTGTCTAAATATGTAGGGTTTGATGATCACTCTCCTCCAGCTTGTGGCTAGATTTGGGTTGCTTGGATTGGTTAGTTTTCATACTCCGAGGGCAAGACCATGAAGATTTCATTTCTTGTGTTTTCTATTAGTTTTAGACTGTGTACGTGATTTATAGGTTGCATCCCAACCACTCTTTGATGTATTAGATTTGTTTATCAAGACTATGATTAGATTTCCGCTTTTATATCAAACTCTTTCATGATATGAGACTTTCTACCTAAATTCTACTTTTGTCTATTATATTGTGTTGTATGTATGTCAAGTAGCTTATGTCGGGTCAGACGAGATCTTATAGTCATGTTACATCCAGGGTGTACATTGGTTCTTGACACAATATAAACTTAAACCAATTTTTTGGATTCTAAATCCATATAGAACATGGGATTAAATTCCTTTTTCGTTGTTTGATTGGGATTACAATCTCGTATATGCTTGTTTTGAATCAAATGACTCATTGGCAAATCGAATACCATTTTGATGAAATTTTTCAGTAATAGGAAGTTAAGGAGTGTGAAAGAAAAGAACTTTGGCCTGAAACTAATAGAAATCATTTTTCATCTTATTTATAAAAAAAATATTTTCTCTAACACTATATTTTGATAACTAATACCGACTTATTTTTCAAGAAAATATTTTTTTCAAACATGTAATATCTCACAGTTTACCTTAAACCCACATATGCAGATGGTAGGGACTTCGAGTGTTAAGGTCACAAGAATAACAAATTATTCTGATGAATTGTCAATACGATGATCTAAAGTTATCGAGAGTATCCATGACAACTCTCATAAGGGCTCTTTGCAGTTACAAATTTGTTTTCTCGAGATGAAATGTATTTTTTTAACGAGTCTATTTTGTTTCATATGATTGGTTGTTGCAACTTATCTTATTTTATTTTTTTTTGTTTCTATTTGAAACTAATGATCAGTATTAGATTACATGGTTTCGTCATTTTCTTTATTCGGAATTATCATTTTGTATAGTGACAAATCCATTTATTATTACATAGCATAACCTTTTGGTTGATTGATTTAATATTATATGTGAGATCTATTATTTATGGGATTAATTGCATCTCAATTTAGCAAAATATTTGGTGTGCGTTAATATCAACGGAATATACTATTTAACTGCATTTAATTAGTTTTGAGGTAATTTCTATGTAGATTTTCTTCAAATTTTAACTGGTCAATAATTTATTTCACTGTGATCACATTTCAAATTAAGTAAATATTGAACATTTATGCGGACTATTGGTTGCTCTTTTATTACCAAAAAAGAAAAGTTGCTCACAATTTGAATTTTATTATTTCAATATGAGGATCAACTTTGGTCTTACAAGTCTCTACATTCAATGTATGACTCAGTTTTGTTTGCTCACTTGAGCATTCACACTTTAATTGAGAACTTCTTATTTAAGCACAACAACCACCCAAATGAACAACCTTTATTTATAGGTGATGGGGAAAGATCTAGTCGGAGTATTACTACTATCTCCAGAAATATTTCTAACTTTATTTTTCTAGAATTACACCTCAAGTTATATTGGAGTTGTTCTTTTTAGACTTCTCACTCTAGAACTTTTATTCCAAACTTCTTCTTTCAATTCACTAGAATTCCTTCAATAATAGAATCTTCATTGTCTTAAAGATTAAGTTGATGATGACATTTTAACAATAATATTGTCAATATAATTAGTTTTTGCATTATCTGGTATGTTTCGTTTTATCACAAAAAACCTTGACTCATGATGGTACCTACCATAATGCGCTAGAAGGTAAGCCACCTCCTATCCCGAAACGACAAGTAATAGACATATTGGGCAGAATCAAAAACCAACATGAAATTTAAAGAAATATAAAAGAATGCAAATTAGAAATGAGAAACAACAACAATTATACAAAGCAAGAGTACAAGGTCAAATTCTACAACTTGGTGGATGAAATTACAAAGCAACAATAAGAGTACAAGTTCCAAAAGTGGACCAAATTAAAAGTACTCACTTGTCTCGAATATAAAAGACTAGTCAAAAATCGTATACAAATGGAGATAAGTTGAACGAGGGCATTATCAACTCACCCTCTATCTCTAAACATATGCTCCAAGAAGGCTCAAATAACCATTGTTCATTTGCGCTCGATCTTTATCAAGAAAACAAATGTAGAGTGTAGCATGATTACCAAAACACAGGTACTCAGTAGGCATCATAGGTCGACTATCACGACCATGATTGTTTGATTGATTGAGGCAAGTGAATTTCTTAACCTTTGTCAAGGATATGAAATCTTGTATTTCCTTTTTTTGTGTGACAGGGAGTAATGGGATTTGGAGATGGTATTTAACTAGCTCATATTTGATCACTTATATTATGATAAAGTGGTAATAAAAAGGTAATGTGATGGTATATTGACATGCGATATATGTAGATTACTTGAATAGTTATATTGATTAGTTATTGGTATTGTGTCATGACTCTATTGATATGAATTGCATTTTGATATGAAGTATGTCATATGCTCATGAATTATGTAAACAGGCCTATTTGCATTGGTTCTGACATACTGTGAAAAGATCTATTGAGATGGTTATGCCGAAGGAAAATGGTTTCGGTGATGCCGAAGGGAAATGGTTCTGGTGAGTGACATATGCCAAAGAGAAGTGGTTTCGGTAGATACATAGAACTTGTGTGTCCCCCATGGTTTTTCTCTGAGTCTCAGTGGATGTGTATCATAGGACATACATGCATCACTTTACATTACATTACATTGCATTGATATCATTTCCATTTGTGACTTGTGAATACTATTGTGAAATTTGTGATTGACGGATTTAGTATTTTGTGTTGATGCCTTGTATTTGTTGAAGTGTTGTTATTGTTCAATAAGCTATATGAATTGCAAACTTTTAGATTTGGCCGATTTCTTTGTAGGTTATGTTTGTAGAGGTTCAGTTGGGGTGTTAGGAGTACTGGTATTTCGTATTACATTTTATCTTGTTTAATGGTTAGCTTACTGAAAATTATGTTGTTTGGTACTCACTAATTGCTTTTACACTTTTATAGGTTTACGTCCCGGATCTTCGTGATTATCCTTCTCCTAAACTTTATTTGAGGTTTTACTATAGAGACTTAAAGGTAGCTTCTTGTCATCTCAACGGACCTTCTTGCTCCTTTTTTATTTTCTTGTTCTACTCTAGAAACAATGATCTTTAGATTTATATTTTCTTTCAAATCAGTTGTAATATAGCAGAGGCTTGTACAGTTGAGAACCATGTTTTGGGGGTATCAAATGAGCTTGATTATGTTATCAACTTTTATGTTATTGATATTTCATTTTCCGTATTTGATCATTATATCTTGGGTTTTAGGATAACTTGTCTTGGTGGGATTAGACAAGTCATCTCATCTATTTTTCAGTTATGATAAATGGTATCAAAGCCCAGGTTCATAGGTCTCACATGTATACAAGATTAGTCTATGTAGATTCTTGAGGATTGATATGGAGGCGTTGGTACTTATCATCGAGAGGTTATGGAGACTGTTAGGAAAATTCCTTTTATGTCATTACTTCTTATCGTATGTGGGTAACTTTATTAGTATTGAGTTGTCGCATGTTCTATTTACATATGGAGAGGACTAGAACTACTATTTCTAGAGGTAGATAGAAGGCAGTCCCCGTGGCAGTTATTGGGAACTAGACAGGGATAGGGACCAAGCTAGAGGTCGTGCCTAAGGATTGACACCAGCCAAAGGTCATGCACGTGGAGTGCCACCAGCCATAGGTCATGGTAGAGGTCTCTTCAGATCCAGAGGTTGAGGTTAGAAATGACTAGGTTCCTCTAGAATACGCAGTCGCACCTTTCCTTAAGGATACCACTTTCAGGGTGTTGAAGTGCTCAAGAGCTTCACATAAGGTGGTAGTTTGCCTGGAACACCACATGGCTCTTGGACTAGAGTTTGGGCACAGACCTCAACGAAATGCCATGCTCTAGTCATTCCAGATCCGATGGGTCAGTGGTGAGTGGTAGATTTGTATTCATTTGAGGTCTATTTAGCTCAATAATTATGCCTAATTGTGTCATATTCTGATGAAATATTTATGATTTGCAGCTATGAAGGAAAATGGACAAGACAAGGATTAATGTTTGAAAGAATGGCAAAAAAATGCAA
The DNA here is from genome assembly GCA_035578085.1 of Solanum pinnatisectum. Classification (NCBI taxonomy): domain Eukaryota; kingdom Viridiplantae; phylum Streptophyta; class Magnoliopsida; order Solanales; family Solanaceae; genus Solanum; species Solanum pinnatisectum. The sequence goes on along the minus strand of CM069086.1, from coordinate 15,954,856 downwards.
AAAGAAGTGCAAACTATACATTGTTGATCGCCAAATGAGAAAGGCAGATTGCCTAGTGAGCATGACCTCGCCAAAAATGACTGGGCATAGTACTTATGTATATTGAAATAGGTTGGCAAACTCAAAGAGAGAAGGAGATGTGCCCTATGAGAAAGGCGACCTTGCTGATCATCACCGAAAATGATTGAGCCAGGAGAAAAATTAAATGTTCAAAAGACGAACCAAGGTGGTACTCGGCGATTTAGTGATTGTGAAAGGTTGACTCAAACAAGTTTGCCGATTGAGGTTCAAATACCAAGCCATTAGAGCATGAAAATGTGAGCTGAAGCACAAGAGGTGATTTACCAAACAAGTTCGGTGTACCTGACTTGTGTTGGCGAATGAAACGTGCATTGAATTTTTGCTAAATTTTAGGAAACTATAAATAGACCAAATTAGAAAAAAAATAAGATAGTTCTGAAATCTAGAAAGAGTGAGAAATATTTTGAGTTTTGAAAGAGAGAACTCTACCTTTGTGAGGAGTACTTCTAGATTTTGGGGTTTTACATCTTTTCTCTTGAATTTCATAAATTGAAGCTGAGTGAGTTTACTTGTAATTGCTTAATTTAATGTTACCCATGGATGCTTTCATGGAAGGTATTTTTTTTTTTTTTGTGATGAGTGGCTAAAACCCCAGATCTAGGAGTGCAATTATGGGGTTAGATGTTGATTTGATGTAGTAGGTATTGAGTTATGCTATTTTTTGCTGTTATTCATACATGAATTTGGGATAATTAGGATGGGGTTAGTTCATAAGTTAAGGTTGCAAACTTAATTCCTACTTCTGATCTCTGGTTGATGCTTAAATGAAATTGATTGGAGTCGGTTGTTAGTCCAATACTAGTTATTAAGGTTTGATGTCTGTAACTTGCTTGAAAATATAGGTTATGGGTTAGATCTATTTAACCTATTTATCTATCGAAAGAGAGAATAGAGTAAGGTATTGGGTTGTTTAGATTGGCCTTTAGATGAGCCGAAAGGAGATTCTATGCATAAATGCTTTAGGATCGAAGATGATTAGCGTCATTGAAGATGACCTAGTCTATTCATGAATGTTAATCAGTGCAAAGCAGCACAGCTACCCCTATGTGACATCAATTTCCAATTCCCGTACCCCTAGATTGCTTGTTAACTTTTAAATTCTCCAAAAGTCTAGTTTAATTGTGACAATTGATAAGCAAATCTTTTATTTATTAAAAATGAGCAATTTTACAATCCAAATTTCTTAGAATTAATTCTCTACGATATACCATTAGATGTGGAATTTGACCTTGACTATTCATTGTGTTTTTATTGACTACAATCGTTGTCCCTTTTTATTGGTTTTAAAGAGGACGTTTGAGTGTTATCAGTCAGCTACTAGTGCAATGACATGCTCTAGTTATTTAGGATCATGTGAATCCCATCATCGAGGGTGGTCCTGTACCAGTAGTTGGGGTTTAAGGTACACCTTTGGTTGTTTTGACAAAAGATGAACAGCGTAGGTATGAGAGGTTCCGAAAGATTAATTGGTGTAAAGAGTTAGGATGCTCATGTGTTCTTGACTACGTGCATAGAGTTACTAGAGGCGGTTGAATTAGTTGAGTCACATGGCATTTTGTATGCTACACTTCAATCTTTCGTGCCACTGAGTGAGCGGTGGTGAGTTTATCCAGGGTCATTGCCAGTTTGGTCTCCTCAGGTGACTTAATAAATGTTCTCCAGTGCATTTTATGATCACTTTATTCCTTAGAGAAGGAAAGAGGAGAGCCTATTGAGGTTTTGAGAGTCTGAGATAGGAAAGCTTATCTGTTATAGAGTATGAGACTTAGTTTTATCAGTTTTTCAGACATTATATGGACCTTATTCTTTACAATGTGAAGGGGATCTGTAGATTTGTAAGGGGCTGACTTACTCTATCCTTCGATAGTGTTTTGGGGCATCTCGAGATAGAGCCCTTCCAGCCTAATGTGAGTGCTACCACGGAGGCGAAATTGATGGAGAAAGAGGAGTTTGGGGACCTTAAGATGTCCCATTCACAAGGTCGATTTTCTTATACCTCTTATAGAGACATGTGATCGTATCAAGGTAATGGCTTATTCTAGCATAGGAGATCAATCCATATAGCCTAGACAAACACCATATGGGTCTTATAGTATTAGTCAAGGTTTATCTAGTTCATAGTAGTAGCCAACAGATCAAGGAAGTTATGTTAGGTCATGTAGTCTATCGAAGCAGTTCTCTGCATCGATGTCTTGTTATAGTTCAGGAGCCCCTAGTCATATTGTACGGTAGTGTCCTTTGCGGACTTATTCAGGCCCCAACACATTTATTCTACTCTAGCTAGATTGTCAGCACCTCCAGCTAGGGGTTGAGGTAGAGTTCATCCAGGCAGAGGTAGTTAGACTTCCCATATTGGTTTAGTAGCTCTGTAGAGTGGGGGTAGAGGTACCACCTACGCTTATAGTGGCAGAGGGGGATAGTGTTATTCATTTTTAGGGAGACCCCAAGTGGAGGCTTCTGATGCAATTATTACATGTATTACATTGATATGCATCTGCATTGTTTGATACGGGATCTACATTCTCTTATTTGTCTTCATTTTTTGCTTTTGGGTTTTATATGATGTGTAATAGCATGCATGTACCTATTAATGTTTCTACACCCGTGGGTGAGCCCTTAGTAGTGGATCAAGTGTGTCAATCCTGTCATATTTCTTTGGTGGGTTATGACACTTGGGTAGACTTGAGCATTTTGAGTATGGTAGACTTTGATGTCATCTTGGGTATTGATTAGCTATCTCCCTATCATGTTATTATTGACTGTAGTTCTAAGACTATGACATTAGTGTTGCATCGTATTCCAGGGGTTGAGTGAAAGGGTGATACCAGTTCTTACCATAGTAAGGTTATTTCTTTCAACCGTGCCCAGAGACTAGTGGAGAGAGGGTGTTTGTCTTAGCTAGCCATTATGTGACACTAGTGTTGAATCACCTCCCATGTGGAGACCATTCCCATAGTTTAGGAGTTCCTTTCTGATCTTCTAGGTGTTCCTCCTCATAGGGATGTTGAGTTTTTCTATTGACTTGGAGTTAGGCACTAAAATATTTTCTTTTCCTCCTTACCTCATTGCCCCAGCAGAGTTGAAGGATCAATTGTAGGATTTGTTGAGTAAGGGGTTTATTTACCCTAGTGTGTCACCTTAGGGTGCTCGTGTCTTGTTTGTGAAGAAGGACAGAACTTTGAGGATGTGTATAGACTACAGGCAGTTGAACAAAATGACGGTGAAGAACAAGTATCCTATCCCACGTATTATTTGCTTATTTGATAAGCTTTGGGGGCATCATTATTCTCTAAGATTGATTTGAGATACGGTTACTATCAATTGCATATTAGGGCATCAAATGTCCCTAAAAACCTTTTCAGACACGGTATGGCCATTATGTGTTCTTATTGATATTCTTTGTGTTGACTAACCCCCCTACAACGTTCATAGAGTTGATGAACAAGTTATTTCTACCTTACTTGGATACGTTTGTGGTTTTGATAATATTTTGGTACACTCCAGGACTAAGGAAGATAATGTTCAACACTTGAGGATCGTACTTCAGAGGTTGAGGGAAGAGAAGATGTATGCACAGTTCTCAAAGTGTGAGTTTTGGATTGATTCTTTGGCATTTTGGGACAGGTGGTGTCGATGGAGGATATTAGAGTGGATCTGGAATGAATTAAGGTAGTTAGAGGTTGGACGCAACCTACTTCTCATACTAAGATCCACAGTTTTATGGGGTTGGTAGGCTATTATAGACGGGTTCTTCACGGTTTCTCCACTATTTCAACCCTATTAACCTGATTGGCTCTAAATAGTGCAGGCTTTCAGTGGTCCGATGGGTGTGAGAAGAGCTTTCAAAAGCTCAATACTTTGTTGACTTTTTCTCTTGTGTTTACTCTACCAAAGGATGTTGTGGACATTATATTTTATTGTGTTGCTTCAGGCGTTGGTTTCGGTGGTGTCTTGATACAGAAGGGAAAGGTGATTGCTTATGCTTCTAGGAAGTTGAAGACCCATGAGAAGAACTACCCTACTCATGATTTGGAGTTAGTGGTCATGGTCTTTGTGCTTAAGTCATGGTGTCACTATTTGTATTGGGTGCATTGTGAGGTTTTCACATATATCGGAGTATTCAGTACATCTTCAGAGAGATCTCACCTTGAGGCAATATATATAGCTCAAGTTGCTGAAATACTACGACATGACCATCTTATATAATCTAGGGAAAGACAATGTGGTGGCTGATTTTTTGAGTAAAAATACCTCCAACATAGGGACTCTTCCGCAATCAGTGTTAAGGAGAGACCATTGGCTAGAGATGCGCAGAGATTAGCCAACGGTCTTTTCAGGCTGCAGATTTTAGAGAAGAGTGGTGGTTTGATTGCATTAGTTGAGGAACAGTCTTGTTTGGTTGATCAGATCTGTGAGCGTTAGTTTGATAAAGAGAATTTAGGCCTTATTCGAGATAGAGTGTTCAGATGGGAAGCCAAGGAGGCTTTGCTTGATCTTGACAGAGTATTCAGGATCAGACGTAGGATTTGTCTGGCCAAGGTGGGCGATTTGGTTTGATAGATTCTGGAGGAGGCTTACTATTCTCGATATTCTATGTGATTCATTACATGACCTAGTATTTCTTATCTTAAGTTTACTTTTATCTAACTGAACCAACTTGCCAAATGTGTTTCCGCAGAATAGTAAGCATAGTAAAGTAAGAACACAATATTTCACATGGAAATGCCTGGCTCAAGAGGTGTAAAAATCATGACCTATTCATCAACATAATTGATACCCAATTAAACTAAATATCAACGAGCCTGACCACAAACTACTTACAAGAATATGTAACCTAATAAATTAAAAAAATAAACCCTATGATAGTACAGAACTCCAAGGTATGCGTTCCCAAGTCTTTGAGTTTCCTCCATCTTGAAGACAATTCTCCTAATTCAAATTAAAACTTCCAAAACAAAGAAAAACTTCCTAGAACATAAAATTTGTAGTCAGACTTTGTTCTTCAGAGTATAACTCCAAAGATCAAAATCACCTCTTTAAAAATCAATATGACAATTGTTTTTTTGCTCATGAAGTGTTTGTGTCATTCGAGACTATCATCTTCTAGTTTTACAGTACACCGTGCAGTGTTATTCTTCACCCAGACTCCAAGTGAGTACTAATTCTAATCAGATCCAAACTCTATTGTTTGTTGAATTATACTTTGAGTTGGACTACACCTTCCGTCAGACTCCTTTCTTTATCACTGTTGTTGTAGGACTCTAGTTCTCTTCTTCAGTGCTTTCCTTGTTTCCCTTTTTGGATTGTGTAATTATCCCCACCTTGCATTTTATCTATTTATTCATTCGACCTCTTGTCTTTCTTTATTTATTTATATATATGTACTTTTGGACCATGACGACTTATATGTTTCATCAGTCTGTGTCAATTTATCAGAACTTCATAGTCCCAACAAAGTCCCCATTTTTTATGATGACAGATCCTTGTGTTAGTCATTTAAGCATCAAAACACTAGAATGAAAGAAGTTACTCTAAAGGTTATAACCATTGCACAACCCTTTCTTCACCCTTATGACATCATCAAAAAGAACACAGCGTAAGTTACCTAAAATATTGTAATTATAACAACTCATGGCCACTAGGGTTTATCACCAAATTATTCAAAAATAAATACTCAGATCAACATAGAAGTGAATTAAAGAGAGAAAGAAATAGATCAGTAAGAAGCAAGAGGATCAATTCATTTAACCAAACAAATATGTCATGATAGAAAGCCAAGTTAGATCCTAAATACAGCAAAACCATCAAACAAAAAAGGAACAACTTCATATACAAGGAAAAGGAAAAGCAGAGGATTTAGGGGGTGGAAGGGATAGATCGAAGTAACAAGGTCAACCTTCGAACAACTTCAACATGCTCTTATCTCTCTCTAGTAATGGTGGCCTCTAGTTCATAAATTTTGTAGGTAAGAGTCTCCTTTTCCTACTCATGTAGAAGTCAAGTAAAGTCCAATTAGCAGACTGAAGGGCCAAAGCAACATGCATATTCTGAAGTGGGGTATCAGCCTTCCTCATAAAAAGAGGTAAAACAATATGGTTCACTATACCCAAACATCCTTATTTTTATGGAAAGTCCAAAACTTCACATGGATAAAGATTTTTTCAATGACTTAGGCCAACCAAAACCCGTAAAGAAGAACATAGGGATGGTAATTAGATGGGGTGGGTGGGTTTAAGGCTATCTGAATACTGGAGTCATAATTGTTGTTGTAGGAAAATTCTACTAAGGGCAAACTTTGATCCCAACGAGCACCAAAGTCAAACACACACGCTCAAAGCATGCCCTCAAATACCTGAATCGTTCGCTCAAATTGAAAATATGTTTGAGGATGAAAAGCTATACTTATGTCAATTTGAGTACCAGAGCCATATTGTAATGCTATCCAAAAGTGAAAAGTGAAAAGGGGACCACGATTTGAGACAATAGAAATAGGCACCCCATGAAGTTGGACTATTTCGCTGATGTAGGGGAGAGCTAACTTCTCCGCCATGTACTTTACCTAAATTGGGATGAAATGGGATGATTAGGTCAACCACCACCCAAAGAGAGTCATAACCACCTGTCACGACCCGGGGTTACCCCTAGAAGCAACACGGCATATTCGACCCCGAAAGGGTCTAGTACAAGCTCTTAGCATACATCATTGCATACATCATAGAATAAAAGTGAAAAATTAAAACTTTTTCTTCAACAATTGAAGTCACTTTTATAAATAGAAAGAAGTCTAAACATTGTCTCATTGGCCATCAATACAATCGAATACTTAGACATATATGGATACAACCCTTACATAGTTCTAAAATAAAACTAATAAAAGAAACTACGAAGATAACTACTAAGTAAGAAGTTGGTCCCCGAACTTTTGGACTCATCAACTAGCATGGAGGATCACATATTCCAAGCTTGAACCATAGACACCATCTCCACAAGCCAACCCCTACATTTGTAGAAAACATAGAAATATAGGTTAGCACAAGAATGTACTAAGTATGGTAGCTATGCATAAAACATTTAAAACATGCTTAAAGGGGACATTTTAGTTGAAAGCCATGCTATGCACTTTTGAACATCCTTCTTGAAAGAGTTGGAAAATACAAGTCATAAACAACTCACATATAGTTCATCAAAGCGCAAGGATATCAACATCACCATAAGCATAGTCTCCAATCATAGTCATAATGCACATATCATCTATTGTAAGACATAGTGCTCATGCATAGTCAAATATCAACATCATAACATCATAGTAGAACAACAACATAAGTAACCCTAAGCTCTACTTGTGTAATGCAAAGATAGGGTCCATAGTCCTATCAACACTAAGTATCACTTTTAGGCCACCAAGCTCATACTTACAACACATTAGTCTCATGTAAGCTAATACACATAATAAAGAGACATTCATAATCACTTAACTCATGTCAAAGAATGTAGACCATAACATACACCCAAATAGGACATGAAACAACTCAGAAATCGTCATCATAGAAAAGGGAACCAAACCATCACTACTCATGAAGACTACTCATCATACGTGAGCAGCATCCCATACTACCCCTCACTCAAAGTAGGTCCTCTTAAGAAGTCAATAGTAATAGTCCATGTATCATATTCGTAGTTCATACATCTTAGTCATATTTCATATACTTCATATCATAAGTAAACCACCCCCATAACCCCTTTACGAGTTCACTTGTGCAATGTACATATAAAGTCCAATACCCCCACATATACTAACCAAACCCATCAAGAACTCAATAGTGTAGTCACATGCATATTCATAATTGTCATAAGTGAAGTCAACCTTAACTTCATTCATACCTTACCTTCATACTTCATAAGTTGCCATACATAAGGGACTTTCACAAGAACCCCTCTTAGAGCCCACTTGTGCAATGTATAGGTGAAGTCCCATACCCTCACCTACACTATGTAGTACCCCTTAAGAAGATCTAGTTAGAGTTCATATTCTTAACCATAATTCATATTCCTATCTTGATTCATATTCTTATCATATAGGGAGATTTGCATTAACCGACATAGACCATGTGAGCTACATGGAATCCGGTGTCTCACCTCCACATCGAAAAGAAGGTGTCTTACTTGCCTAAGGTGAAACAAAACATATTTTGCATTAAGGTGGATCCACTAGCTAAAAACCTATGTGGGCACATAGTAAAGGGATAGGGAGATTGCTTCTAGAAAACGTATACTACTAACATGAGGGTTTCCATCTCATGAGATAACTATAATGGGATCCCAACTACTAACTTGAGGATCCGTATCTCATAACCATATCCGCTCGGTGCAAAGCCTAACTCCCTTTAAAGTGACTTTAAGTTATTACTTAAGTTCATAGCTATGAGAGAATGTACTAGCCAGTTAAGTCATCATGATATCATAATAGCTCATGGATTCATTAGGTGAAAATGTCCTTACAGCCTTAGAATCATCATTATGTGAGTATGTCCTTTCACATCAAATGCATAGTGTGTCTATGAGAATAGCCTTTCATGCAACACAACATTACTACCATAATCTTAGTCTATTATGTGTAGTCATAGCATATCGTACATAGTCATATCTTATCATCATGGTCATGTACAACTCATGCATAATAGTATGTAATGGTGCATATGAGAACTAGCCTTTCAATTCACACCATAGATACATCATATTCATATATATGCATGGACTATGTATATGTGCGCATAATTGTCCTCACAATGGCACAACAACAACAACATTATCATCATAGATACTTCCCTTCTCAAAGGAGCCACAACATGTACATCATATCCCAATTCATGCACAATTCACATATATTGCATTTAAGGATCTTAGACCATGTAAGTCACATATCTAACATTCATTACAATAGACATGGATACATTCATCATTCAAGTAGGTTATTCATGTCATGTAAAGAATCATATACTCATATAGGGGATTATGTCAGTAAGGTCCTTCCACAATAGCACCTCATAAAATTCAACATATAGACCATACCATGTTCATAGCATATCATTCCTCTTCACAATGTATCTTACTTAGTCACATATAGGGTTGTAGGGGAGAGGAACCTTATCTCAACGCTACAATTCATATTGACAAGTAAGCACCTCGACCATAAGTGGATCAAATCGTTCATCAACAATTCATAGAATATAACTTCCTCATAACATACCTTCATCAACAATTCATATGATATAACTTCATCATAACATACCTTCATAGATTGCCCTTCAAAACCAAGGGTCAAGATCAAGTCTATCATCTTAGACTTGGCACTTTAAGTAGTAGAACATCATAAATCAACAATATAATCAACATGATCATAATCAAGTTAGTATAGGTCTACAAGATTCATCATGATCAATTCATGTCTATGTGATTTAATGTAAGGCAATTAAACAAGAAGATCATTAATACTAGAAGATCACATCTAACCCCTCAATTTGCCTCTTTCATAGTAGAACCCTAGATCATGTCAATTTCATCTTAGATTCATAGGTTAATCAATATTACATGTAGAATCATACATAGATCTTGTCATTACATCATAAACATCTTCTAAACATTCAATTGAATCAACTTATACTTCATTCACGTTTTGGAGAAAAGCCATAACTAGGGTTTATGAAAAACTCATGGATTCCTTTAGATTTCATATTAAAAGCATCTAAAATCAGTAGTATAATACATAACAATCACAATTCATCCTTTAAAACCCACTTAAAAACGAATCCATGATTTGAGTTAGACCCTATCTAAATTGGAGATTCTAGAGTTGAGTAAAAGATATTTGAAAGGGCTCCTTGGGTGATAGCTACCCAAGGCTGAAAGCAACCATACATTAGGTTAGAATCCCTTTAAAATCCTTAGAGAAAGCCTCCATATTCAAGCTCTAGGTTGGTTCCTTCAAAGTTCTTCAATGGAGTTCTAGAGAGATGATTTTTGGGAGAATTTAGGGGTCTTAGGCGAGTGAGTTAGAATGATTAGTTTAGGGGTCTATTAGGCTTATATAGGCAGTTAAATAACCTATTAACCGACCTACCTTAACCCCTAATTAATAACTAACCCAATCCCTAACCTCTAACTTAAAACAAAACTACATTAAACTGGCAGCATCTACGCCCCTCCACCTATGGACCGTAGGTGGAGTTACTGTCCGTCAATCAGGTCCGTAGCTGATGGCTGGGTTTAAAATGCTGCAGGCTTCCTAAGAAACTAAGTATGGAAATACACCCAATACCTATGGGATGTAGTTTGATCTACTGACCGTGGAAAGCCACCGTAGATCACCACCAAAAAGCTGTAACCATGCTGCCAAGGCAGCTTTGGGGAACTGTTTTGAAGGACCCCTCAAGTGGTCTTAGGGGAGTCGTACCCAGACATTTAACCCCTAAACATGTCCATCTAAGTGTTAGAGTCACTTCTAAAAGCTTTCACCCTCAAACAACACTCCAAACTTCAACAACAAGACCCTTACAACTCACTACTTCAAATGAGTAGTTTCTGGACGTTTTAGTCGTTTCTTGACGTTTGACCTCCAAACTTCTCAATATGACTCCAAAAGTCATTATTCACCATTTAAACATGTTTCCAACTATAATCTAACATGTGAGGCTCTAGTTCAATCTACTAGATTTAGTCAAGCCTTAGCTAGGTCTTACTAGATTCGACGGGGTTTTACAATATCCCCTCCTTGGGAGCATTCGTCCCTGAATGACACTTAAAACCTCATAAGGAAACAAAGATTCAAACTATCAGCCCAACCAAGCATGTAATCATAAAAGTGATGCACAACTCAAAGATGCATCACACACAATAAGCATCATTTCTAAAAGAGGAACTTAACTTCAATGCCACAAAGTCAATGCAAACTTAAGGAAGTAGGAACTCCATCTATCAACCAAAATGCATGACATTATCATATTTAGTTATGTCCAAGGAGGAACTACCTTCTCCTAGTCATAACATGCTCATATGCCATCATAAATCTCATATGCAAGTTCCATTTTCAATAGCACTCTTTCAAGGAGGAATTTTACAACTCCTTATTAAGACATGCTCATATCTTATGTTCATGAAGTACAATTGATCATTTATAACCAATGCACTACATAATGAGGGAAGCAATTTACACAAACTCATCTTTATTCAAAATCATAAGTTTTCATGAAAATGCACAAACCTTATTAATTCACATAAACATGGGAGGAATTACCTCCTCTACTCTTTAAGCAAATTTTAACACCACATAAGGAGCTACTATGCCATTTCATATGAACACATTCAAGTATGCTCATAATTTCACATCATGAAGTCAAGCATGCAATATTACACAGAATGCTCAACTAAGGAGAGAACCTCTATTTCAAACATACTTCATACAGCATGAGAAAATAGGATCTACCTCTACCAACTCATTAGGCAAGCAACTTAGACATATTTCATTTTATTAGAGGAATTCCTTCTCCAATTCAAACAAGTCCATTTAACAACCTAAACCAATTATGCTATTTCTTATTAAGAGCACATTTAGGTCATTTAACCCATTCAACTCATGAATCACATAGGCTACTTACTCTAATTTCCTATCAACATGAGGATCATAAGGCATGAAAACTCATTTTACCTCAAAACATGAATCTTCAAGAAAAGGCACATCATATGGAAATCATGAGATCATATAAATCACACATGGCTCCTAAACATAACATAAGCCCAACTAGGAACTCTTTGTCTCAAGCTAGAATAGGAATGGAAGAAAGAGATGAGGATATCGGGATTTCAACAAGTCATGCTTTCTAAGCACACCATCCCTTCCTTAGGAGAAAAGCCCTCACTACACTCCTCAAGAAAACTTCCTTCAAGCTCTCCTAAGGACCAAAACCAAACTCATATTTTTCCATCTTGCAAAAGTCTAGGGTCCTTAATATCTAGCAATACCATTCTCGCATGACACAAAAAGTACCAAATCCCTAAAGATGAAGCATTTGTACCCAATTGTCATCTTACTCCACAAAGTGATAACTAACACACACTCAAGAGTCCTATATTTTTTTTCTTACCGTCCGGGCCCTATCATCAATAAATCACACCACGTATGCAACCCATCCATAATAAGAGTCACATCAAGGTCTAACATGCCAAGTTCCACCAAGTCAACAAGAGTAGTTCTAGGGAACAAGGTAAAGGGACGTCTTCCATAAACCTTTTTTACTAAATTCTAACCATTAACTGGGGTAAAATCCAAAAAAGGTTCTATTAACTCATCCGGAGAACTCTAAGCCTCCTAGTCTCATAAGGCATCATACAAGATAAGGTAATACCAGAATACATCATAGCACTTACCCTTACATGAAATTACCAACATACCGGTACTTCCATCCAAAAAATCTTCCAAGTCAACCCTTGTAGCATCCCTTTCTAAGGCCTTCACTAGGATATCACTCAAGGTGTCATATGAGTCTACCACTCCGGGTCTAAGTTTCTCAAACTCACTAAACCTCATAAGGTGAGAATCCAAGAAAACCTAACTCATAAACATCAACGGTATTCAATAACCTTGTTATCTAAGCACATTTATCCCTCACATAGAAGACAAACTTACACAAGCTATATTAACATCACTTTCTTCTACTCTGAGGTCGGAGTAAGTAATCACTCAAACCTTCACACTCATCATCCAACATGATTCTAAACCATGGTGGGCCAAGCTTCTACCCTTTTAAGAGGAGTCTACTCACCTCATACAATCTAGGTATTTCCAAAACACCTTAATCACCACATTCTTTCAACATACTCCCAAAACTCATCCTGACTTTTCTGTCCATCATCACACAAAACCCTAAGACAATCCATCCATGCCAAAGGACTTCATCCATACCTACTATATCAAGTTTTACCAAGTAATATTACCATCATTGCAATCACCTCTTACCTTTTCTCCCTCAATCATAGAAGCATTTACCCTCTCAAATAGTCGCATCTAGAAAACCACCGAACAAGGGATAAGAGAGAGATCTTACAGAGATAGGCTCTATGGCACGAGTCAAGAGTAATGAAGAAGTTGAATCTTAAGCATCTTATAGCCTCTCATTCATAAGTGTGGCGCGCTTCACAATTATGAACAAGACTCTACTCGATGTGGCCAATGAGACATGAATCCTAAAATTTATCCCAAAAACTTATGCTTTGATACCAAGTTTATCACGACCCGAGGTTACCCCCTAGAAGCAACACGGTGTATTTGACCCCAAAGGGGTCGAGTACAAGTCCTTAGCAAACATCATTGCATACGTCATAGAATAAAAGTTGAAAACTAAAACTTTTTCTTCAACAATCGAAGTCACTTTTATAAAATAGAAAGAAGTATAAACATTGTCTCATTGGCCATCTATACAATTGAATACTTAGACATATAGGGATACAACCCTTACATAGTTCTAAAATGAAACTACTATAAGAAACTACGAAGATAACTACTAAGTAAGATGTTGGTCCCCGAACTTGAGGGCACATCAACGAGCTTGGAGGATCACCTAGTCCAATCTTGAACCATAGGCACCATCTCCATATGCCAACCCCCTACATTTGTAGAAAACATAGAAATATGGGTTAGCACAAGAATGTACTAAGTATGGTAACTATGCATAAAACATTTAAAACATGCTTAAAGGGGACATTTTAGTTGAAACCCATGCTATGCACTTTAGAACATCCTTCTTGAAAGAGTTGAAGAATGCAAGTCATAAACAATTCACATATAGTTCATCAAAACACAAGGATATCAACATTACCATAAGGATAGCCTCCAATCATAGTCATAACAAACATAACATCTATTGCAAGATATAGTACTCATGCATAGTCAAATATCAAGATCATAACATCATAGTAGAACAACAACATAAGTAACCCTAAGATCTATTTGAGCAATGCATAGATAGGGTCCATAGTCCTATCTACACTAAGTATCACTTTTAGGCCACCAAGCTCATACTTACAACACATTAGTCTCATGTAAGCTAATACACATAATAAAGAGGCATTCATAATCACTTAACTCATATCTAAGAATGTAGACCATAACATACACCTAAATAGGACATGCAACAACTCATAATCATCATCATAGAAAAGGGAACCAAACCATGACTACTCTTGAAGACTACTCATCATACGTGAGCGGCATCCCATACTACCCCTCACTCAAAGTAGGTCCTCTTAAGAAGTCATTAGTAATAGTCCATGCATCATATTCATAGTTCATACATCTTATTCATATTTCATATACTTCATATCATAAGTAAACCACCCCCATAACCCCTTTACGAGTTCCCTTGTGCAATGTACATATAATGTCCAATACCCCCACATATACTAACCAAAGCCATAAAGAAGTCATAGAGTAGTGACATACATATTCATAATCATCATAAGTGAGGTCAACCTTAACTTCATTCATACCTTACCTTCATACTTCATAAGTTGCCACACATAAGGGACTCTCACAAGAACCCCTCTTAGAGCCCACTTGTGCAATGTATAGGTGAAGTCCCATACCCTTACCTACACTAAGTAGTAACCCTTAAGAAGATCTAGTTAGAGTTCATATTCTTAACCATAATTGATATTCCTATCTTGATTAATATTCTTATCATATAGGGAGGTTTGCATTAACCAACATAGACCATGTGAGCTACATGGAATCTGGTGTCTCACCTCCACACCTTAAAAAAGGTGTCTCACTTGCCTAGGGTGAAACAAAACATATTTAGCATTAAGGTTGATCCACTAGCTAAAAACCTATGTGGGCACATAGTTAAGGGATAGGGAGATTGCTTCTAGAAATCATATACTACTAATGTGTGGGGTTTCATCTAATGAGATAACCATAATGGGATCTCGACTACTAACGTGAGGATCTGCATCTCATAACCATATATGCTCGATGCTAAGCCTAACTACCTTTAAAGTGACTTTAAGTTATTACTTAAGTTCATAGCTACGAGAGAATGTACTAGCCATTCAAGTCATCATGATATCATAATAACTCATTGATTCATTAGGTGAGAATGTCCTTTCATCCTTAGAATCATCATTATGTGAGTATGTCCTTTCACATCATATGCATAGTGTGTCTATGAGAATAGCCTTTCATGCAACACAACATTACTACCATAATCTTAGTCTATTATGTGTAGTCATAGCATATCGTACATAGTCATATCTTATCATCATGGTCATGTACAACTCATGAATAATAGTATGTAAAGGTGCATATGAGAACTAGCCTTTCAATTGACACCATAAATACATCATATTCATATATATAAATGGAGTGTGTGTGCAGATAATTGTCCTCACAATGGCACTACAACAACAACATTATCATTATAGATACTTCCCTTCTCAAAGGAGCCACAACATGTACATCGTATCCCAATTCATGCACAATTCACATATATTGCATTTAAGGATCTTAGACCATGTATGTCACATATCTAACATTCATTACAATAGACATGAATACATTCATCATTCAAGTAAGTCATTCATGCCATGTAAATAATCATATACTCATATAGGGAATTATGTGGGTAGGGTCCTTCCACAATAGCACCTCATACAATTCAACATATAGACCATACCATGTTCATAACATACCATTCCTATTCACAATGTATCATACTTAGTCACATATAGGGTTGTAAGGGAGAGGAACCTTATCTCAACACTACAATTCATATCGACAAGTAAGCACCTCCACCATAAGTGGATCAAACCGTTCATCAACAATTCATATAATATAACTTCCTCATAACGTACCTTCATCAACAATTTGTATGATATAACTTCATCATAACATACCTTCATCAAAAATTTGTATGATATAACTTCATCATAACATACCTTCATCAACAATTTGTATGATATAACTTTATCATAACATACCTTCATAGATTGCCCTTCAAAGCCAAGGGTCAAGATCAAGTCTATTGTCTTAGACTTGACACTTTAAGTAGTAGAACATCATAAACTAACAATATAATCAAAATGATCATAATCAAGTTAGTCTAGGTCTACAAGATTCATCATGATCAATTCATGTCTAGATGATTTAATCTAAGGCAATTAAACTAGAAGATCATCAATCCTAGAAGATAACATCTAACCCCTCAAATTGCCTCTTTCATAGTAGAACCCTAGATCATGTCAATTTCATCTTAGATTCATAGGTTAATCAATATTACATGTATAATAATACTTAGATCAAGCAATTACATCATAAACAACTTCTAAACATTCAATTGAATCAACTTATACTTCATTCACGTTTTGGAGAGAAGCCATAACTAGGGTTTATGAAAAACTCATGGATTCCTTTAGATTTCATGTTAAAAGCATCTAAAATAAGTAGTATAATCCATAACAATCATAATTCATCCTTTAAAACCCACTTAAAAACGAATCCATGATTTGAGTTAGAACCCTAGCTAAATTGGAGAATCTAGAGTTGAGTAAAAGACTTTTGAGAGGGCTTCTTGGGTGATAGCTACCCAAGGATGAAAGAAAACATACCTTAGGTTAGAATCCCTTTAAAATCCTTAGAGAAAGCTTCCATCTTCAAGCTCTTGGTTGGTTCCTTCAAAGGTCTTCAATGGAGTTCTAGAGAGATGATTTTTGGAAGAATTTAGGGGTCTTAGGTGAGTGAGTTAGAATGATTAGTTTAGGGGTCTATTAGGCTTATATAGGCAGTTAAATAACCTATTAACCGACCTACCTTAACCCCTAATTAATAAATAACCCAATCCCTAACCTCTAACTTAAAACAAAACTACATTAAACTGGCAGCATCTACGCCCCTCCACCTATGCACCGTAGGTGGAGTTACTGTCCGTCAATCAGGTCCGTAGCTGATGGCTGGGTTTAAAATGTTGCAGGCTTCCTAAGAAACTAAGTATGGAAATACACCCAATACCTATGGGATGTAGTTTGATCTACTGACCGTGGAAAGCCACCGTAGATCACCACCAAAAAGCTGTAACCATGCTGCCAAGGCAGCATTGGGGAACTGTTTTGTGGTCCTCTTCTAGGACCCCTCGAGAGGCCGTAGGGGGCCGTACCCAGACGTTTAACCCCTAAACATGTCCATATAAGCGTTAGAGTTACTTCTACAAGTTTTCACCCTCAAACAACATTCCAAACTTCAACGACAAGACCCTTACAACTCACTAGTTCAAATGACTAGTTTCCGGACGTTTTAGTCGTTTCTTGACGTTTGACCTCCAAACTTCTCAAAATAACTCCAAAAGACATTATTCACCATTTAAACATGTTTCCAACTATAATCTTACATGTGAGGGTCTAGTTCAACCTACTAGATTTAGTCAAGCCTTAGCTAGGTCTTACTAGATTCTACGGGGTGTTGCACCACCCATGATGGTAGGCAATCCCACAACAAAGTCCATGGTGATACATAACCACTTCTAAGTAGAAATGGGCATCTTCTAAGACACAACTCCAAGCCACTGATGCTTACACTTGTTATATTGGAAAGTCAAGTACATAGAGACAAACTTTGAAATATCCTTCTTCATACCATACCACCGCTAATGTTGACTCCAATCATGGTACATCTTGGTCTCTCTTGGATGGATAGTATTTCCACTATGATGTTTTGATAAATTGACACAAAGCTTTGTACGGCATGAAATAAGCTCCATGAGTTTGGTATGAAAGGTTATCATAGTTTTGGCTACCTCATGGATATTAAAGAGGTAAGAACAATAATAGCATGTTTCTGAAACTCATGGAAATGATTTTTTGATTGTATAGGTATATGCATATGACAACATCTTTGGCTCTACAAATGATGAGATGACTCAAGAATTTGCAAGAATCATGAATGGAGAATTTGAGATGAGTATGATGGAAGAATAGTAAATTCCTCCTAGGGATACATATTAAGTAAAATCCCACTTGCTCCTTGATTCATCAACAAAAGTATGTGAAAGATCTACTCAAGAAATTCAAAATGGATGAAGTTAAGGAAATTGAAACTCTTATTGGATATACTCAAGAAATTCAAAATGGATGAAGTTAAGGAAATTGAAACTCTTATTGCTACTGCCACAAAGTTAGACATGGATGAAACAAGTCCACCGATTAAGCAAACATTGTATAAAAGAATGATTGGATCTCCCTTATACCTACTTGCTAGTAGACCAGATATTGTTTTTAGTATGGGATTATGAACTAGGTTTCAAGCAAATGCTAATGAAGCGCATCTCAAATTAGTCAAAAGAATCTTTTGGTATCTCAAGGGAATCTTTGATTTGGGACTTTGGAATTTGAAAGGAAGCAATTTCAATCTCATATGATATGCAAATGCTGACTATGCAGTTATCTAATTACAAGTATGGCTAACACCTTGGAAGATATATGATCTCCTGGTCCACCAAGAAGAAAAAAATATGTGGCCTTGTCTACTTCTAAAGTTGAGTATGTGGCAGCTGGCTCTTGTTGTGCGCAATTACTTTGATCATACAAAAACTATTGGATTTTTGTATGAGTGTTAGATGTGTTCCCATCTTATGTGACGACACTAGTACGCAGTACAAAAGAACCAAACATATTGATATTCGACATCATTTTCTTCGTGAACATTGAAAAAGGTCATATCTTAACAATGTTTTGTTATATTGAGGAAAAAATTGTAGATATTTTTACCAAGGCACTAAGTAGAGAACACTTTGAGAAAAATAGGTCGTTGGACTTTAGGATGATTAAAATTGCATAAACTCCCCTCGATGATTGGCTAGCAAATTCTTTTTTGTTGTTTATTATGAAAAAAAAAATATATATATATATATAGTAATTATTCAATTATGTTTTTCCAATTTTAGAAAACTTACTTGTTTTTCTATAATTGTGCATTAAATTGACTAGAGAGCCAGCAGTTAAGATGTAAGCGAATTCTTGCATTACATAAAATGAGGTATGTTTCTGTATACTCTGTAAGTTATTTATGATTACAGTGAACCATTTCCGCTTTACTGTTTCTTTCTCTCCCACTCTCCCTCTCATTGGCTAAAAACCATAACCTCAACCATCAAAAACCCCTCAAATATATTCCCTATAAAGCTGTTAAATGTCTCATCTTTCCACCATCATTACTTCTATCACCTCACAACTGCTTTACCTCCCTTCTTTTCCCGATAAAAATCCTCCATCATTCACCTTTTCTCATTCATCCTCTCTCTCTTATAGTATCTTCAATGAAACAACTGATCTATATTCAAAGTTATGAATCATCTCTCGTGGATTCTTCCTCTTCTTTCTCAACCAAGGATTCCCTCACTAAATCTGATAACTCCAACTCTCAGGCTATGTAGTGCATGAAACAACTAGTCTTCCTCCATCACTGCCAATTCGACTATCTAATTTTATCCCATGGAACGAGTTCAAGAATCGGTTCTCCGACATCCCTATCATTCCTCCATTTCCCCAAAACCCCACTTCTAATGATTCTACTCTCTTCCCAGTTAATTCAGATATTCAGGATGAAATCCCACTAGTGCATCTCATTCCTAAAGAGCTTCGCTCTTGATTGCAAAAGAGCTCGGGGCTCCTATTAAAATTTGTGATGATACCTCCTTCTCAGAACATGTTACAACTTCTTACCCTAGACATGTTCCCCATACCCATAACAAAAAATGTGAGGAAGAATCCAAGCATCAACAGGATCTCCACCAGAACAAGTAAAAGAAAATTTCTCCTGTTCTCTCATCTTAAGAACCATCTTCCTCCAAAGAGGATCTATTGCTCCGTCGTGTTAGGAGTCCTTTGGTAAAGAAAAATGTCATTCCTAAAATATTTGTTTCAAGTTTTATGCCTAAAACAGCTTCAAATAAACCCACTCTTTATTCTCCAAAACCCTCTTCTATAACCCGATCAGCTCCTAGTCCCTCAAAATCGGTTACCAAACATATTCCTCCAATGGACTCCTACTCTGAAGATACAAACGAAGCTACTGAAATACTTGACGCATCTGATCAAGATTTAGTGAGTCTTCTCCACTTTCAACAACTACCACTTATTTGGGGAAGGCTAATTACTGGGTTTGGTGAGCTTGAAATGAATATCCTACTTGCTAAGTTAGAATTCCAAGGCTGGAAAAATAACGCTTGCAAGGGGATTAACAGAGGTGCATAGAAAAACCTTAGATGACTGAATTATATGGCAAAGGGGTTGCTTGGGGCTTTTTCCTCTCTACTATTGTAGGGTTGTATGTATTCCTCATGTGGTTGTTGATGTGTCTCGTATTTTTGAGATTTAAAATAGTAGTTGGGATCACTATGTCAAAAATGAGTGGCCAACTCTGGATAACCTGGCCTCTGCTCTAGAAATTTCTTACAAATTATCTGAAAAGCACTCTCTCTAAGCACATGAGGGTTTTGAAGAAGGAAATGTCACCTTTGCATGAATTGTATTTTGACGTAGTTCATAAAATACTAGTTCAAAGAAAGGAATTGTGAATTGAAGATAGCTATTTGATTTGACCTTGATGGAACTCCTCGATATTGAGGTTAAAAATCAATCCGCCCAGTGTGATAATTAAGTATATGCAAGCTCATCCAAGACAAGAATGGGCATGCTCTTATAGGGATGGCAATAGGGCTGCGCGGGGCGGGGGCAGGGCTGGATGGGTTGAGCTTAACCCAAAATTTTTTTAATCCGCCCTGCCCCACACAGCCGCTTGTAGCCCTGCTCAGCATGAACCCACCCCACATAATTTTTTTAATATTTTTTTTTCTAAATAAGTTTGATACTAAAAATAAAATTTATAAAAATAAATTTATTTTTTCATTAAGTTGTATTAACTTAATAGGATAGTGACTTAAAATTATGTTTTTGAAGTCAATTGGAAACATGTAAGAAATTGAATTATTTTTTATTGAACCATTTTCATTTACTGTCTTGAATATTTTAGTAGATTTAAAGAAATTATCTTAATAAATAATGCTCTATTACTCTTATAATATGTAAAAATTTAAATTAAGTTTACATCCAAATAAAATCATATATACCTGCAACCCGCCCTACCTTAGTTTTCAAAAATCCCACTTCAATCGGCCTTGCATAACCCCGATTTGAGGCGTTCTGTGGTAGCTATTGTAGATCCCTGATTGGTTGGTTTGATACAATTAAGATTGACTCATTCAGCATAGTGGTAGGCTATTGATGGCTCAGTGTAACACCCCAAAAATTTCTAAGCTAAGACCCAAAATATTCTATAACACCTCTTAATTCTACTCTTAAATTTTGAATCGTTCGTGTAACATGTCAAACCTCAAAAAGGACTAGAGAGGGGTAATGGGCAATTCCACGAACCCAAAATTTCCCTTTGTTTCTTTGGACCCTAGACGGTCTGTTTAAGGATCCACAACCTATCTTGGGCATCATGAACGACCATACAAGGCTTCCTTGTTAGGAGTCACCTAGATGAGACCCTAGACGGCCCGTTGTGACTTTTATGGTCCGTATAGGGGGTCCGTACAGGCCCTGCATACCCTCCCCATATTTAGTTAGACGGATCGTGGGAAACTTATTAAAGCAAGTCAGTTTATGTTATATTAATTACTATAATTTATACTATTTTATATAATTTTTGAACAAATAACAATTAAAAATTAATACTCTATTGAATTATCCTTCCTAAAATTAATTCAAAACCCGTGGGCAAAAACTGCTTCTCTTTTTTCAGTGGGCACAATTCCATCCCAAACTCATGATATCATTCGATTAGGACTCAATTCCATCTCTTCATCATCTTTTCTATTGTGGGAGCAATCTGAATAACAAAAGGTTTCTACTTGTTTTTGCTCTTTCTTATTTTATGTTGTTCTATATCCTCTTTGTTTACTTTCTTATCCTCCCTAAAAATAAAGCATGATTTTGATTCATATATTTAGAATTCTCTATTAATCTGTTCTATTGTTAGTATTTGCCTGCATGTAGGAGAAAGATATTCCAGTGCTATAGTTCAATATTGAGGCGCTGAACTTCAGTTTTAATCGATTGTGATATTATTATTTTTTCTTCTGTCAAAACAGAAACATTTTGGGTTATTTAGACAAGTTGTAATCAAATTCTAGATAGTATAAGCAAGAAATGTGCTTTATAGTTTTTATTGTATTATTACTGTCCATGGTGTTTTGTTTAGGCTGTATATCTATCCAGAAGTTGCAAGTGCAACCAATAGAGCCACCTACGGACCGTAGGTTGACCCACGGACCGTAGGTGGGGTCTGTGGTTGGCCACCTACAACCCCCTCCCCAGAAACCCTAAAAACTTCAACTAAGGGTCGACCCATGCCAGGACCTATGGACCGTAGGTGGGACCACGGTCCATGGTCCAGGGCAGTGGTACAAGACCCCCTAAAACCATCGTCTGAAGCCAGTCGATGACTAACCAGAACAAACCATAGGTCAGTCAATGGTCTGTCGGTCAGGTCCATCGATTAGCCACAACAGGTTTTAAATCAGGGGTGGTTGTTTAGTCTTTTCCCTATGTGTTGGACACCTAAATTACGTCGTATTGGTTTGTTTTAGCCTAGTAACTTAATCAGACTTTACACTAACCAATTCATTCTCAAAGAAATCAATCAAACCAAGAAAAAGAAGAGAGAAGCATCGACCAAACCTTCTCCAAGAACACAACAAGTTTCCCTCAATTCCAACCCAGAAATTGAAAGAGTTCTCCATGGAATTTTTACCAAGTATGTGGGATTTCACTTGTGGGTTCCTTTCATCCATTAGGCCCCGAGAATTCAGTAAGATTCTTGATTCCCTTTATTATGTTTAGACTTAGGGTTTCTAGAACTTCAAATTATTGCTTTGATTTAGGTGTTAGATTAATCCTAATCATAATATTACGTTTTCATAACTATGTTGCTTCATTCTTCCATGAAATTCAGAACCCTAGTTGTGTAGATTCGTTTAGTTCATGAATTAAACTTGCTAGGTCAGTTTATACAGATATGCATCCACTAGCTTACAAATGTTTCATTATTAGTACTTAATGTTGCATTATCAATTAGCATGTCATAATCTTGAGCTATCCAGTTTATATTCAGTTATGTTGTATTGGATACATTCTAGTTAGGAGCAGGCTTAATACCGAGTGGACTAGGGTCAGTCACCCTCATAGTCCCAGTACTATGTGCCCTCATACATTAAGTCCCCTCTGTGGGTATCATATTTAGTGATCATGCCAATCATGCCTTTATAGCCCTGGCAAGGTATATTGGGTCCTTTCGATGGGGCGTATACATCAGGCTCCACGTTTATCTCACGTGGTTTTATGTCGGTTATTAGTAGCTCCCACAGTCAGATTCTAGTGCATTGCACAGGTTATCAGTTACAGTTCAGTGTTCAGTTTCAACATTTTATGTACTTGGTCATTGCGCTCAGTTTAGTTCATATTCAGTATGTTTAGTATATTCTTCATTTTCATCTTATATCCTTGATCAGTGTGCTTTATTTTAGTTATGTGTATGTTGTTCAGCTTTATTCTAACCTGCACGCTTAGTACCTTTAAAGTACTAACACATACTTTACGCTACATCTTCTCGTGATGTAGGTTCAGGTCCCCAGCATTCAGATCACGCAAAGATCAGTTCCCGATCTCTAGTTCAGCAGTATCAGTAGTGAGTCCTCATTCTTCGAGGACGATAGACATGTTTCCTTTTATTTTGAGTCTTTCAGTTTTAGTTTTGCTAGATTTAGTTGGGGGCATGTCCTAGCATCTCTAGTCAGTTAGAGGCTTTTATTCAGACATAGTTAGATTCGGTTTTAGTTTTGTGTTTGATCTTCTAGTGGTTATTAAAATTATAGTTTATATTCAGACTTAGATTGGGTATTCCCCATCATTTCAGTTTATCTCATATTTTAAGCTTTGGCATAGTATTTCTCATTTCAATTTATCTTAGTATGCTGTGATATATCAGTTTAGGGTTAGCTTGGGGTAACTCATGATCCTAGGTCCCGTGTTTACACCGGGGGGTATCCTCGAGGTGTGACAAACTTGGTATTAGAGCCCTAGGTTTAAGAGTCCTAGGATGTCTGAAAAGCCGCACTAAGTCGAGTGTCTTTCATGACTATGAAGCGCCGCGCTACACCTGTGAGGGGGAGGCTGCTAAGCGTTTTAGTAAAAAATTTACTTTTTTGTTATTCTTATCATGTGTGGGTATGATCACCTTTTTTAACTTGACATTATGCATTTCAGATCATGCCTCCTAATAGAGCTTACGCAGGAATGCTAATGCCCGCAACACTGACGTAGTTCCTCCACTCGTAGACCATGAAGTTTTGAATGCAGAGTTTTGGAACGCCATTCAACCTTTGGCTCAAGTGTAGCCAACCAAAATAATCAGTAGGTTCCATTTCCTGCAAATGCTAGTGGTGGATCAGTGGTAGCTAGGGTCCGTGATTTTATTAGGATGAATCCGCCTAAGTTTCTAGGGTCACAAGTTGGTGAGGACCCCCAGAACTTCATAGATGAGGTCAAGAAGATATTTGGAGTGATGCAAGTGACTGGAAATGATAGGGTAGAGTTGGCATCCTACCAGCTCAAGGATGTAGCTCAAATTTGGTTCACTCAAAGGACGAAAAACAGGGGTGAGAATACTGCTCCTGTGAGTTGGGAGTGCTTTACCGGAGCTTTACTAGATAGATTCTTTCCAAGGGAGTTGAGAGAGGCCAAAGCTCAGGAGTTCATGAATTTTAGGCAAGGTTCTATGACAGTCCAAGTCCAAGAGTACAAACTTAAGTTCACCCAACTCTCCAGGTATGCTCCACATATGGTTGCCGATCCCAAGGCATAGATGAGTAAGTTCCTATTTGGAGTATCTGACTTGGTGTAGACAGAGTGCATATATGCGATGTTTATAGTGGATATGACTATCTCTAGGCTCATGACTCATGCTCAACAGGTTGAGGGAGATAAGCTTAGAGAACTAGCTAAGTACAACAAGAAGGCTAGAACAGGCAACTATGAGTCGTCTCAGCAGAAATTAGGTGGTGGAAATCACTCACAGTTTTAGCATAAATCTTCAGCCCCAGCACCTTCATCAGCTAGTGTTCCATCCCCCAAGTTTCGACATGATCAGAAAGTTAGGGTATTAGGCTCTAAGTCTCAAGGGACTGTTTCAGGTACTATAACCTAACCAACTTGTCCAAAGTGTGTTAAAAACCATCCGAGCGAGTGTATTGCAGGAAAGGATGGATGTTTTAGGTATGGTTAGATTGGTCACAGGTTGAGAGATTACCCTTCTTATAAATAGGGACAATGAGGTAACAATAGTACGGCTCAGTCTACAGCTTCAGCATCACCAACAAGTCGCTCGACTCAGTAGGGTAGTTCATCTCGTACAGGTGGTGGTTAGTGCCAGAACAGGTTGTATGCTCTCCAGGCTCACCAAGATCAGGAAGATTCTCCTGATGTGGTCACTGGTACGTTAAGAGTCCTTCACTTATATGTTTATGCTTTGTTAGATCTAGGGGCTACTCTTTCCTTTGTAACTCCTTATATAGCAGTAAACTTTGATGTCAGTTCAGAAACTCTTTCAAAACCCTTCTCAGTATCTAATCAACTCGGTGACCCAGTTATAGCTAGACGGGTATACATAAATTGCCCTGTCACAGTCTCCCAAAAAGTCACCTCAGCAGATCTTGTAGAGTTAGAAATGGTAGACTTTAATATCATGCTGGCATGGATTGGTTGCATTCTTGTTATGCCTCAGTCGATTGTAGAACTAGGATCGTTCATTTTCAATTTCCAAGTGAACTAGTCTTAGAATGGAAAGGTAGTAGCTCAGTGCCTATGGGTGTATTTATATCTTACCTTAAGGCTAGAAAGATGATCTCTAAACGATATCTTTATCACCTTGTTAGGGTTAAGGATTCAAGCTCCGAAACCCCAGCTCTTGAGTCAATCTCAACAGTAAATGAGTTTCCTGAAGTGTTTCCAGAAGATCTTCCTGGACTCTCAAAAGGGAAATTGACTTCGGAATTGATCTCCTTCTATACACCCAGCCTATTTCTATTCCTCCTTAAAAAATGGCTCCACCTGAGCTTAAGGAATTGAAAGAGCAGTTGAAAGACCTTCTAGATAAGGGCTTCATTAGACCCACTATTTCCTCATGGGGTGCACCAGTGTTGTTCATGAAATAGAAAGATGGTTCTCTTAAGATGTGCATTGATTATCTGCAGTTGAACAAAGTCACAATCAAGAATAAGTACCCTATCCCCATGATTGATGACTTATTCGACCAACTTCAGGGTGTTAGTCATTTCTCAAAGATAGACCTCAGATACGGTTATCATCAGCTTAGAGTCAGAGATAGTGACATCCTGAAAACAGCCTTAAGAACTCGATATGGTCATTATAAATTTGTAGTTATGTCGTTTGGACTAACCAATGCTCCTGCAGCTTTCATGGATTTAATGAACATGGTGTTCAAGCAGTATTTAGACTTGTTCGTTATTGTCTTTATTGATGATATCCTTATTTAATCTAGGAATAAGGAAGAACATGTGACTCATTTGAGGGTTTTCCTGCAAACTCTCAATGATCACTAGTTATTTGCTACATTTAACAAGTGTGAGTTTCGGTTACAATCAGTTGCTTTCCTCGGGCATATCGTGTCTAGCAAAGGGATTCGAGTGGATTCTCAAAAAATTGAGGTAGTGAAACAATGACCCATACCTACCTTTCATACATATATCAGAAGTTTCTTGGGTTTGGCTAGTTATTACAGAAGGTTCATGGAAGGATTTTCATCCACAGCTTCTCCATTGACTAAGTTGACTCAGAAAAAGGTTAAGTTTTATTGGTGAGATGAGTGTGAGAAGAGCTTCTCAGAATTGAAAACTAAGTTGACTATAGCTCATGTTTTGACTCTACCAGAGGGTTGAAATAGTTATGTGATCTATTGTGATGCATACAGAGTTGGACTACGTTATATGTTGATGCAGCGAGGTAAGGTTATCGCTTACGCTTCTAGATAGCTTAAGGTTCGTGAGAATAACTATCCAACTCATGACCTCTTATTTGCAGCCGTAGTACTTTCCCTAAAGATTTGGAGACATTACTTGTATGGTGTTCATGTAGATATGTTCACAGGTCATAAGAGCCACCAATATGTGTTCACCAGATGAGATGGCTTGAATTCCTCAAGGACTATGATATGAATGTGCTTTACCATCCTGGTAAGGCAAATGTAGTAGTTGATGCTCTTAGCAGACTATCTATGGGTAGTGTAGCACATGTTGAGAAAGAAAGGGAAGAACTAGAAAAAGATGTTCACCGGCTTGCTCGTTTAGGAGTTCACCTTATGAGCATATCAAATCATAGTGTAACAGTCCAGAATGGGTCTGAATCTTTATTGGTAGTGGAGGTTAAGGAGAAACAAGACAGTGATCCTATATTGCTTGGTGCAGTTCCTTAGCAGAAAGTTAAGGTTTTCGCCCAAAGTGGAGATGATGTGCTTCGCTACTAGGGTCTTTTATGTGTTACTGAGTTGGGTGAGTTGAGATAGTAGTTTCTTACATAAGCCCATAACTCCAGGTATTCTATTCATCCAGGTGCCACTAAGATGTATCGTGATCTGTGGGGAGTCTTTTAGTGGAATGGCATGAAAAGGGATATAGCAGATTTTGTGGCTAAGTGCCATAATTGTCAGCAGGTGAAGATAGAACATTAGAAACTAGGAGGTATGACTCAAGAGAAAAACATTCCTAAATGGAAGTGGGAAGTGATAAACATAAATTTCATCACATGTTTACGTCGTACTAGGAGACAACATAACTCTATTTGGGTAATAGTAGCCAGAGTTACTATGTCCGCTCACTTTTTGATTGTTAAGACTATAGATTCGGTGGAGGATTACGCCAAGCTTTACATTAATGAGATATTCAGGTTGCATGGGGTTCATTTTTCTATCATCTCAGATAGAGGTCCTCAGTTTACCTCTCATTTCTGGAAGTTGTTTCAGAAAGGTCTTGGTACCCAGGTAAATCTTCGCACAACATTTCATCCACATACGGATGGTCAGGCAGAGCATACCAATCAGACCCTAGAGTACCTGTTGCTTGTGTGATCGACTTCAAGGGTAGTTGGGATGATCACCTGCCTCTCATAGAGTTTGCCTACAATAATAGCTACCATTCCAGTATTCAGATGGCCCCTTATGAGGCATTGTATATATGTAGATGTAGATCTCTAGTTGGTTGGTTTGAAGTAGGTAAAGCAGTCTTGTTAGGTTCAAATTCGGTTCATGATACTATGGAAAAAGTTCAGCTCATCCGAGATAGACTTAAGACATCCTAGAGTCGCTAGATGCCCTATGCAGATGTAAGGAGAAGAGACTTGGAGTTCCAAACTGATGATTGGGTTTTCCTTAAAGTGTCACCTATGAAGGGGGTGATGAGATTTTGTAAGAAAGGGAAGCTCACTCCTAGATATGTAGGCCCATACCGGATCTTGAAAAGAGTGGGTAAAGTGGCTTATGAGTTAGAGTTGACTGCAGAACTAGCAGCAGTGCATCCAGTCTTTCACATTTCGTTGTTGAAGAAGTGTGTGTGTGTGGGGGGGGGGGGGGATCCAACATCCATAGTACCATTGGAAAGTCTGGCTATGAAGGATAGTCTCACTTGTGAAGATGTGCTAGTTGAGATTCTTGATCATCAGGTTCGAAGGTTGAGAAACAAAGAACTCGCTTCAGTTAAGGTATTAGGGAGAAGTCAGTCAGTAGAGGGAGCTACTTGGGAAGCAGAGGTAGCCATTAAGGCCAAGTATCCCTATCTCTTTCCTTCCGATTTCATTTTAGCTTGAGGTAATAGTTCCTCTCCAGTCTTTCAGTACTCGCGCATAGATTCGGTCTTAGTATCATGTTCCTTCAGTTATACTTGCACTTTGAGCGTATTTGCATGTTCTTGGAACTTTGTTCAGCCAAATTTCAGTTTCCAGTAGTTAGTGGTTCGTTTTGCAGCTCTTTCCCTCCATACTGATCTAGTTTAGTATTCATTCGAGGATGAATGTTCTCAAAGGAGAGATAATGTAACACCCCGTAAGCTAGTAATACCAAAGTTCAAAATTCTAGAAGTTGCAGGTGCCACCAATGGGGCCACCTACGGATCGTAGGTTGACCCACGGACCGTAGGTAGGGTCTGTGGTTGGCCACCTGCAACCCCCTCCCCAGAAACCCAGAAAATTTCAGCTAATAGTCGACCTACACCAGGACCGATGGACTATAGGTAGGACCACGGTCCATGGTCCTTGGCCATGATTCAAGACCCCTGAAGCCATCCTCTAAAGCCAGTCGACGACTATCTAGCATGGATCGTAGGTCAGTTGACGTCTGTCGATCAGGCCCATCGATTGGCCATGACAAGGCCAGGGGTCGTTTGGTCTTTTCCCTATGCATTGGACACCAAAACTACGTCATTTTGGTTAGTTTTAGCGTAGTAACTTAATCAGACTTTACCCTTACTAATTTATTCTCATAGAAATCGATCAAACCAAGCAAAATAAGAGAGAAAGCATCGACCAAACCCTCTCCAAGAATGTAGCAAGTTCACCCGAGTTTCAGTCTTAAAATCAAAAGATTTCTCCATGGAGTTCGTCACTAGGTATGTGGGATTTCACTAGTGGGCTCCTTTCACCCATTAGGTCCCTAGAATTCAGTCAGATTCTTGATTCCCTTCATTATGTTTAGACTTAGGGTTTCTAGATCTTCAGATTATTGATGTGATTTAGCTGTTAGATTAATCCTAATCAAAATAGTACATTTTCGTAACTATGTTGCTTCATTCTTCCATGAAATTTAGAACCCTAGTTGTGTAGATTTGTTTAGTTCATGAATTACACTTGTTATGTCAGTTTATATAGATATGCATGCACCAGTTTACAAATGTTTCATTATCAGTAGTTAATGTTGCATTTTCAGTTAGCATGTCAAAATCTTGAGCTATCCAGTTTATATTCAGTTATGTTGTATTGTATGCATTCTAGTTAGGAGTAGGCTTGATACAGAGTGGACTAGGGTCAGTCACCCTCATAGTCCAGAACTACATGCCCCCGTAGGTGAAGTCCCCTCTTTGGGAATCATATTTAGTGATCACGCCAGTCATGTCATTATACCCCTAGCAAGGTATATTGGGTCCTATCGATGGGGTGTATACATCGACTCCACGTTTAGCTCACATGGTTTTATTTCAGTTATTAGTAGCCCCCTCAAACAGATTCTAGTGCATTGACTAGATTATCAGTTATAGTTTAGTGTTCAGTTTCAATATGTTATGTACTTGGTCATTGCTCTTAGTTTAGTTCATATTTAGTATCTTCAGTATATTCTTCATGTTCATCTTATATGCTTGATTAGTATGTTTTATTTCCTTTATATATATGTTGTTCAGCTTTATTCTATCTTGCATGCATAGTACCTTTCAAGTACTGACACATACTCTGCGCTACATCTTCTTGTGATGTAGCTTCAGGTCCCCAGCATTCAAATCGCACATAGATTGGTTCCCGATCTCCTATTCAGAAGTATCAGTGGTTAGTCCTCATTCTTCGAGGATGGTAGACATGTTTCCTTTTATTTTCAGTCCTTCAATTACAGTTTTGCTATCTCTACTCAATTAGAGGCTTTTATTCATACATAGTTAGATTCAATTTTTGTTTTGAGTTTGATCTTCCAATTGTTATTAAACTTACAGTTTATATATTCAGACATAGATTGGTTATTCCCCATCATTTCAGTTTATCTCATGTTTTAAGCTTCCACACAATATTTCTTATTTCAGTATATCTTAGTATGCTATGATATGTCAGCTCAGGGTTAGCTTGGGGTCACTCGTGATCCTAGGTCCCGTGTTTATGCCAAGGGGGTAGGCTCAGGGCGTGACAGTCGGTTAGAGAATCTCCATATAGAGTTAAAGTATATTTTTATATATCACTTATTATGTTGAGTTCTAAAATGAGGGAGTATTTTGTAAAGTTTTAAATGATTTAACTCCTTTATTTCTTTACATTCAACTTGAGTACATTGTTATCTATTCCAGTCCTTTCTTTTAGTTATTTGTTATTCAGTTATATTACATACTGGTACATTCCATGTACTGATGTCATTCGACCTTCATATTTTAATGATGCAGATACATGTTCTTAGGATCCTCAAAAAGTGTTTGTACAGATCGCTTCATCCGCTCGTCAGCATTCGAGTGAGGTCTCCTTGCATCTGGAGAAC
The DNA here is from genome assembly GCA_035578085.1 of Solanum pinnatisectum. NCBI lineage: Eukaryota > Viridiplantae > Streptophyta > Magnoliopsida > Solanales > Solanaceae > Solanum > Solanum pinnatisectum. Next base: position 15,923,388 of record CM069086.1, on the reverse strand, counting down.
TCTAGTTTTATGAGTTGTTAGTATTACTAGCATTTTCAGTAGTCATGGTTCTTGTCCCGACACTCGTCTAAATATAGTAGAGGCTTCATAGATAGACAGTTTTGGAGAGTCTTTCAGTTTCAGATATTTTATTTAAAATTTATGTTTCATACTCAGTATATTCAGCAAAGTTTTGAGATTCAATAAAATATTTTTAAACATTTTTTTTAATTTTATGCTTATGTATGCTTACATGTCTTCCTCTTGTAGCCAGCCAGGATGAGAGTTAGCTTGGGAGACCAACATTGCTTCTCGAGTGCCGACCACGTCTAGGGTGTAGGCTCGTGTCATGACAAACTTGGTATCAAAGCACATAGTTCATGTTTCTTAGGGTGTCTATAAAACCGTGTCAAGTAGGATCATATTTATGGTTGTGAAGGCCCCACTTCTATAAATGAGAGACTACAAATATTTAGGAAAATTTTTCACTTTTTTCATACTCTAAATCATACAATAGAGTTGTGTCATAAGAAACTTATTGAAACTCGTGTGTTTCTCATATTCATTCGACTACCCCTCATACTCAAGGTAGTTGAAAAACAAAATTAGTTCCTTACTGATAAGTTACTATCAGCAAGAGCCTTGAGAAACTCATGAGCCTACAGAGGGGCTAAAGAGAAGCCCATAAGTGAGCTTAAGTGTTGAGATTTGAAATAATGCACACTTATTCATATGAATTTTACGTTCAAGCTAAAAGCGAGATGTACTCACAGACTCTCTTCTCTAAACCTTGTTTCAATTGATACCCTTATGAGGAGGTGTGTTTTAGATCTTTGGTTTTATTTTCACTCAAAAAGATAGTATGGGTTATGAGATCATAAGAAGTTGTAGTAAGAGTGCCCAAAGTTAGAAGAATGCATATAGAGGTTCAGTAATCTAAGAAAGGGAGATAGTGATAAGGAAAGATATGTTGTTATAGTAATGCACCAGTAGGTTATTAACGAGGGGTTTTCCCTTATGGGTAGATGAAGAAGTAATAATTTTGTATGAAGTTCATGATAGAGGGTGGAGTAATAGTTACAATTTAGGATGAGTTAGAGTATACTTTAACTAGAAAAGAGATTATGATGATGTGTCATTCTGTTAGTAATGACCAAGTGTAGGTGTTGAATAGAAGAGCAGGAGTATTCATTAGTTGATAGCTCTAAGCTAGGCTTATAGAACTAATTAGGCAATGATGTATGGTGAATGAGTAAATAGTACTTAAGTCGTGAAATTGAATGCGACAAAAATTCATAAGTATATAGACAGAGAGATAAAGGTTGACCACTTGTCATAAGGTTTTAGTGGGCGAGCGTTTCTTAATTTGTATCTAGTAGTTGTAAGTTATTATAGTAAACAAGCAATCATATTGATATTTGGGTTTAGTAATTAACATTAGACTTGAATTTGAGATAAGAGCGGTGATAAAAAAGAATGGAAACATGAGGGTGATGATCTTAGTTGGAGATCTAATCAAGTAGATTTTACATAGAGTAGGTAGGAAACTATGGTTACCTTTTACAAGTGTGAGTGGTACAAGTATGAGATTCTAACTTTCAGATGAGAGAAATGAAGTGTAACTAAGTCATTAGATTAACAAGATAATTAAGAGGTGTACCCGAGATCGTATGTAGTTAGACAAGCATCCAATTAAGTTAATGATTATTTCTCATATGTGTCTAAGTAGTATAATTGAGCTATTAATGTGTAATAAGCTGGTGTAAGCATTAATTTTCTTCTCTTAAGAGCTATATGAAGCAGCCTTATAAGCCATTGAGAAGAGGTTAAGAGAAGCATCTTGGAAAGAGATCTAGAACGAGTCTTAGTACCTTATTATGGAAATTTTAGTAGCCACGAGATAAGCATTTCCCAAGTATTAGAGTAAAGGGAATGTAGACCAATTTAGAGATGATTGAATAGATCCATAGCTTTCAAACGTCAACTTCAAACCTAAGGGGGAGATGATAAGATGAGAAACCAAGTCAAGTGTTGAGGATGAGATTGTGATGTTTTCCGAATGAGTGTTAGAGGTACATCAATCCATTCATAATCTTGCGTACTCCTCAAAGTTCAGTCAGTCCAATATCTTGTTGATGTTTTTACTATCATAATTGTGTCTATGACCTATTCTCAATCATTTCAGAGAGATTCACATCTATGCTCAGTTTCCATAATGAGGGGCAAAGACTTTATCCCATTGTTCTCATTCTTACTCTATAAATTTACGGATATCAGCCTCATAATATGAACCTATTCATATAAGCAATCATGTCTCACAATATGTTGAGTCTCACAAATCCATGAATTACTCTCAATGGCTAGCAACATAATGTTAAGTCAAGCATATTCTTATAACATAATTCTCAAATGAATCATGCTTATGATCTTTCACCCTAAAGTCCAATTAGTAATCCTTTTTACTTTTGGGAGTGGTGTTGTTGATAGTAGTTGTGTGATTATGGGGGAGACGATTGTTATTTCTTATTTTGATAGTGCTGGTATCTTTATTCAATCGAAGGTTTTAAATGTGGAGGATAAGGAGATAAAGTATGAGTAATAAGGCAGTTCCTAAAAATAATGCATGAAAGTTTTGTCGGTAGAAGTGGCGAGAGAATGAGGAATTCTCATAAGGAGTCATTAGTAGGAGTCCATGGAGTAGTTATAGCACTAGGCTTGAATGTGGTGTTAGTAACATGTGGACAATGTGTGATACATAAGGTGTTTTGTGATATGAGCTCAAGGTTAGCTGAATGTAGTTGTAGGGAGTAGTGTTCTTGGGATGAGATTCCCTATAGAAGTATAGAACCCAAATATTGTGATTTAGATCAGAATAATTACCCTATGTTAAGTACTTTGTGATTGTGAGTTAGGCTTAAAAATAGTAAGAGTAACCCCTTCCATTCTCAGTCCAGTCGTCATTCGAGGACGAATGATCCTAAGGGGGAGATATTGTAACATCCCAAAAAATTTTAAGATAAGATTCGAGCTATTCTTTATTTGTGAATAAGATCATATAAAGTGATTCTTAAATTTCTCATATTTTTAAAATTAAATTCTTTAGTGTGGGAATGATATTGGATATTAATTAAGGTAACTAAAAACTCCTAGCACAAAGTTTAGTTGAAAGTTTCCTTACCGATTAAGTTTTGATGTAAGATTTTACTTGGGTAAAATTTAAATGATCATATCTCTTAGAATATAAAAAGTTACATGTCCCATAACCTATCAAATTAATATTTGAATCTTTTTTCCAATGCCACCAATTTCGCGTCAATCCTAGTTTTGAGTAAAAAGTTATGACCATTTTAGTAACCTGATAAAGTGCAGTGATGAATTAGCCGACGGGAAAACATTAAAAGGGTCATTTTTGTCTTTTTACCTATAAGAAAACCCTAAATGGATTTCTTGACTAATTAAAAACCCAAAACAATCTGATTTTCATCTCTTAATACATCATTCTCTTCTCTCTAAAACCCTAAGACAAAACCCTAAGAAAAATCAAAGTAGAAGACTCCATTCAAAATTCTTTCAATCTTTTTCAACATTCTTTCAATCTTTTTCAAGATTCTTCTTCAATTCTTCTCCAAGAATTTCTTTCTTTCCAACTCAAATTTCTCAATACAATTATTAATCACTAATGAAAATCATAATTCTTGGCCATAGAGTTTCAAGAAACTAATTCAAGAATCTCAAGAAAGATTTTGTTGAGTATTCCCCTTCAAGCTAGGGTTTCAAGGCTTCCAATCAAGTTCTTCTTCAAGATTCTTCAAGAACCTTGTTTTTTCAGGTATGTAAGGCTACCATAGTAATGGACTAGTTCGTCCTCACGCCCTACATCTACTTTCAAATTAGTAAAAGAGTAATCTAGGATTCTATCCCTAGATTTGAGTATTCTTGAGATAAGTTGATTTTAGTTCTTGAGTTCCTGTTTCTTTTTGAAATTCTATTCCTAATTATTGAATTGGTAGATCTTATGAATTTAAATTCTTGAGTTGATTCTTTCATGTCTATATTTCAGCATGAACCCTATGAATTGAGTATTTTTTAGAAAAGAAATATCATGGAGTTATGAGTTTCGAGTTCTTGAGTCCTTGAGTTCTGAGTATTGGGTTTCCTTATTTCTATTAAAATCCATGAGTTGAGTCGTTCATGTCCATAATTCCACATGAACCCTATGATTTGAGTTATAAATTTTGAAAAGCTTTTAAAGCCAACACTTGAGTTCTTAAAATGAGTTTTGAGATAGTAAACATGAGTTTTGAGAAAAGAGTTTCTAAAAAATAAGTATTATGACAACCGTAGTATGTCATCAATGTATCAGTGATATGGTATCTAGATATACCATCAATGTTCCCGAGTCATCAATGATTATATTAAAATATGATTTTGATATGTTTTTGAGAAAGAGTTTTAAAGTATGAATTGAGTAAGAGCATAAGGGGACTATGTATTCCTAGAGGTATTAATTTTTACATTGATAAAAGAGAAACAGAGATCTCTAAATGAGTTATGAGTTTAATAGATATTCCAAGAGTAGTTACCTCTTTTAAGAGGGTAGTTTGAGCAATTATATCAAATTATAGGAAGAGTTATGTTTTTTGAAACATATGAGCATCAATATATATTATTAGGAGTAGTATTGAGCACTGATGCGGAGGAGAGTTCAAACAACTCACAGCCCCCACAAACCACGTATGTCAACATGGGTGAAGGGTCATACTTTTTATATGATTCCTTACTGTCATTTAATCATAGCTTAGTGGATCAACGTAGTTGAGGATGTTCTATACCCGACAAGGTGTATGACAGTTCTGGCAGTGTGGGCAAGACGTTGTATCATCACATAGCTCATAGTGATAGTTGTCGGTTAGAGAATCTCCCAATAAAGTTAAAGTGTATGTTTATATATCACTTATTATGTTGAGTTCAGAGATAAGAAGGTATTTTGTAAAGTTTTAAATGGTTTAACTTATGTATTTCTTTACATTTAGTGTGAGGACATTGCTATCTATTTCAGTCCTTTCTTTCAGTTATTTGTTATTCAACAATATTTCATACTCATACATTTAATGTAGTGATGTCATTCGACTTGCATCTTTTAATGATGCAGATATAGGTTCTTAAGATCCTAAACAAGAGTCTTTTGAGATCACTTCATCCACTCGTCAGTATTCGAGTGAGGTCTTCTTGCTTCTGGAGGATTTCGATTTTATGAGTTGTTAGTATTACTAGATTTTTAAGTAGTCGTGGTTCTTGTCCCGACACTCATTTATATATAGCAGAGGCTTCACAGATATACTGTTTTGGAAAGTCTTTCAGTTTCAAATATTTTATTTAAAACTTATGTTTCATACTCATTCTATTCCACAAAGTTTTGAGATTCAGTACACTATTTTTAAACATGTTTTTAATGTGATGCTTATGTATGCTTGAGTTAGTCTTACCCTTGTATTCAGCCAGGATGAGGGTTCACTTGGAGACCAACAATGGTACTCGAGTATCGGCCACGTCTAGGTTGTAGGCTCAGGTCGTAACACAATCCTAAGGGGGAGATGATAAGATGAGAAACCAAGTCAAGTGTTGAGGATGAGATAGTGATGTCTTCAGAAAGAGTTTTAGAGGTACATCAATCCATTCATACTCTAGCATATTCCCCAAAGTTCATTTATTACTACATCTTATTAATGTTTCAAATATCATAATTATGTCTATGAGTTGTGTTCATACACTTTAGAGAGTTTCACATCTATGCTAAATTTCCAGAATGGCAGGAAAAGACTTTAGCCCATTAACCTCGGACTTAATCAATAAATTTGTGGATATTCGCCTCATTTTATGAACCTATTCATATAAGCATTCATGTCTCATAGAATTTTCAGTCTCACAAGTTCATGATTTACTCTCAATCCTAGCAACATAATGTTATGCGATGCATATTCTTATATCAAATATCTCGAATAAATAGTGCTTCTTATCTTTCACCCTAAAGTTCTCTCACTGATCCTTTTTAGTTGAGAGTGGTGTTGTTGATAGTAGTGGTATGATGATAGAGAAAAGAATTGATATTTTCTTATTGTGATAGTGCTAGTATGTTTATTCAATCTATGATTTTAAATGTGGAGGGAGAAGGAGATAAGGTATGAGTAATAAGGAAGTTCCTAGTAATAATGCATGAAAGTTCTTTTGGTAGAATTGGTGAGAGAATGAGGAATTCTTACAAGGAGTCGGTAGTAAGAGTCCATGGAGTGGTTATAGTACTAGGCTTGAATGCGGTGATGTTAACATGTGGATAATGTGATACATTAGGTGTTTTGTGATATGAGCTCAAGGTTAGCGGAATGTAGTGGTAAGGATTAGTGTTCTTGGGATGAGATTCCCTATAGAGGTATAGAACCTGAATCTTGTGATTTAGTTCAGAATAATCACCCTATGTTAAGTACTTTGTGATTGTGAGTTAGGCTTGAATATAGTAAGCATAACCCCTTCCATTCTCAGTCCAGCCTTCATTCGTGGACGAATGATCCCAAGGGGGAGATATTGTAACATCCCAAAAAATTTTAAGATAAGATTCGATCAATTCTTTATTTGTGAGTATGATTTCACCGAGTGATTCTAAATTTTCTTAGATGTTAAGGTCACTAAAAACTTCTAGCACAAAGTTGAGTTTAAAGTTTCCCAACCGATTATGTTTTGATGTAAGATTATCTTTGGGTCAACTTTAAACAACCATATCTCTTGAATATAAAGAGTTACGTGGCCCATAACCTATCAAATTAAAGGTATTTGAATCTTCTTTCCAACACCATCAATTTTGCAACAATCCAATTTTTTAGTAAAAAGTTATGACCATTTTAGTAACCTAATATAGTGTAGTAATGAATTAGCCAGTGGAAAAACATTAAAAAGGGTTGTTTTTGTATTTTTACCTCTAAGAAAATCCTAAACGAATTTCTTGACTAATTAAAGATCCAAAACAATCATATTTTCATCTCTTAATCCATCATTCTCTTCTCTCTAAAACTCTAAGGGGTCATTTTGTTGGGAATAAGTTATCCCAAGATAACTAATCCTGGGATAACTTATCCCATCATGTATATGGGATAACTTATCCCAGCATTATGATATAAATGGTGGAATGAGTTATCCCAAACATGACAATGAAACAAAACATAAAAATTTTATCCCTTCACTTTTTCTTATCCAATCACTATTTATTTTTATCCCTCACACCAAACGACCCCTAAGACAAAACCCTAAGGAAAAATCAAAGTAGAGGACTCCATTCAAAATTCTTTCAATTTTTTCCAACAATCTTCTTCGAGGTAAGTCCTTCTCCAAGAATTTCATTTTTTCCAACTCAAATTCCTCCATAAAATTATGAATCACTAATGAAAATCATAATTCTTGGCCATAGAGTTTCAAGAAACTAATTCAAGAATCTCAAGAAAGGTTTTCTTGATTATTCTCCTTCAAGCTAGGGTTTCAAGGCTTCTAATCAAGTTCTTCTTCAAGATTCTTCAAGAACCTTGTTCTTCCAGGTATCTAAGGCTATTATAGTGTTGTACTAGTTCATCCTCACGCCCTACATCTACTTTCAAATTAGTAAAAGAGTAATCTAGGATTCTATCCCTAGATTTGAGTATTCTTGAGATAAGTTGATTTTAGTTCTTAAGTTCATGTTTCTTTTTGAAATTATATTCCTAATTATTGAACTGCTTGATCTTATGCATTAAAATTCTTGAGTTGATTCATTCATTTCTATATTTAGCATGAACCCTATGAATTGAGTATTTTTTAGAGGAGAAATATCGTTAAGTTATGAGTTCGAGTTCTTGAGCCCTTGAGTCCTTGAGTCTTGAGTTGTGAGTACTAAGTTTCCTTATCGCTATTAATATCCGTGATTTGAGTCGTTCATGTCCATAATTCCACATGAAGCCTATGATTTGAGTTATGAATTTTGAAAAGTTTTTTAAAGCTAACACTTGAGTTCTTAAACTGAGTTTTGAGAAAGTAAAGATGAGTTTTGAGAAAAGAGTTTCTAAAACATTATTAGTATGACAATTGAGTATGTCATCAATGTATGAGTAGTATAGTATCTAGATATACCGTCAATGTTTAGGCAATATGACTTTCCGAGTCATACATGATCATATTAAAATATGATTTTGATATGTTTTTGAGAAAGAGCTTCGAAGTAAGAATTGAGTAAGAGTATAAGGGAACTATGTATTTCCAAAGGTATCAATTTTTATATTGATAAAAGAGAAGCTGAGATTTCTAAATGAGTTATGAGTTCAAGAGATATTTGAAGAGTAGTTCCTCTTATAAGAGGGCAGTTTGAGCAATTATCTCAAACTAGAGGAAGAGTTATGTTTTTTTCAAACATATGAGCATGAGTATATATTATTAGAAGTAGTATTGGGCACCGATATGGGGAAGAGTTCAAATAACTCATAGCCCCCATAAACTATGTATGCCAACATGGGTAAAGGTTCATACTTTTTATATGGTTCCTTATTGATTTTTATGCATATCTTAGTGGATCCACTTATTTGATGATGTTCTATACCCCGACAATGTATATGACAGTTCTAACTGCATGGGCGAGACGTTGTATCATCACGTAGCTCATAGTGACGGTTGTCGATTATAGAATCTCTTAATAGAGTTAAAGTGTATGTTTATATATCGCTTATTATGTTGAGTTGATAGATGAGAAAGTATTTTTTAAAAAAGTTTTAAATGATTTAACTCTTTTATTTATTTACATTTAGCTTAAGTACATGGTTATCTATTCCAGTCCTTTCTTTCAGCTATATGACATACTCGTAAATTCAATGTACTGATGTCATTTGACCTACATCTTTTAATGATGCAGATACAGGTTCTTAGGATCCTCAACAAGATTCTGTTAAGATCAGTTCATCCGCTCATCAGTATTCGAGTGAGGTCTCCTTGCTTCTAGAGGACTCCAGTTTTATGAGTTGTTAGTATTACTAGCATTTTGAGTAGTCGTGGTTCTTGTCCCGACACTCATCTATATATAGTAGAGGCTTCATAGATAGACAGTTTTGGAGAGTCTTTTAATTTTTGATATTTTATTTAAAACTTATTTTCATACTTAGTATATTCACCAAAGTTTTGAGATTAAGTAAACTATTTTTAAATGTTTTTTTTTTTAATTTGATGCTTATGTATGCTTGAGTTAGTCTTCCACATGTAGTCAACCAAGATGAGGGTTCGATTGGAGGCTAACAATGGTTCTCGAGTGCCGGCCACATCCTGGATGTAGGCTCGGGTCGTGACATAAACCTAAGGGGGAGTTGATAAGATGGGAAACCAAATCAAGTGTTGAGGATGAGATAGTGATGTCTTCAAAAAGAGTTTTAGAGGAACATCAATCCATTCATACTTCAGTGTATTCCTCAAAGTTCATTTATTACAACATCTTGTCGACGTTTCTAATATCAAAATTGTTTTTATGAGCTATGTTCATACATATTAGAGAGTTTCACATCTATGTTCAATTTCCAAAATGAGGGGCAAAGACTCTAGACCATTAACCTAGAGCTTAATCAATAAAGTTGCAGATATTAGCCTCATGATATGAACATACTCATATAAGCATTCATGTCTCATAGTATGTTCAGTCTCACAAGTTCATGATTTATTGTCAATGGCTAGTAACATAATGTTATACCATGCATATTCCTATATCAGATATCTCAAATGAATCGTGCTTATGATCTTTCACCCTAATGTTCTCTCACTGATCCATTTTAGTTGAGAGTGGTGTTGTTGATAGTTGTGGGTTGATGATAGAAAAAAGGATTAATATTTTCTTATTGTGATAGCGCTGGTATGTTTATTCAATCTAAGCTTTTAAATGTGGAGGGTGAAGGACATAGGTATGAGTAATAAGGCAGTTCCAAGAAATAATGCATGAAAGTTCAGTTGGTAGAAGTGGCGAAAGAATGAGGAATTCTTATAAAGGGTTGTTAGTAGGAGTCCATGGAATGGTTATAGTACTAGGCTTGAATGTGGTGATGGTAACATGTGGACAATGTGTGATACATAAGGTGTTTTGTGATATGAGCTCAAGGTTAGCTGAATGTAGTGGTAAGGAGTAGTGTTCTTAGTATCAAATTCCCTATTGAGGTATAGAACCCGAATCTTGTGATATAGATCAGAATAATCACCCTATGTTAAGTACTTGGTGATTGTGAGTTAGGCTTGAATATAGTAAGAGTGACCCTTTTCCATTCTCAGTCCAACCTTCATTCGAGGATGAATAATCCCAAGGGGGAGATATTATGATATCCCAAAATTTTATAATATAAGATTCGAGCTATACTTTATTTGTGAATTATATCTCACCGAGTGATTCTAAATTTTCTTACATGTTAAGGTCACGGAAAACTTCTAGACCAAAGTTGAGTTGAAAGTTTCCTTACCGATTAAGTTTGAATGTAAGGTTCTCTTTGGTCAACTTTAAACGACCATATATCATAGAATATAAAGAGTTACATGGCCCATAACCTATCAAATTAAATGTATTTGAGTCTTCTTTCCAACGCCACCAATTTCGCAACAATCCAAGTTTTGAGTAAAAAGTTATGACCATTTTAGTAACTTGATATAGTGTAGTGAGAAATTAGCCGGTAGGAAAACATTAAAAAGGGTCGTTTTTGTCTTTTTACCTCTAAGAAAACCCTAAATGGATTTCTTGACTAATTAAAGACCCAAAAGAATTATATTTTCATCTCTTAATCTATCATTCTCTTCTCTCTCAAACCTTAAGGCAAAACAATAAGGAAAAATCAAAGTAGAAGACTTCATTCAAGATTTTTTCAATATTTTAAAGATTATTATTCAAGGTAATTCTTTCTCCAAGAATTTCGTTCATTTTCAACTCAAATTCCTCCATAAAATTATGAATCACTAATAAAAATCATAATTCTTTGCTATATTGTTTCAAGTAACTAATTTAAAAAATCTCAAAAAGGTTTTCTTAATTTTTCTCATTCAAGCTAGGGTTTCAAGGCCTCTAATCAAGTTCTTCTTCAAGATTCTTCAAAATTCTCTGAGAACCTTGTTCTTCCAGGTATGTAAGGCAATCACAGTGTTGGACTAGTTTGTCCTCACGCCTTACATCTTTTTTCAAATCAGTAAAAGAATAATCTAGGATTCTATCCCTAGATTTGAGTATTCTTGAGATGAGTTGATTTTGAGTTCCTGATACTTTTTGAAATTCTATTCCTAATTTTTGAATTTCTATATGTTATGCATTGAGATTCTTGAGTTGATTCGTTCATGTCTATATTTTAGCATGAACCCAATGAATTGAGTATTCTTGACATGAGTAGTATCATTGAGTTCTAAGTTCTTAACTTCTGAGTATTGAGTTATCTACATTGATTTTAAGACCCTTGAGTTGAGTTTTTCATGTCTATATTTCAGCATGAACCTTTTTTTGAGTTATAAATCTTGAGAATCTTTTTAAAGCCAACAATTGAGTTTTGAATTGATTTTTTGAGAAAGTAAAGATGAGTTTTGAGAAAGAGTTTCTAAAACATGACTAGTATGACAATCGAGTATGCCATCAATGTTTAAGAAGTATGGTATGCCATCAATGTTTATGCAGTTTGACTTCCTGAGTCATCAATGATTATATCACAATATGATTTTGATATATTTTTAAGAAAGAGTTTCAAGTATGAATTGAGTAAGAATATAAGGAAATTAAGTATTCCAAAGGTATCAACTTTTACATTGATAAAAGAGAAACTTTGATTTCTAAATAAGTTACAAGTTCAAAGATATTTCAAGAGCAATTACCTCTTTAAAGAAAATAGTTTGAGCAATTATCTCAAACCAGAGGAAGAGTATGTTTTTAAACATTGAACATGAGTATATATTATTTAGAGTAGTATTGAGCACCGATATGGGGATGAGTTCATATTATTGGGAGTAGTATTGAGCACTTATATGGGGATGAATTCATATTATTGGGAGTAGTATTGAGCACCGATATGGGGATGAGTTTAGACAACTCACATTCCTCTTACACAGTGTATGCCAACATTGGTACATGATCATGCTTTTTAGATGAATCGTAAGTGCCTTCGAGCAGAGCTTAGTGGATCCTCTTAGTTGTGGTGTTCTATACCCCGGCAAGGTATAGGACAGTTCTGACAGTGTGAGCGAGATGATGTATCATCATGTAGCTCATAGTGATGGTTGCCAGTTAGAGAATCTTCCAATAGAGTTAAAGTGTATTTTTATATCTCACTTATTATGTTGAGTTAAGAGATGAAAAAGTATTTTGTAAAGCTTTAAATGATTTATATCCTTTATATCTTTACATTCATTTGAGTATATATATATATATATATATATATATTACAGTCCTTTAATTAAGTTATTTGTTATTCAACTATATTACTTACTCGTACATTCAATGTACTGATGTCATTCGACCTGCATCTTTTAATGATGCAGATACAGGTTCTTAGGATCCTCAACAAGAGTCTGTTGAGATTACTTCATCCGCTCGTCTACTTATGAGTGAGACCTCCTTGCTTTCAAAGGACTCCAGTTTTGTGAGTTCTTTGTTGTAGTTCTTTTGAGGAGTCGTGGGTCTTGTCCTGACACTCATCTTTGTATAGTAGAGGCTTCATAGATAGACACTTTTGAAGAGTCTTTCAGTTTCAGATGTTTTATTTAAAACTTATGTTTCATAAACAATATATTTAGAGAGTTTTGAGATTTATTACACTGCTTTTTTTTAAATGTTTCTTTCAATTTTATTTATGTATGCTTGAGTTAGTATTTCGCTTGTATTCTCGAGTGCCGGCCACGTCCAGGGTGTAGGCTAGGATCGTGGCAGTTTATTAAAGTTTACTGATAATTTGATTGAGCTTATCATCGTTGCTCTATTGTTTGTCTCATTGTTTAGTGTTGATTGTATTGCGTATACCAAAAATGATCAAAATTTTCTCAAATGTGAACATATAGTTAGAAGAAGCACTTTTTTATCTGTCATTTGTATCATCCTTGTTAGTCTCACTTATAATAGAAGCATGTTATTATTGAAAAATATATAATTTCAATTTCCTTAGCAAAACATTTTATTTTGTTACAGGCTTACGACGGACGTTGTGGTAGGATCAACAGCATGGCTTGGCAGAGGCCTTTCATCTGTTTCTGTTTAAAGGAGGGACAGATATGCGCAACCATCATTTAATGTAACTCCAGCCTAGGTAACTTTTTTGTGGAGGTTATATGAAGTTTATATTTCTGGCTTGCTGAATGCTAATAATCATAAAGCAGAATGAGATAGTATGCATTTCAGGCCTGCTTACTCCTTTTTTATCTGTATCATATAGAAGTTCTGTTGTGCGCATTACAAGTTTATATTTCTTAACTTTTGTTATTACTTCTATTGTTGAGTTGGAAAAACATGCTCATGTTAGCAACTGAATATGTTGTGCTTTCAGCTTCTAGTCATGCCATATCTTAGGCACAAATGATTTGTCTAATTTTTTCCAGCTTCCCACTTTAACGAGATGACCTATAAGGACAATCCAGAGCATTTCGTCGAAATACATTCTGTCTTTTCACCTTAGTAGTCCACCTTCTAGTGGGTTTTTGTTCGTTTTTTAAATTTTCATATTTTTTTCAAATATCATGAACAATAAAAAAATGATTTTCAGTGATGACCTTTTGAAATCATCACTACACTTAAAGACTTAATAGCGACTAATTTAGTTGCCATTAAACTTGTAGTTTTACTGGCGGCAAGCCTAGACGCCATAAGAATGATTATTATTTGTGGCGATATCTTAGTTGTCTGCAATAACGTTATGAGGTGATATCTTTAAGGCTTTGGTATTTCATTTAGATTGCTTCTGACGTTCTCTCATTCCTAAAGATTTTTCTTTGTTTTTTACTTGAAAGAAGGCTTAAAATCTCTATGGAAAGTTGCTTTTTCTGATGATGAACTTTGTGGTCTGATATTTTAATAGTGAAAGAAAATAGGCTAGCAAGGAAAAGATCCATTTATAGTCTTCAGGTACATCAACACTTTCGTTCCAACCAAAATTTAAAAGAATTAAAAAGAGGATTATTCTCAGGCTTATTAACATTTTTCTAATCAATTTTCCTTTGCACCTATTGCAATATTAAGTAATTTTTAAGTTCGATTGATTCTGCAAGGGTGGTGGATTATATTGTTGGAGAATTTATTATACTTCGCATGGAACTTTCTGGTACGTCCTCTTTATCTCACTCTTTTAAAGGAGAGTGATAGTGTTTGCAACAAATTTTAAACATATGGAAAATAAATAAACCACAAATAAAATCTGAAGAAACGTGAATATTTTATTGATATTTATTCATAATTTGAGGGCAGTTTGTGGCATATTTCTCGACTTGGGATGATTTGGACTTGATCTACATAATTTGAGGGCCGTTTGTGGTGTATTTCTCGACTTGGGATGATTTGGACTTGATCTACATATTTTGAGGGTTGTTAGTGGTGTATTTCTCAAACTAGGATGATTTGGACTTGATCTACATAATTTGAGGGCTGTTAGTGATGTATTTGTCAAACTAAGATGATTTAGACTTGATCTACACAATTTGAGGGCCATTAGTCGTGTATTTCTCAAACTAAGATGATTTGGACTTGATCTACATAATTTAGTGTCGTATTTTTCAAACTAAGATGATTTGGACTTGATCTACATAATTTTAGGGCCGTCGGTGATGTATTTCTCAAAATAAGATGATTTGGATTTGATATGCATAATTCGAGGACCATTAATGGTGTATTTCTCAAACTAAGATGATTTGGACTTGATCTAAATAATTTGAGGGTCGTTAATGGTGTATTTCTCAAATTAAGATGATTTGGACTTGATCTACATAATTTGAGGGTCGTTAATGACGTATTTCTCAAACTAAGACGATTTGGACTTGATCTACATAATTTGAGGGCCGTTAGTGGCGTATTTATCAAACCAAGATGATTTGGACTTGATCTACATAATTTGAGGACCGTTAGTAGTGTATCTCAAACTAGGATGATTTGAACTTGATATTCATAATTTGAAGGTCATTAGTGGAGTATTTTCTCGAATTAAGATGATTCGGATTTGATCTCTTTATGAATATTCGATGAGTTTGTCGAATATTTGAGATATTCGAGATCTTTAAAAATACCCAAGAGTTTATGGGATATTTGAGATGTCTTTTCAAAGGAATATAGTATCCTTTATATAGACATGAACTAGGGTTTAGGGTTGAGTAGCCTTCAAGAATTCTAATTGGAATTCAACACACCTTGTAGAGTCCCAACTCAAATTGAACACGTCTTTAGAGTCCTACAAAATTTCAATGTCTACAAATAGGTCAAACCTTCTAAGCATATGTAATGCGTACCGGTAAGAGTGAGAACATTATCAGGAAAGACTAATTTTTGGTGTCGAAATTGACTATTATTTTCTAGCCATCAAACACCTGAAAGCTCTAGGTGTTCTTTTTTCTTTTTCTAAGCAAGTCTTATGAATTTGTATTCTGAGTTACACCTTAATTATTTCACTACTTGTATAACTATGTTGCACATTTTTTCTTTCCCTTATGCATAGAAACATGTGGGGTTTAATTGCATGCTCAACCATGAAAATTGTGATAGTTATTAGAGGGATGGGTTGTGGTAGGCATACTAAAGGTTGCGGTGATGGTCTCTGCATTCCTTTCTTGATGATAGAAAGGATCCTTACATTACAATCCTTTCTGATGTTGATTACACAATCGAATTTGCTGAAACTACTGAAAATATATTAGTTATTTAGTGTTAATGGAATAAATCAAGCACAATGCTTTAGAACTTGGCTTGACCAAGAAGGAAACATGGCCTTATTGTCATCTTTCATTTCTTGCAAAATTAAATAAGTTATTGATAGCTGAATTATGAAGTTGTTAATCTTTTTTTACTCTTTTGACATTATTTAACATTATAGATCGAAATAGCCTAAAGATGTTAGTATATTTATTGAACATCTATGTGAAAACATTTTATCAAGATAGTCTTGTGAAGGACCATGATTCTAATGTTTGAAAGTCTAAAGGTTACCTATATTTTGAGAGAAAATGGTCAAATTTCCCCCAACCTATTATCAGATTTCCAACTACACACTTAAATTTCATGGGGTCCTATCACCCCCTGAACTGTTTCAAAAGAGAATAAATAAACTCTTAATGTTGAGTTGGCTACATTTCACTTTCATTGAGAGAGTAAAAAGAGAGTAAATAGGGCTACTTTTATTTTTATTTTTCTTTCTCTCTTTCTAATTCAATCAAAAGAATCTCCCCACCCCACCAAACTCCAACCGCCCCACACTTCTTCTTCACACTCACCCTACCTTCTTCTTCTTTTCTTCTCTTCACACTCACCCTACCTTCTTCTTCTTTTTCTTCTTCTTCACACTTTTGCTTTATTTTTATTATTAATCACAAATCTCTACAAATTTCTTATTAATTGTCTCTTACCCATAATCAAAGAACATTTAAATAAATTTAGTTATTACTTTCAAATCAAAGTAATAAAATAAAAAATTTAAAAAACCAATTTTTTTGTCAGAACCCATTTCAAACAAATGCAAAATTTTCAATTTCCTATACCTTCACTAGCTCTTCTCTCAAACGTTAATTCTAATTTCACGTTCTTGAATTTAACCACTAATTGGGGTATTTTCGAAATGGGGCATAAAAAAATCAACTGGGTCATAATTTTTTTTCATTTGGATTCATTTCAATGTTTTAATTTGGTTTGCTACTTTCACAACATTAAGAAAAGAGAGAAATTGAGTTGAAAATTTATGGCATGCCCACTTTTGGTATATCCCTTCATAAGCCCCAACATGAATAAAATGTGTAGCAATGAACTTTGAGATAAATTGTGGGGAATAGGATAATTATACTGGTCATATAGACTTTTACTCGTTGGAAAAACATTTACAGTCTTTTCTCTTGCCGGAATGTCAATGGATGAGAAGTGGGTTTGATAATGGTGATGTTCTTAATCAGAATGGAAGGTTTCTAATTGGACATATAATAATAAAAAAAAAAGTAGGACAAATAATTCATGTATTATATTATCAGGTGGCATTGACATGGCATGTGCGTGTGTTACACCACAATACACCTGAGTGACTATGTCATTTTAGGGTGAAATTTATTTCCTTATAAAATAGTTCGGGTGGGGAGGGGTAATAGGACCCCTGTGAAGTCAGTGGCGGAGCCACATACAATTCAGGGGTGTCGACCGACACCCCTTCATCAGAAAATTACACTTTATAACTGGATAAAAATATATTTGTTATGTATATATATTACATATTGACACTCCTCAACTTCTACACAATTTAACTTCTTTATATTTTTTACACTCCCTAATTGAAATTCTGGCTCCGCTATTGCGTGAAGTATGAGTGTATAGTTGAAAATCCGATCATATATTGGGGGCTTTTGACCATTTTCTCTATATTTTGAGCATAATCGTTCATAAATATATGGATATAATTTATGCTACCGATAATAGAGTAGCTAGTGTATGTAAATCTATGATGATATATGTACCTTAGCTCTTATTCATATGAATATCTAATAGATTCAGTGTAATGCCATTGTTAAATCAAGTAATAGATTTATTTATGAGGGATTTGAAGCTTTTGTTCATTCTATGCTACTAGATTTTTTCATTTAGCATGAAAGAAAAAGATTTAGTAGTTTATAAGATTTTTATTAAATATTTTTATTTTATTGTTTGAGCATAATGATGACGAGACCAAGTTCTTCTTCACTTGTGGATGAGTATCATCCGGCAACACATTTAGCAAATCATAATTCTTTTGTGTACTTATTTATTGTGAAACTATTTAGACTGATATTTAAGTTATATGTAAGTTTATATCACTTTAGCTTAATATGAATTTGTATTTGTGATGTTTGTTAGTTGTTACTATAGATATTCAATTGAATTCAATATACCACATTTAGTAGCATTATTTAGTAAATTTTAGAAAGAGTACTTCTTTTCAAATAAAAAGCACCTTGCAACAGTGAAGATATTATGGTAGTTAACTGCCAGTAATTATTGTTTTATAAAAAAAAAAAAATTATTACGTTTATACTGTGGGGGTCCACAAATTCCCACAATCTGTATTTTTTTTAAAAAGGGTAAAATCACATTTTGGAGGTTATAAACTGTTACAAATTGTTTTAGAAACCTCCACAAATTCAAAATTCATTTAGTGGCAGACGTTGTGAAGAATTTAAAAAACTGCTGCAATAAGGCCCATGGCGATGGTAATTGTGGCGTTTTTAGAAACTGCCCCTATTCTTTTTGAGGGGGTCAAAAATGCCCACAAATTGACATAAAACCCTCCACAAAATAGAGGTTTTCTTGTAGAGTATTCTAAGTCGTTTTTGAGTGTTTTAACTGAGTATATAATTCAACTAACTAGTTTTCATCAATCAAAACATTCAAGTATTTAGAATTCTCTAAAGACTCACCTAGGGTTCCTCTTCTCCATCAAGAACCCTAAAACTTTCATGCCAAAAATTCAAGATACAAAGAGAAGCCTTCCACCCAAGGTTTTTCCAAGTTCGTCCACTCGAAGAACTTTATAAATAGTTTCTACTCTTAAGATCAAGCCCAAGATTTCAAGCTCAAGATAAATAAAGTCTCCACCAAAATTTTAATTCTAAAATCTTCATAATCAGGTATGTAAGGATATTCATAGTGTTGGACTAGTTTGTCCTCACGCCCTACAACTCAATTCAATCAGAAATCGTTACATCTAAAAGATCTATTCCTAGTTCTTGGTATTTGAATTCAGATCTTTAACAATTGACGTTTTGATTCCTATTTTTGTGTGTGAATCTTATATTGTTGTTCATGCTTAGTATCACATGAACCCTATTTATTTAGTAAAGTTAGATTTCAAAGAAAATTGCATGGAAGTTCCTCATATACTTCTATGATATTCCTACAGTATAAGATTGCAATACTTTATACGTTGAAATTCTTGACTTATTCTTCATGCTTGTAGTTCCACATGAACCCTATGAATTGCATATTCTTGAGATGAGTAGTATCATTGAGTTATGAGTTCTTGAGTTACGTTCTTAGTATTGAGTTTTTTATATTGTTATTGAGATCATTGAGTTGATTCATTCATGTCTATATTTAAGCATGAACCCTATTTTGAGTTATAAACCTTGAGAATCTTTAAAAACAACATTTGTTCTTTAAACTTGTTTTTGAGGAAGAAAAGAGGAGTTTGAGAAAGAGTATAAAGGAACTAAGTATTTTCCAAATGTTTCATTTATAGATGAAGAAAGAGAATAGTTTTTAAAAAAAAAGTCAAAAGAGTTATCAAAAAGATTGAGTACAGAGTTGGTACCTCTTAAAGAGGCCCTTTTTTTTTTTGTAATTATCTCACCCCAGAATGTTACATTGAGCAAAGAGAAAACTTGTTTTCTAAATGAACAAGATAAAAGTTAGCTTTTGGTGGGCCTCCTTGTATTCCATAAGACTTCACATTTACTTTCAGTTTAGTAGTTTTGAGATGTCGTGGGTCTTTTCCTAACATTCCTCTATAATAGTAAAGGCTTCATAGATAGGAAGAGCCGAGGAGTCTCTCAGTACTTTCTTTCCTTTAAAGATGTTTCGAAAACTAACATAATTATTGCAATGAGTACTTTCAGACATTTGAGTTGAGTTTTATTTTGAGAACAAACTCTATTTTAAGCCTATTTTTGCTTGGGTTGATTTTCCACTTGTGGTCAACCAGAATAAGGGTTTGCTTGGGACCAGCAATGGTTTTTGAGTGTCGACCACTTCTAGGGTGTAGGCTCATGTCGTGACACTCAAATTCGTTAGAAGAATTATGCATATAGAAGGGTTCTAGCTTGGAGTGTTTGGAGGGTGATCATGTTTGGCATCGAGTGTCACCCATGAAGGGTGTGAATAGGTTCGGGAAGAAGGTAAAGATTAGATATTTTTTATAGGAAGGTTAGAAAGCTTAAGAGTAAGGGGATTTCTTTAGTGAGGGTGTAGTGGAAGCACCGTTCAGTTGGAGAGGCGACTTGGTAGAAAAAGTCTAACATGCATGTCAGATATTCGTGACTTTTTTTAGGCTTCAAGTACTTTCTTTTACCTTAATTCGGGAATAACATGGTTTTTAGTGGTGGATATTGTAATGACCCGAAAGATCATTTTTAAAATATTTATAAAATTATCATTTTACCCCTCTTGATAGTTGTCCGAGTCATTTATGATAAGTTTGTGAATTTTGTTTTAGAAATTTGAGTAAAAGATTGTAACTTTTGGAAGTTTTTAGTTTTGGAAGGCTTAAGTTGTTAAAAAGTTGTTTTTGATTAAAAAAAAATCAATTTTTGTGTCTAGAAATGGAATTCTATTAGTTCCATCAAGTTCCGAATGCGTAATTTGGACTATGAGAGTCGTCGGTTTTGGATTCGGAGTTGTATTATGGATTTGAGGCATTGAGTTTGAAATTTATTGAATTTTTATCCTTGAGTTGATTTTGGTCAACATTTGAGGTTCGGATGCTCAAATTAGATTTTTTGGTAGTTTTGTTGGATTCGAGGGGTAATTTTTGGCCTAGGAGAGGTCTTGGTTGAAGTTTCAGAGATTTCGAGCGTAGTTTGGTCTTTTTATAGGTTATGTTAATTTATTGCAACTTTCACAGGTTTCGGGTCAAGGAGACCTCAAATTAGTATTTTGATTGTTCTATTGAGTTTGTAATGTCGAGTGTAGTCAGGTAGCATATTTGGTTTGTTTGTATAGGGTGCCGAACAAATCTCAAGGTTCTTTTTTGTATTTTCCAGTGTTTCCTAATTTTTGCTAAGGTCTTGTGTTGATGCCAACCCTTCACGTTCGTGGGGCTTTGATTTTCATTGTGAAGGGTAAATTGTTGGAACCCCCGCATTTGTGGAGACTCGACCACATTAGCTGATGGTCAGATTATCGACCTCTGTGTTTGTGGGAGCCTTGTCGCATGCGCGGAGGGTTAAGCTATGCCTCTACGAGTTCGCAGGAGAAAGGGTTGCATTCGCATGGGAAGGGTCAGGTTTGCAAACTTTAAGGATTCGCTAGTCTACGTTATGGCAATATGTCTTTTTAAAATCGGGGTTTCAACCCTATTGATCCATTTTTGATTATCAAGAGCTCGGTTTTGATGATTTCAAAAAGGGTTTTCAAGATTTATCAATTGGGTAATGATTTCTAACTCCCAGTTCTTTTACCTATTGATTATTTTTGTGATATTGAGGTTTGAACATTGATTTTCATCTTAATCTTGAATGTTTTAAAGGTTTTGATATATTGAGAATTTAAGGCCTGTTTCAACTCTGTTTTTTTAAATGGTTTTCACTAGTGAGTTCCAAATGCTTTGGGGAACGTATTCCTTTAACAATTATAAGATTTAACCTTCGTTTTCATAATTGGGTTTTTGGATCAATTTGGACCCATTTTTTAAAATTCCTTATATGGTTGTTGTTATTTTTGAAATCTTATTGTGATTATTTATTTTACTAGATTGTATTTATTTGGATACCCAATGAAAGGGAAAAGTTCACGTTCCCGAGTGATTGTTTGATTGATTGAGGCAAGTGAATTTCTCAACTTTTGTCAAGTATATGGAATCTTGTATTTCCTTTTTGTGTGTGTGAGAGAGTAATGAAATTTGGAGATGGGATTTGACTTGATCATATTTGATAACTTATATTATGATAAAGGGTTAATAAAAAGGGAATTTGATGATATATTGATGTATGATATGTGTGGTTGACTTGAATAGTTGTATTGATTCATTATTGGTATTGTATCATGATTGTGTTGATATGGATTGTGTGTTGATATGGAGTACATCATAGTCTCATGAATTGTGTGAACATGCCTATTTACATTGGTTCTGAAATACTATGATGAGATTTATTGAGATGGTTATGCTGAAGGGAAATGGTTGAGTGATGCTGAAGGGAAATGGTTCTGGTGAGTAAGATATGCCTAAGGGCAATGGTTCCAACGAGTGAAAAATATGCCTAAGGGAAATGGTTTCAGCGGATACATGGACCCTGTGTGCCCCCATAGGTTCTGGTCCGAGTCTCAACAGATGTGTATTGTAGGACAGAGATGCATCACTTACATGACATTTTTGTTTCATTTCATGTCCTTTCCATCTGTGTACTTGTGTTTATTGTTGTGAAACTTGTGATTGATGGATTCAGTATTTTTTGCCGATGACCTATATTCGTTGAAGTGTTGTCATTGTGCTATGTGGTATATGAATTCTAAACTGTTAGATTCAGTTGATTTTTGTGCAGGTTGTAGTTTGTGGAGGTTCAATTGGGAAATTAGGAGTAGTCCTATTATGTACTACTTTACATCATGTTTAGTGGTGTGGTCGTTGAGTACCATGTTATATGGCACTCACTCCTTACTTCTACACTACTGTAGGTTGTGGGCCTAAATCTTCGTGATTATCCTTCTCATATACTTTGTTCGAGGCTTTATTGTGAAGACTTGAAAGGTAGTTGTTTGTCATCTCAGCGGGGCCTCTTGCTCCTTCATTATTTTCTTATTCTACTCTGGAAACAAAGACATTTAGACTTATATTTTCTTTCAAGACAGTTGTAATACATTAGAGGCTTGTAAACGTGACAACAATGTTTTGGGAGTATCAAATGAGCTTGATTAAGTTATCCATTTTTATGTTATTGATATTTCATTTTCCACATTTTATCATTATATTTGGGCTTTAGGCTGACTTGTCTTGGTGGGATAAGACTAGTGTCATCACACCCATTTTTGGGTCGTGATAGTAAATAAATACATTAATTTTCATTTTTTAGCTTTTAGTGTTAGGTTGCAGAGCCTTTCCTACTCTTTTAAGCTTAGTCAAACTCCATTCGAGAACGAATATTCTCAAGGGGAAGATGTTGTAACACCCAAAAAGTTAACAATATTTATTTTTCCTAAATTTTGATATCAATATTCAGTGCTTAGCTTTTATTAGCCAACTTTATACTTTCCAAAATTGAGATATCAATCTTCAATTATAACTTTAGAATAATGATCAACTTACGGGTTTTTTTCTTCATATTTATGTGTATAGTAATACAAATTTAAAATTCCTCCTTTATAGTAGTACATAATCTTTTGTTTATTGTGCATTGATATGATGAGTTTGTTTATTTGTTGATTATATGATTATGCTTATTTGACATGTGTTATCTTGTGTTGCAACTTATTTCAATTTTCTACATTGACTAGATGAATTTCCAACGATTATTATATATGAAAACTATTGAAAAAGTTATATTTTTTAATACAAAATTTAGGACACACATATTAAGAAAACAATTATTGACATAGTGAATTTATCATTTTACCCCTATTAATTATGAAGTGGATGAATTAAAAATTTAAGATTTTCAACAAGTTCTACCTTTTTCAAAGTAATTAATTGAGAGTATAATAGGTAAAAAAAAAATTGTCCTTTCTTGATTTGTCATAATGAACAAGTAATTAGGGACAACTAAAAAGGGAAAAGTGGACAAGTAATTAGGGACAGAGGGAGTATTAACTATGATTTGCTCATTAGAGAAGAGGTGTTAAAAAAATTGGACAAAAGTTTGATAGTTTATAAATTATAGCTTTTTTTTTTCTTTTATCCATTTTGGAATAGATAATTCTAGATAGTAAGTCCCTTTTTTCTGAGTTAAATAATTTTTGGACGATTACAAATTCAACTTTGTCTTGCCTTGCTTTCAATTGTAATCTTATCTATATGATATATCTCCTTCAGTGATGAATTTGGGCCCCTCGTTCCATAGCTTAGGTCAACATCCATGAAAGGTCTTGCACTGCATGTCAATCTACAACAGCCCTCAAAACGATCCAAAACAAGAATGACTCATTAAATCAACCTTTCTCCGCGTGGTGTAAATAAGATTTTTTGGAAGGGGTGTTACCTTTTAAAATTAAAAATAATAAAATAATATGAAACGATTTATTTTTTAAAAAAAAAAAATACAATTCACGCTCACTTCTATATATTCTAAAAAGATTTTTAAGAAAAACAATTTTAAAAATTCCATGATTCTTTTAAATATAAAATGTATTCAAAATATATTTTTAAAAATAATTATATTGAATATTCTTTTACATAGAGCACCAAATGATCACTATGGAACTTATTATTCATTATGGGTTGGTTTGGTAGGAAGGAAAATGTTTTCTGAGAAAACAAGTGGATTCCTAACTTATTTTCTCATGTTTGGTTTATGAGTAGAAAATATTTTTTAATAATTGGTTGGTGAATGAAAAATATTTTCTAGAAAATATCTTTTATTTTTGGCTAGAGACTAGAAAATACTCTTTAGGAAGATAATTTCTCACCTGAAAATCATCCTCGATAATTGATCTAGGATCCGACCCTGACACCCGAACTAGGACACGACCCCCACGACCATTCCAAAATCTGACCCTAAGATCTGACCCAGGACCTAACCCGGACTTCCGATCCTGAAATATTTTTCAAAAATAATTTTATAAAAAAATATTGGTAGCATAAAAAATGATATTTTAAAATTTGAAATATTTTTCGAAAATAAATTTCTTTTAGAAATTTTTTTGACGGGTGGTGCCGGGGGGGTAAGGGTGGGAGTGACATAAAAATGAAAGTTTTTAAATTTGAAATATTTTTCAAAAATAATTTTTAAAAAAATATCGTGGGGTTAGGGTATGAGATGGGATAAAAATGAAATTTATATTTGAAATATTTTTCAAAACAATTTTTTTTTTTTTTGGGGGGAGGAGTACGTTAGGGGTGGTTGGGTTGGATGAGGTAAAAATAACCTGGGATAGAGGTAAAAAAGTATTTAAAATTTAAAAAATAAAAAAATTTAAAAATTTTGATTTATTTTAAGGATGGAGAGGGTCGGGGTATGGGGTACATGAGAGGATAAGAAAAAAAATATTTTAATATAAGGATGAAATAGAATTTTGGAAAAAAGCATACCTAACCAACTCTACTAAGTACCCTTTGGTGTCAAGGGCTGCCACTTTAAAATATATGTCCTTTATATATCCTTTTGTCTTTAATTATATGGATATAGTATATTTTTCTGTCGAAGCAATTTCATGTGACACCCCTCGGGTGTACCTAGATCCGCCCTTGTTTCTCCACCACCCATTTTGGTAAAAAAAAAAAAAAAAAAACTCAAAACAGATATATATATATATATATATATATATATATATATATATATATATATATATATATACACACACAGACACTCTTAGGAATGTACAAAAATCAAACCGACCGATAAATCAAACCGAAAAAAGTGTTATTGGTTTATTGTTATTGGGTTATTGGGTTAATGGTTATAAAATGATTTTACAAAAAAAAAAAATATTGGGTTATCGGTTTGTTATTGATTTTTTAATATTGGGTTATTGGGTTAACCGATAACTCATTAAGAATATAATAATTTACTATTTTAATTTTTAGTTATACATATATATATATATATAATATATTATACAAAAAAAATTAATATAATTAGCAGTATATTATACTAAAAATATAAAAACTTTACGCAATAATTAATACTACTTAACAGTTAACTCTCCTCTCTACTTTTAGTTATTTAACCTTTAGGTTTTACTTTTTAGTATTACTTATTTACTTTAGTTAGTTTATAATTGACTAATATTAGCTTTTGCACGATTGTAAATATCTACAATTTGATTAACGTCATAAATTCAAATTTTGTGTTTTTTTTTTAAAAATAACGTAAGAACTTCATTTAGTTGTGTCTTTTCTTTATATATGATTTATCATAAGCATGACCTCATTTGCTGTTGTTTTGACTTTTGTCTATGATTTGGTTTTATTAGATTCTCTTTATTGCATAAAGGGGACCTCATTTTTTATATTATGGTGATCGAAAATTGAGCAAAACTTTGTTGTGATGACCAAAATACAGCAAGTTGGTCCTTGTTTTCCTGTTTGGGATGATTATTTTGATGTATGCGTATCGCGTCAAATTATGGGATAAGTCATATATTTGTTTTGAAAGCATTTTCTTATTGGTTAAACCGAAAATCGAACCGTTAAAGACCTAAAACCGATAAATTGAAAACCGATAATGAATATCTTATTTGTTTGGTTATCGATTTAGTATATTTAAAAATCGAAAACCGATAAACCGAACTAATCGATACACACCCCTACACACGCTCTATGAAAATTATGGTAGAATTAAGAAAAATCAGATAAACTTTTTAAAAATAAAATATAGAGTAGTTATCCTTGATGGTCAATTACTACTAGTTGAATGACTATTAAGGCAATCAACACACATTGACAAGCACCGGTAGAAAAAGCTTCGGCTAGATTAGATTATTTATTAAATCTCTCTTATAATCAACTGCTTAAAGAGTCATTAAGGTGTGTTTGGTATGAAGGAAAATGTTTTCCTAGAAAATGTTTTCTTGGAAAACAAGTAGATTTTTTATTTATTTTCTCATGTTTGGTTGGTGAGTAGAAAATATTTTCCGAAAAAGATTTTTTAGTGTTTGATTTATGAATGAAAAATATTTTTGAGAAAATATCTTTTATTTTTACTAGAGTAGGGATGAAAAAAATAAAATTTTAAAGTTGAAAATATTTTTTTAAAAACAAACTTAAATTTTTTTGGGGGGTGGGGGGTCGAGGGTAGGGATGTCGAAGGGAGGGATGAAAAAGTAAAAATTTGAAGTAGAAAATATTTTTTAAAAACAAACTTAAATTTTTTTTGGAGGGCGTGGGGGGCTGGTAGGGGGCTGATGGGGGGTCAGGGGTAGGGGGTGGGGAGTGGGGTGAAAAAATAAAAAAATTGAAATTAGAAATATCTTTTAAAATAACTTTTAATTTTTTTGGGGGGTGTGGAGTAGGGGGCTGAGGGGTAGGAGTGGGAGTGGGGTAACAAAATAAAAAATTGAAGTTAAAAATATTTTGAGGGGCTTGGTTTGATGGTAGATACAAAATAAATTGATTTTTTCAACCAAAAAAAATTGCAATTTGAAGTTGAGAGTTTTGGAAAATGTTTTCCTTATTTTTTGAAGGAAAGTCATTTTCGTTAAATTTGAGGAAAATGAGTTGATTTGGAAAATATTTTCCAAAATATTTAACCCAACCAAACATGAGAAAATTGAAAAACATTTTCGGAAAATGTTTTCCTTCATACCAAACACACCCTAAGTCCCGATAAGCACTTAAAAATAACTTTTACTTGCCAACATGCAACAAATACTTCAATTTCAAGATACATCCTCTTAAAATTGAATGATATGACTGCTTGGGCTTCTTCTAGTTTTGGAACAAGAGGGTTGGATTATAGGGTGGCTTGTGTTTCAATTTGATTGAGGTTTTAGATAAATGATTTACCTATATTTAAAAATCTAGTAAAAAATACTATGATTAATGAATTTATAAATATCTTTAACAATAATTTTTTGAATAGAATTATTCATTTAACCTTGTTCGATCTTGTATTACACTTTGAGGTATAAGTTTGATTTCAACAAACAATCCATTAAAGTTTACGAATAATATATATAATGAAATTATGTAAAAGACGGAGTTAATTAAGTTTTTCTGTATGTAATTTGCATCTCCATGATGCATTTTAAATACAACACTTTTAAACTTCATAAGTAAGGTTGAAAAAATAATAATCAACATTTTAACAAATATCAATTGAACAAGAGTTGTGACTCATGGGGCAAGAAAAGTATATATATATATATATATATAGATCCTAGTATTATCGACGAATAGAAAGATAATGAACACTTATAATTGTGTTTAATTTGTAGCATGAAGTTTAACTTGTACCAGATTCAATATTTCGTATATGAATTTGTAATGGAAATCAAGAGCTATATTATTAGCATTGGTATAACTAACACTAAAACTTATGTCATCTTTTATTTTCAATATGAAAAATTACAAGTTCGCATAAGTTAAAAAGATTGAACTGGATACACATACACATATTAGGTAGGCCACAAAGTACACACAATATTATGAGATGCTCCAGTTGTAATGTGCTCATGATTTACTAATGATATGTAACAAATCGAAATCCCCACTATATTAATAAGAACACTAGAACACTATTACAATTTTAAGATTCTAATTGCAACAATCAAACTATCGAATTACAATAGAAATATTGAAATAACAAGTAACTAGGGATAGAAATAAGAATGGAGATGAGAAACTTAGACTCTAGGTGATGCCCAAATCTATTTAACTACAACCAACGTATCCTCAGTCTGGATCCCAGATTATCCTTTGTGAAGGCCTGACCTTATTGCTTTTGTTGGGCCTACTTGGTCCAATATCTATTTGTGTAATATCCTTGTTGGTATCCTTATTGGGCTGGGGCTGATTCATAACATGATATATATATATATATATGTGTGTGTGTGTGTGTGTGTGTGTGTGTGTGTGTGTGTGTGTGTGTGTGTGTGTGTACTATAAAGACTAAAAAAGAGGGTAGTCCGGCCAGTAGAGCATATACAAAAAATTCAAAATATTGTATAGTATTTAGGATTAATTAAGCACAGTATTTTGATTCAATCAACTCTAGTTTGCCTACCAAATTA
Source organism: Solanum pinnatisectum (assembly GCA_035578085.1). Classification (NCBI taxonomy): domain Eukaryota; kingdom Viridiplantae; phylum Streptophyta; class Magnoliopsida; order Solanales; family Solanaceae; genus Solanum; species Solanum pinnatisectum. Next base: position 15,894,611 of record CM069086.1, on the reverse strand, counting down.
TATATGTCCTTAAAATAAAAAAATAAATTAAGGATTTCACCTTTCTTCAAATGATGTGAGATTGAAGCTCTCCACAAAAAAAGTTTATCTTAATTAGTAAATGCGTGGTTAATAAAAACGGAGAACACACTGTTATTGGTCAATCAATCAATTGATCCTTGTAATGGTCTTCTCCCATATTATTCAATCTGTTGAGGGAAGACATTTGAAGTTTTTATGTTTTAGCTCGGAGTCAATCACTCCATTAGTTTTCAGTGTATAACTTTTAGTATTTGGTTGCAAATCTTTCCCTAATCTTTTAAGATTAGTCAGACTCCACCCGAGGACTAATGTTCCCAAGAAGGAGATATTTTAACACCCAAAAGTTTCTAAGCCAAGATCAGACTTTCCAAAGAACTGAAGTATGCAAATTTTAAATTTTCATGGACCGTGTAAGGAACCACTGACTGTTAGGGGATTCGTGGAGCAAAGCTCAGGAGGGGAACATTTCTAAGATAGATTCACGGACCATTCTATGGACTGTGGAAGATTTCACGACCGTAGATTCATCCGTAGAATAAGACGTCAGAAACCCAAAATTTCCTGTCTTTATGGGCGTTTGTACATGTCGTGTAGAGTTCCACGGACCGTAGAAGGGTCCGTGGAGTTGACCCTCAGCAGTTTCTTTCCATTTGCAAGCACTTGAAAAACACAAAATCCATCTGATATTACCATTAAAATAAACTTCTGAAATATAAAATAAAGTTATCCTTGATGGTCAGCTACAACTGATTGAATGACTATTAAGGTGATCAACTCACCTTGACAAACATCAGGAGTAAAACTTGGGCTAGATTAATTTAATTGTTAATTCACTCTTAGAATCAATTGTTTAAACAGCTGAACAAGTCCCAACAAACACCTAAAAATAATATTTACTAGCCGACAAACAACTAGCATTCTAATTTCAAGACTTATCTATATTATCTTAAAAACATGAACTCCTAACTTGAATGTTAAATTACTATAATATCCCTAGCTTAGGTTGTGCCTTTTCCGATGAGTTGTAGACTTTTTCGATAAGTTGTGACTTTTTTCAAAGGGTTGTGATTTTTCAATGAGTTGTGACTTTTTCAAAGAGTTGATTTTTTCACTAAGCTGTGACTTTTCCAAAGTATTGTGAATTCTCTTAAAGGTCATGACTTTTCAGATAAGCCACAAAAAACATTTATTCATACTACCCTTTGTTGACTATAAATAGAGGGGTTTCCTCTCATTTTTCAACAACAATTATTTTAATCTTCTACTTTTCTTCTTCTTGTATATTATAAAAATTTCGTGTGATTTATTGATGTTGAGTTAGTCTGAAGTTTAGCGAAATATGAGGTACCACTTTCTAATGAACTAAATCGTTCTATCCTAAGAAAGTATATTCCATAACATCGAATACTTGATGAAAACAATTTTGATGATATAATAATTATTGTTTTACTTAACATATACATTAGTATTTAGTATTCCAATATATGAAGTTAATATGACGTAGTCTAAATTCATTTGTTTTTGTTAACAATTTCTCTTGTGATGTAGATATATGCTTTTGAATAACTTTTTCCAAAATTATTAGACTTCTCAAAAGTTAGATAATTGTCAAGATTTGTTTTTGGGATGCTCAAGACAAAAAATGACTTTATTTACCAATGTTACTTGTGTGATTTGGACGGTTAGAAAGTTTGCTTCAAAATAGTTATTACTATATAAACATTGCCCTTTTGTTTTACTTATTTACTGTATCTTAAAATTTCAATATTTTAGACGAAAAAAAGTTCATATGACTTGTAATAATGCCAAATGAAGTTTATGTTAATTTAATTTTTATTATTTATTTAATAACCAATTTTATGAGATAAATATTTTTATTAATGATATATATATATATATATATATATGCACACACATACATACATAGAGGTAGGTATCTATATTTAAATAAAAATATTATATGTGTCACGAATGTATTATAAAGCTAACAAGAACTTCTAACTTCAAAATAAATTATTTTATAATGTTCTGATATTTTTTTTTAAAAAAAAAAAAAAAACTCACAACAAATTTGAAAATATGTGGATATATATGAATCATTTAAAATTTATCATTTACAAAATAAATTTTATATTCAATAATATAGAATAAATATTTTCATGTTGTCCCTACACTAAATTAAAATCTAATAACTATAAAAAATGGGAACATTAAATAAAAGTCCTATTTATTTATGTAAGTATAAAATTTATTAGAGATTCAGGTGTTGCACATTAATTCTTTAGGTATAACATTATAAATTCTCTTAGTTATTATTAATTATTGCAAACGTTATTCACACTCTTTTGCATTCTTTAGTTATAATATTATGAATTCTCATAGGTATTACATTAATTATATTTATCTTTCATCTTTCTTTATATTAACCTTTGACCAATAATTTTTCATATTATTATACCGCCCCTATATATGTTATAACAGGGTGCTAAAGTATATGAACTATATCTTTTTTAGGTGTAAGATAAACATGTGATTATATATATGATTTCATAGATAGAATATATTCTTTAATTATAACTTTTAGTTTTCCCAGTAAAAAAAGGAAACTTTTATTAGTTAACTATGGACAGTAAGATAACTATCTTTTATTTATGTACACAATCAATAGAGAAGTCAAATATGCGAGCCAACAACAAGAATGACATCTATTATGTTATAAATAATAAAATAAAAATTAATATAAAAAAATAGTTCTAAAAAAAATACATTTAAATAGTTTAACGTGAAATACACATGCAAAGCACATTTGGTTATATGACAAGAAAAATGCACAATAAATATCGTCTATAAGGTAATATTAGTAAGATATGACTAATTACATGATTGACTCTCAGCAAATTGAAATAAATATATGCATTATTGAATTAGACTAATAAAATATTTCATTGACCATCTTCATAGGTTCGCGTAAATAAGAGATATATATGACGATTTAAATTGAACATTCACAAAATAATATGTAATATTATTTTGTGCAAAACTTATTATTCAAATATTCGCTTAAATAAGCAATACTATTTACTATAACATATATTTTCTGAATTGGTAATCACGTGCAACGCACGTATCGAAAAACTTGTCCTCTTAAAATGAAGTAGTTTGAATGCTTGAGTTTCTTCTAGTCTTGGTATAATCAATGTTTTAATTTGATTCTGGATTTAGATTAGTGTTTTACCTAGCTACTTTTGAAAAATTCAAATTATCATTTCATTAATTCTCTTGATCAAAAAATACAAAACCCAACTAAGTTGATCAATAGAGTGAATTAGATAAAGTCATTTTTATGGAGAATAATCACAGATATGGGCTAATTAATTTGTGTATTCAATCCATAAATCTCTTCCATGCTTATATATTCTAGCTACATAACGTCCACGTAAAAAAACCAATCAATCTACCTTTATTCTTTTGTAGCTCTAAATTAATCACTTCAAAAATTAAACATAATATTACAAGACTTGTAGGTAATTCTTATGACATTTTCTTCAACTTGTCCCATATAAAGCTAGAGCTAGCTAGGATATTTGTGTTAGTCCATATGTTACTATGTTTGTGTTTTTGTTATTCGGCCTATTTCCTATTATGTTAGGTTTAGTTAATGGATTCCTATTAGGTTAGGTTTAGTTAATGGATTCCTATTAGGTTAGGTTTAGTTAATGGATTCCTATTAGGTTAGGTTTAGTTAATGGATGCTTATATATAGCCTTCCTATTCTTTTGTATTTAGACGAATTATATTATATCGTAATACAACTCTTGCATCTTGTTCTTCAATTAAAGTAGTTCTGTTAACATGGTATCAGAGCCCCTACGATCTTGGTAGAAAATCAAAGAGCTTCCGCTGCCGGCGGGTGGCACCCATATATGCTGCCCGTCTGGCCAATGATTATGTTAGCAAAAGTTGGGTCACCATGCATTTTTTTGGTGATCAATCCATGCTCCTTTGATTTGTTTGGGTTCGGTTTTGATTTGTTTGGGTTCGATTTTGATTTGTTTGGGTTCGGTTTTAATTTGTTTGGGTTCGATTTTGATTTGTTTGGGTTCGGTTTTGATTTGTTTGGGTTCGGTTTTGATTTGTTTGGGTTTGATTTTGATTTGTTTGGGTTCGATTTTTGATTTGTTTGGGTTCGATTTTTGATTTGTTTGGGTTCGGTTTTGATTTGTTTGGGTTCGGTCTTTGATTTGTTTGGGTTCGGTCTTTGATTTGTTTGGGTTCGGTTTTGATTTGTTTGGGTTCGGTTTTGATTTGTTCGAACTAGGGTTCGGTTTTTTGATTTGTTTGAACTAGGGTTAGTTTTTTTGATTTGTTCGAACTAGGGTTCGGTTTTTGATTTGCTGCAATTCTTTATGGGGACAACGAAGACAAAACCTCTTAAGGAGGTAATTGTAAGCCGAAAGTGTGCGAGCGATTCTTCGTGGTGCCCAAGTTTATGTGCACAGTGTTTTGGCATGCAAAGGCTCATGTTGAAAGAGGTGATGCGATTCTGATTTGATTCTTTGTCGAACAGTATGGTCCAGATGGTGGCTGGGGTGTTGCAATGACACGCGGGACTGTTCTACAAGGATCACAAGAAGATCGGCGTCTCGATTTCGGTTTTTGTGTAACAAACTCTCAATGCTTATTGTTGTTGCATTGTGAGTTTGAGGGGGCATGTTAGTCCATATGTTACTATGTTTGTGTTTTTGTTATTCGGCCTATTTCCTATTATGTTAGGTTTAGTTAATGGATTCCTATTAGGTTAGGTTTAGTTAATGGATTCCTATTAGGTTAGGTTTAGTTAATGGATGCTTATATATAGCCTTCCTATTCTTTTGTATTTAGACGAATTATATTATATCGTAATACAACTCTTGCCTCTTGTTCTTCAATTAAAGTAGTTCTGTTAACAATTTGATTGTTTCTTTCAAATTAAAAGGAGATTATTATTATTATTATACACGCAATAGATTTTTATAGGATGGAGCAAGAAGTGTTGCTTCGTCAAAAAATGGATTTTTATTTTAACTTAAAGCAAGCATACAACATATATAAATTGATAAGACCAAAACAAATTAAAGTACTAGCCCTAGTAAAGATTGAGGGGAAGCCTAGGTTCCATAATCACAGATATAGGCTTATTTGGGTGTGTAGTCAATCCATAAATCTCCTCCATGCTAATATCTTCTGCCCTCATATCTCCTGCTAATTTCCAGTTGAATCCATGCAACAAGTTAGCCATTGTTGTTCGAACAATCTTCATAGCAAGGCTATACCCCGAGCACTTCCTTCTTCCGGAACCAAATGGCAACAATGCAAAGTTTTGCCCTTTTATGTCTATGTTATTTTCTACGAATCTTTCAGGAATGAACTCTTCTGGCCTATCCCAACATTTTTCACTTCTTCCTAAAGACCATGCGTTTACAAAAACAGTTGTCCCTTTTTGTATGTCATAACCAGCAACATTACAATCCTCAATGGAGTAATGAGGAGGAAGCAATGCAGCTAAAGGGTGAAGTCTAAATGTCTCTTTGATTATGACATCTATATAAGGTAGCTCAGAGAAGTCGTCTTCTTCTACCCATCGCTCTTTTCCGATGACTCTGTCAAGTTCTTGTTGTGCCTTGTCCATGATGTTTGCTTTCCTCAAAAGTTCTTGAAATGCCCTTTCTATTGTTGCTGCTGAAGTATCTGTTGCACCAGATACCAAATCCTAACATTGATAGGTAAAAATAATTTTTAGCAGCAATAAATAGACACATTAATAAAGAGTGCTAAAGTTTTTACCGGCATTAGTTAAGTGTCATTAGATCTAATGTTTCTAAAGGCTTTAGGGACATATATAAAAAGTGTTAATTGCCGCTGAAAATACATATTTAGTGGCAATTAAGCTATTGTCGTTAATTAATTGCAGCTAAAAATCATTTTTTAGGTAATGGTATCATCTTATATATTGTCATGAAATGTTATTCTAGTTGTAGAGAAAATAAGTAAACTTACATGTATTAATCCCATCAATATATCGGAAGTAAGCTTAACTTGAAGATTAGGGTCATCAGCAAGGTGCAAGAAAGTATCAACCATGTCCTCAGGAACATAATCCTCCTTTCTTGCCTTGTGTTCTTCAAGTACATATTTGTAAAATTTTCTGAACTTTTTTCCTAAAATCTTCATTCTCTTTACGTATCCTTGCAAGTCGAACCAACTAAGCCAAGGTATCCAATCCCCAAGATTAATCACCCCACCAAGAAGAAACCACTCATCGAGCATCCGTTGTAATGTTTCAAGTGTTATTATTGAAGCATCTAAGTTTAACTGACCATTGAAATATTTGTCACTCATAACCAACCTACTTATAGTACGAAGAGTAAATCGAGGTAAATGGTCTTTAAGTAAAACGGGTTTTCCAGAGAGACTGAAAAGATGAGAAATTAAAGTTCGTCTTTCTTCAACACGAATATACTCAAATGAATCAAGTATCCTGAAACTAAATGTTTTGGTTAGGTAGAATTTTCTAGCTTGACGCCAATGTGCACCATAAGGTGCCCATATGATGTTTGAGTAGTTATAACTAGTGTACTTACCAGCCGCTAATGCGGGACGAGATGCAAAGATAGCATCATGTGTTTTCAATATCTCTTTAGCCATTTCTGGAGATGTTGCTACCAAAACAGGCTTGGAACCAAACTTTAGTAACACTAAATCGCCATATTTTTGTGAAAGATGGTGCAAAGACACATGAGGGAGTGAACCAAGGAGGTTCAAATTGCCAATAATTGGCCATGGCCTTGGACCTGGTGGTAGTTTCCTTTTGGGATGGTTGAAATTTTTTAAGAGAAAAGCTAATGCCAGTAGCCATGCGCCGAACGCTATGAAAACCCAAGAGATATCCATCTATGAGAATGGGCGAACGAAGTACAATCTATATCTATATATATAAAGAAAAAAAAAATGGACAGAGTGTTGTGACACTTCTCTATAGCCTCTATTCATATTTATTTTTTTTCTTAATTTTTTTTATTAATGGAGATATATTTATAACAAAATCTCTTCACATGTCAATTTACAAGAAGTAATTATCCATAACTCATAGCTCTCTAATTTTCACTTTTAATGAATATATATATTTTTATTTTTTAAACCTTCTTCTAATTATAAAATGACAATTTTTTTTTTAAAAATGTTTTAAGTATTTTTCTCTTTTTATCATATATATATATAAGAGAATCTAAGGTCCGCCTACGTGGCGCCACCACAAACCAAAATTTCCTTTTAATTTATTTATTTCCAAAACTAGTCTTTCTTTTTTCATGAAAAGTTGTGTCATTTATGAAAAGTTGCGACTTTTATGAAAAGTTGTAACTTTAATGAAGAGTTGCAACTTTTATGAAAAGTTATGACTTTTATGAAAAGTCGCGACTTTAATGTAGAGTTGCAATTTTTATGAAAAATTGTAACTTTTATGAAAGGTTGTGACCTTTTCGAAAGGTTGACAACTTTTCCAAATAGTTGTAGCCTTTCCAATAAGGCACAATAAACATTTCTTCACACTACCCTTTGTTGTCTACAAATGGAGGGATTTCCTCTCATTTTAAAACAACGAAAATTCTGAACCTCCTCTTCTTTATAATTAAATATCTGTGTACTTTGCTCTTGTTGAGTGACTCACTGACACAATTTCTTATGTTACAGATCCTGGTATGTGTTTTTACAGTCATTAATTTATGTTTATGTTATTGAGGATAAATGATAAGATGTAATAATTTTCATTTTCTTTTACATTATTAATTTTTGTTACTACGTAATCTTGTATGTAAGATAATATAATGTTTTAGTTTTAATTACTGATAGATTTTAAGTATTATTTTATAAATTTCGTTATATTAAATGTCCGCGCGAAGCGCGAGTAATTTTACTAGTTAATATAAAGGAAAAACATGTAGTGATATGACACATCTTGATGAACTCCATTTGTATTTATATTTTTCTCCTTTTTTGATATTTCTTTCTTATTTAAATTATTTATGTTACTTCCTCAATTTCAAAAAGAATGACTTAATTTCCTTTTTAGTCTGTTTCAAAAAATGACCCATTTTTTTTTTTTTGGCAACACTTTAACTTCAACTTTCCACATAACAGATTTAAGGCCACAAGATGAAAGGACATTTTTGGTATTTGACATAACTTTAATTTAGAATCACAAGATTAAAAAATCTTCTTTCTTTTCTTAAACTTCGTTTCAAGTCAAACTAGGTCATTCTTTTTTAAACAGAGAGAGTATTATAAAAGTTAATTATTTAATTTATTACAAATTAATATTTTATTAACGAGGAACATTTACCATCAAGACTCTTCATATGTCAATTTGGAAAGATCTTATAGGCAACAATAGTACTTATCTTTTTTTCTTTTCTCAATTTTTAATTTATTTTCTCCTTTAATTCATTCAATACAATTAAGTAATAAATTAATTAAGCCCACGTAGTATATCAATTAATACCATTGCTATGCTATAATTATATCTTCTTTGTTTGTGCTTTCCCATCATATTTGCTTTTATATTTTTATAACATCATAACTCATCTATTTCACTCTTAATAATATTTGTAATTCTCATATTTTTCAATTTTTCATATTCATAACCATTAAAAAGAGTTAAGACACCATGATATTCTTTCATTTTTTTCTATATAAATTCTTGTTTTTATTTCTTAAGAGTCTATCCAAAGTTATCCTTTATTTTTCCTATAGTATTATTCTTATGCTTTTGTTTGACTTGAAAAAGAAGAAGAAAACTCTTGAACAATGACAGGCTTGTGAAGTGGATATCGACAAGAACTCACACAGTTATATATTGATTTCATGTTTTCCTTCCAGTTTTAATGATTTTAGTTGTAATGATATGTGCATTGTATTTTTTCTTTCTTTCTTAGGTATCGCTTTGATTCCTATTAAGTTTAATTTTTATATGGAGTTATGATTGTTGTAAGTCTACAACTACTTTTGGTTTAAATTAGTATTTTAAAATGTCGGAGTAGATTTTAAAGAGACATCACTTTCTAAAGAAATTATATATGTACAAAAAATATTATTTATATTTATTTAAAATTGAGACATAATTGTTATTGATATCCTAGAAAAGAGTATAACTCACATTTTAATCATAAGGTAGAGTTATATTAATTCTCCATGACTCCGTGATAATTGTCTACTATAAATTCAATTCACTAGACATAATTATAGTTCATATTAATTTAGAGGATGATGAAAAAGATTGAAATGAACAAACTAAATTCAAAAACATAAATAAATAGTAAAAGAACTCATTAATATTAATTTATTTTGTACTCGAGAGAGTACACATTAGTGTTAGATTCATCACTAAAATTCAAAATAAGAAAATGATGTAGGCATATACAGCCAAGAAGCCTAAATACAAAATGAATATACAAGAATAGGGAATTTTGAGTCATCGTTGTTTGACTCAACGTTACTTATATTTTTTTCACATTATAAAAATCATTATTATATGTTAATGTATAATTACTACATTGGAGCTTCAACGACTAAACAATTACTTGCTGTTCAATTGTAATTATTACTTATTTACGTTAAAAGTATATTAATTGTAATTTACAAACTCAAAATACCTTATTCATTCTTTATTTTTATTTTTTCACTTTGACAAATAGTGTATTAATGTGATTTAATTTTAAATCGTTATACATTGCAAAAATAAATATTGTGATCTTTCACTTCTATAAAACAATAAATAATAAATACACAACATGTAATTTTCTTATGTTTTTCTTCGGTGGAATCAAATTATACGTCTCTGTGCACATTTATAGAAAGGTGTAATTATTTTATTTTATATATCTTTTTTATGCAAGGAGAAACTCTTGAAAAAGTATTTACAAAACCCCAACTTATATTTATAAAAATACCTCTTCTATATAATAATAGTATTTAATAAATTATTTGTGTTCAAAATGATCGATGAATTCACTAGTAGATATAATTATTCAAAAAAACTAGAGAAATAATAAAGTGTTAAAAGACAATGACTATGGCAATATAGAGTTTAAATTGTGCGTACCTCTTTTAAGTCATTTTGAAAAACAAGCATTTATTTAGGCTTACTACGTCCATTTCAAATTAATTGGATTATTGAGGTGTTTCACACACTTTAAGAAAATAAGATTAAGACATAAATTAGGCATAACTTTCTATCTTTACCCTTATTTATTTGAAATGATGAGAGTGTGAACCAATGTTTTAAAAGGCGGGGGCGTGATGTGAGGCGTTTTATACAGTATGGGGCGAGGCGTAAGTCCCGAGACATGGGGCATAAGTCCCATGGATCTTTGGGGCGTACTCTCATGTATATTCAATTTTATAGTTCAATTACTAATAAAATAATCAAAAGTAAACCTTTCAATGATTTACAAATAATTTTTTATAAATAACCTATAATATATAGAAATGATATTATGATTTTTATTTGAGATAAGTATTAATAAACAAGAATGAAGAAAAAAAAGTATTATAATAACTATTTGAGAAATATCATTACACCAATAATAAAAAATATGATTTAAAGCAAAAAAGATTCAAAAAAAAAATTAAAAATGCCCGGGCCTACTTTTTACGCTTAGGACTTACGTTTTTATGCTCGAGGCTTATGCCTCAAAATTTAGAACTTACGCCTTATGGATCTACGTCTTAAATTTACGTCCCAGACGTTTTGATACGCCCGCCCCGAGACTCCCCCTGGAACTTGCCTCAAAAACGTTTTTGAAAACATTGGTATTAACTATGATTTGCTCATTAGAGACGAGGTGTTATAAAAATTGAACAAAAGTTTGATACTCCCTCCATTTCAAATAAATTGAATTGTTGAGGTGTTTCACACCCTTTAAGAAAAGAAGATTAAGACATAAATTACTAAATTAGACATAACTTTCCATTTTTACCTTTATTAATTATTGTCAAATTTATGATTAAAATAACTAAACATTAATTAATATATAATTCCAATACTAACTAATAAAGGGTAAAATTAAAGCACATTCTAAAAGTAGTCTTGAAATTTGAACAATTAAGTTAATTTGAAAAAATAAAAAATGTTTCAACAATTCAATTAATTTAAAATGGAGGGAATAGTTTTTATAAATTATAGTTTTTTTTTTTATCCATTTTGGAATAGAAAATTGTACATAGTAAGTTTCTTTTTTTGTTTGTAGAAGATAATTTTTAGACGATTACAAATTCAACTTTGTCTTGTCTTGCTTTCAATTGTAATCTTATCTCTATATGATTTGTCAGTTGTCACCTTTAATGATGAATTTAGTCACCTTTAAAAATTTCCCTGGAAGTTGGTCCCTTAGTTTCGTAGCTTAGGTAAATATTTACGAAAAGTTTTGTGGTGCATGACAATCTAGAACAGCCTTCAAAACTACCCAAAACAAGAATGATTCATTATATCAAAGAAGAAATCACTTTCCCCACCACTCATTTTGGTAATAAAACTGTAACAACTCAAATGGATATATATATTCATGAAGAATAATTAAATTAAAATACGCATATGAAAATTATGGTAGAATAAATCTGATAAGTTAAAATATTGATACAAAAATAATGAGAGATACTAACTTGGCATCTTACCACTTCATGCTTCTAGCAGGGGCTTGAATAGTATTTGCTTGAAATGGTAAAATAAAGAGAATTTGAAATTGAAATCAAATTTACCATATCATTAATTCACTTAGAAAAATACGAAATTCACCTAAGCTGACCATTAGAATGAATTAAGAAAAGTAAGATAAACATTTTAAAAATAAAATAAAGTTATCCGTGATGGTCAATTACTACTAATTGAATGATTATTACGGCAATCAACACAGCTTGACAAGCACCTGTAGAAAAAAACTTTGGCTAGATTAAATTATTTATAAATCTATCGTATAATCAATTACTTAAAGAGTCATCAAGTCCTGATAAGCATCAACATGGGTTGTGGTGCACTAGGAGAAGTGCTTCACCCTTAATCAGAGGTCTCAGGTTTGAGCCCTAGGTATGGAGAAAATTCTGTTGGAAGCGCCACCCCTGAATGGACCCTGCAGATCGCGATCTAGATTTAGTCAAAGCTCCAATGTGGGTTCCAGACACAGGATGAAAACTCAAAAAAAAAAAAGTCTCGATAAGCACTTAAAAATAACTTTTACTTGCCAACAAGTAACAAACACATGAATTTCAAGATACATCTGTTAACAGAACTACTTTAATTGAAGAACAAGACGCAAGAGTTGTATTACAATATAATAGAATTAGTCTAAATACAAAAGAATCGGAAGACTATATATAAACATCCATTAACTAAACCTAACATAAAAGGAATCCATTAACTAAACCTAACCTAATAGGAATCCATTAACTAAACCTAACCTAATAGGAAATAGGCCCAATAACAAAAAACCCAAACATAGTAGCATATGGACTAACATCCCCCCTCAAACTCACAATGCAACAGCAATAAGCATTGAGAGTTTGTCACACGAAAACTGAAACCGAGACGCCGACTGCGCCTTCGTAAGAAAGGTCAGCAATCTGCAAGGTCGACGGAACAAAAGAAAGCGATATGGCCCAAAAACTTTTAACTCTGCAGATTCAGTAAGAGGCAATTGATCCCACAAATCTGACATTGCAACATAGAAATCTTGAATACTCATAGCATTCTGTTGAAGAACACGGGTAGCCACACTTTCACCACCGCGCAACAATTCAAGTAGCAAGTGTTCCGAGTCAACGAAATTACGCCCTAGTTGGTGGGCTTCCTCTCTAGAGAGTTCGAGAACATGCTTTGCACGAGAACTTAAAGGAATTCTCACTGCAACGAATCCACTACCCTTGCCAATAATCTTCTCTACTTCAATACGAGCATCTCTCAAATTAATTCCCATGGATTTAAGAATCTTAGCAGTAGTATCAGTTTCCTCACCAATAAGACCCAACAGAATTTGTTCTGTCCCAATTAAATTGTGACTTAGTCGTCTAGACTCTTCTTGTGCAAGCATAAGAACTTTTATTACTTTCTTGATGGTGCACTCATACTTTGCTTCTGAGACAATTCGACACCCTTGTGGCCGTTTCATAGCCACTTTTGAATGGAGAGCTTTTCCAGATTTTACAAGTAATGCATTGCCCCCTCGCAGTCCTACAAAACTGTTCATTCTAACACTTGTTTGATGTTTCCAGGATCCATTGAATTGTCCATCCCTTTCACCGGCAGCAGCTGAAGATGGAATGCTTATTGACTGAACTAAAGCTTTAGCCATGATTCATGTACCCAAAGCCAAATCTTGAAAAGAACCCTAATACCAAAATTAAACTACCTTAAATCAAACCAATCTAAACAAACAAATAAAAAATTGAACCCTAGTTCGAACAAATCAAAAACCAAACCCTAGTTCGAACAAACCAAAAAACCAAACCCTAGTTCGAACAAACCAAAAAACCAAACCCTAGTTCGAACAAACCAAAAAACCAAACCCTAGTTCGAACAAATCAAAAAAAGGAACCAACCCAAAAAGAACAAATCAACAAATTCGAACCCTAGTTCGAACAAATCAAAAAACGAACCCACCCAAAACGAACAAATCAAAAAATTCGAACCCTAGTTCGAACAAATAAAAAAAAATGAACCAACCCAAAACGAACAAATCAAAAAATTTGAACCCTTGTTCGAACAAATCAAAAAACGAAAATAGTCACTAGCAAGATACACGGTGACCCAACTTTTGCTAACATAATCATTGGCCAGACGGGCAACATATATGGGTAATAGCCACCCGCCGGCAGTGGAAGCTCTTTGATTTTTTACCAAGATCGTAGAGGCTCTGATACCATGTTAACATAACTACTTTAATTGAAGAACAAGACGCAAGAGTTGTATTACAATATAATAGAATTAGTCTAAATACAAAAGAATAGGAAGGCTATATATAAGCATCCATTAACTAAACCTAACATAAAAGGAATCCATTAACTAAACCTAACCTAATAGGAATCCATTAACCAAACCTAACCTAATAGGAAATAGGCCCAATAACAAAAAACCCAAACATAGTAACATATGGACTAACAACATCCTCTTAAAATGGAATGGTTTGAATGCTTGAGATTCTTCTAGTTTTGGAATAAGAAAGGGATAGATCGGTGCGTCGATTATAGGGTGGCTTGTACTACAATTAATTTGATTCCGATTTTAGACTCATGCTTTACCTATATTTCAAAAACTAGTAAAATAACCATGTTTCGAGAGGGCATAAAAGATACTATGACTAATGAATTTATAAATAACTTTATAAAATATAATTTTTTGAACGGAAAAGGCTCAAAAATACCCCTAAACTATTTGAAATAGCTCATATTTACCCTTAAACTATATTTCGGCTCAAAATTACCCTTACCGTCATACTATTGGGTCAAAAATACCCTTCTTATTAACTTAAACTGTTAAATGCCATGTGGATGCCACATGACATGCCACGTAAGCCCCACAATTTCATTTATTTCCACATAGACTAATATTCCTAATCCCTAATTTTTCCCTCATTTCTCCATTTCCATTTGAAACCATTTCACCCACCCCTTTCCATTAGAAACGATTTCATCCATTTCCCTAATTTTCCACTCATATCTCCATTTCTATTTTCCCTTAGATGAATTAAAACTTATCTGAAATCATTCATGTCAGAGAGTCCTAAGTAGAATTAGTTAACTCTGTAATGGGAAAAGAAATAAGTCAGTTTTCAGTGTGCATTGTTCTTGTACTATGAATGCATAGATGGTGGCAGAATTTCAACTGAAAATGGAAGTAACACATAGAAATTTAATGCCTCACTTGACTTGTAGGAAGCTTGTTTATTACTTCTCAGAAAAATTTTAAAAAATATGAAGCTTGTTTGTAGTGACAAAACTGCTAAGAATTATGAACTCACAGGTGTCTTAGTATTTGGTTTAGGTACTTGTATTCCTTTTCTTTTAGCTAATTTTACTATATTTGAGGAATTTGCATGATTTACCCTCCACCTAGCTAGGTACAACCATTCTAGACAGTTACATCAATGTAAATGAATGATCCAGTAACATTATTCACCATAGTTTGGAAGCTAAAGTTTGAAAAACAAACAGTGACCACTACTAAATCCACTAAGCCATGATATTGAACATGTGAACAAATATAAGCTAAAACTAAGACAATGTTGCTGCAATGAGTGGAAAATTAAGGAAATGGATGAAATCATTTCTAAGGGAAATGGAGAAATGAGGGGAAAGGGATGGGTGAAATGGTTTCAAATGAAAATGGAGAAATGAGGGAAAAAAATTAGGGATTAGGAATATTAGTCTATGTGGAAATGAATGAAATTGTGGCGCTTACGTGGCATGTCATGTGGTATCCACATGACATTTAACAACTTCAGTTAATAAGAAGGGTACTTTTGACCCAATAGTATGACGGGAAGGGTAGTTTTGAGCCGGAATATAGTTTAAGGGTAAATATAAGCTATTTCAGATAGTTTAGGGGTATTTTTGAGCCTTTTCCCTTTTTTGAAAAAGAAAGAAGTAGAATTATTCATGTAACCTTGTCCGATCTTGTATTTTACTTTGAGGTAAAAGTTTGTTTTTAGCAAACAATCCATTAAAATTTACGAACAATATATAATGAAGTTATGTAAAAGACTGAGTTAACCATGTGTATGCGTATGTAATATGCATCTCCTTGATACCTTTTAAATAGAATAGTTCTTAAACTTCATAATTAAGGTTTGATGTAAAATCTTAACTTACTTTTATTACAAACTCTCATTCAGTAAATTTCTTCTCTAACTTTGTCACGACTTGATCCCTAGAGTCATGATGGCACTGTAACACCTCAAAATAACTCTAAGTTAAGACCCGACCTATTCTTCATTTACATGTAAGGTCGTACAGGTGATTCGTAAATTGAGCATATGTGTAAAGGTAAATTCTTTAGTGTGGGAATGATTTTGGATATTAATTAAGGTCACTAGAAACTCCTAGCACAAAGTTGAGTTGAAAGTTTCCTTACCGATTAAATTTTGATGTAAGATTCTCTTTGGGTCAACTTCAAATGACCATATCTCTTAGAATGTATACATTTACAAGGCCCATAACCTATCAAATTAAAGGTATTTGAATCATCTTTCCAACGCCACTAATTTTGCAATAATCTGAGTTTTGAGTAAAAAGTTCTGACCATTTTACTAACCTGATACAGTGTAGTGACGAATTAGCCGACGGGAAAACATTACAAAGGACATTTTTGTCTTTTTACCTCTAAGAAAACCCTAAACAAATTTCTTGACTAATTAAAGGCCCAAAAAAAAAAAAGATTTTCATCCCTTAATCCCCCATTCTCTACTTTCTCAAACCCTAAGGCAAAATCAAAGTAGAAGACTCCATTCAAGATTCTTTCAATCTTTTTCAAGTTTCTTCTTCAAGGTAAGTCTTTCTCCAAAAATTTCATTCTTTTCAACTCAAATTCCCCCATACAATTATGACTCACTAATGAAAATCCTAATTCTTGGTCATAGAGATTTCAAGAAACTAATTCAAGAATCTCAAGAAAGGTTTTTTTGATTGTTCCCCTTGAAGCTAGGGTTTCAAGGCTTCTAATCAAGTTCTTTTTTCAAGATTCTTCAAGAACCTTGTTCTTTCAGGTATGTAAGGCTATCATAGTGTTGGACTAGTTTGTCCTCACACCCTACATATACTTTCTAATAAGTAAAAGAGTAATCTAGGATTCTATCCCTAGATTTGAGTATTCTTGAGATAAGTTGATTTTGAGTTCTTAAGTTCCTGTTTCCTTTTGAAATTCTATTCCTAATTATTGAATTTCTATATATTATGCATTAAGATTCTTGAGTTGATTCGTTCATGTCTATATTAAGCATGAACCATATGAATTGAGTATTTTTTAGATGAGTAGTATCGTTGAGTTCCGAGTTCTGAGTACTGAGTTTCTATATTGCTATTAAGATCCCTAAATTGAGTCATTCATGTCCATAATTTTGCATAAACCCTATGAATTGAGTTATAAATCTTGAGAAGCTTTTTAAAGCCAATACTTGAGTTTTAAACTAAGTTTTTGAGGAAGTAAAGATGAGTTTTGAGAAAGAGTTTCTAAAACATGATTAGTATGACAATCGAGTATGCCATCAATGTTTAAGCTGTATGGTATCTAGTTATGCCATTAATGTTTATGCAGTATGACTTCCCAAGTTATCAATGATCATATCACAATATGATTTTGATATATTTTTGAGAAAGAGTTTTCAAGTATGAACTTAGTAAGAGTATAAGGAAACTAAGTAATCCCAAAGGTATTAGTTCTTACATTGATAAAAGAGAAATTTTGATTTCTAAATGAGTTATGAGTTCAAAAGTATTTCAAGAGAAGTTACTTCTTTTGAGAGGATAGTTTGAGCAATTATCTCAAACCAGAGGAAGAGTATGTTTTTAAACATTGAGCATGAGTATATATTATTGGAAGTAGTATTGAGCACTGATATGGGGATGAGTTCAGACAACTCACATTCCTCATAAACAATGTATACCAACATGGGTACATGATCATACTTTTTAGATGAATCCTAAATGCCTTCGGGTAAAGCTTAGTGGATCCATTTAGTTGAGGAGTCCTATATCCTGGCAAGGTATAAGACAGTCCTAGAAGCGTGGGCGAGACGCTATATCATCATGTAGCTCATACTGATGGTTGTCGGTTAGAGAATCTCCCAATAGAGTTAAAGTGTATTTTTATATATCATTTATTATGTTAAGTTTAGAGATGAGAAAGTATTTTGTAAAGCTTTAAATGATTTAACTCCTTATTTCTTTACATTCAGCTTGAGTACATTGTTATCTATTGCCATCCTTTCTTTCAGTTATTTGTTATTCACCTATATTACATACTCGTACATTCAATGTACTGATGTCATTTGATCTACATCTTTTAATGATGCAGATACAGGTTCTTAGGATCCTTAAGATCACTTCATCCGCTCATCTTTTTATGAGTGAGATCTCTTTACTTTCGAAGTACTCCAATTTTATGAGTTGTTAGTAGTAGTTCTTTTGAGGAGCCATGGGTCTTGTCCCGACACTCATCTTTGTATAGTAGAGGCTTCATAGATAGACAGTTTTAGAGAGTCTTTTAGTTTCAAAGGTTTTCCTTAAAACTTATGTTCGATACTCAGTATATTCAGAGCGTTTTGAGATTTAATATAATGTTGATTTAACATTTCTTTCAATTTGATATTTATGTATGCTTGAGTTAGTCTTCCACTTGTAGTTAGGCAGGATGAGGGTTCTCTTGAAAACCAACAATGGTTCTCGAGTGTCGGCCACGTCTATGGTGTAGGCTTGGGGCATGATAGGCACCTATTATAACCCACTACTAGGTAAGCCAACCTGTAACCTAGACCAGAAGGTAATGGATATAATGTTAGAAACAACACATAAGTAGCAATTTAGTAACAAAAAGAGGATGAAAAAGGGGAATCAAGTGAAAAGATATATATACACAATAAATACCTCCAAGAAACTGGAATTCATAAGTATAGAGTTGTCTAAATAAAAGAATACAAGTCCTAAATGTGGATCCAAAATACAAAGCTTGTCTCAAATTACAAAAGATTAGCTATCCAAATACGGAAAGGGGCAAGTAAGTCATGGACACCAAGTGCTCATCCTTTCCTCTAATCAAAAGCTGCAACAGGCTTGAATGGTCAATGCTGATAGCTGGTGCTCAAACTTGCATCACAAAATAGATGCAAAGTGTAGAATGAGTACCAACACAAAGGTTACTCAGTAGTCATTATGGTCATTGTTGATAGAATGACAAAATCTGCCCACTTTATTCCCGTCAAGGTTTTCTTTTTGGTGGAAGACTATGCTAAGTTGTATATTAAGGAGATAGTTAAGTTACATGTGGTTCCTTTGTTGATTATTTCGGATCAAGGTACTCAATTTACTTCACACTTTTGGAAGGCATTCCAAAAATGGCTTGGTACTAAGGTTAAGCTTAGCATGACTTTTCATCCTCAAACCAATGGTCAAGAGGAATGTACCATCCAAAACTTAGAGGATATGTTAAGAGCATGTGTTATTGACTTCAAAGGTAATTGGGATGATCATCTACCATTAATAGAGTTTGCCTATAATAGTAGTTACCACTTAAGTATTGCCATGGCTCCTTTTGAAGCATTGTATGGTAGGAGGTGTAGATCTCCGGTTGGTTGGATTTGAAGTAGGTGAAATTGCTCTAATTGGTCCTGAACTAGTTTATGAGGCCATTGAAAAAGTTCGACTCATTAGAGAGAGGTTGAAGACGACCCAAAGTCGGCAAACGTCTTATGCCGATGTTAGAAGAAGGGATCTAGAATTTGAAGTTAATGATTGGGTCTACTTGAAAATATCACCTATGAAAGGTATGATGAGGTTTGGTAAAAAGGGGAAGCTTAGTCCCCTATATGTGGGCCCATATCAAATCTTGAAACGTGTTGGGAAAGTTGCATATGAGTTAGACTTACCGAATGAGTTGGCTTCGATCTACCCAGTGTTTCATGTTTCCATGCTTAAGAAGTGCATTGGAGATACGGTATCCATCATTCCTTTAGAAGGTTTGGGAGTAGATGAGAGTCTTTCTTATGAAGAGATTCTGGTAGAGATTTTAGATCGACAAGTTAAGAGGTTGAGAAACAAGGCAGTAGCTTCCGTAAAGGTTTTATGGAGGAATCATTTAGTTGAGGGTGCTACATGGGAGGCCGAGGCCGAGGCCGATATGAAGTTCCGCTATCCTCATCTTTTTCCTTCTACTCCTATTCAAGCTTGAGGTAAGTAGTTCCTCTTGAGTTCCTAGTTTTGGGAGTCATGTGTGATATATGTGTTTTCCATGATTTCTTTATGATTATGCATGTTCTTGAGAAAATTCATGTTTAATAATAAAATGAGTTTTCATGAATTGTGTTCTTCATGTTGTTGTGCATTTGAGTATGATGTTGCATATTTGACTTCACAAGGTGAATTGATGAACATGCTTTATATGTTTTATGAGATGGCATATTGGCTCCATAATTTTGTGTTGAGCATGCTTTCATTGGAGAAGGTAGTTCCTTCTATAAACATGAGAAACGTTGAATTTCATGCATATTGGGTTGACAGATGTAGTTCCTACTTCCTTTTGTTGCATTGATCATGTTGAGATGTAGTTGAAGTTTCCTCCTTTATGTGATGCATTATTTTGATATTTCATGCTTGTTGGTAGGGGTGTTCACGGTTTGAATAAAAACCGATCCAAGCCAAAAAATCGAACCAAACTGATAAAATAAAATTGATTTTATTTGGGTTTGATTTGGTTTGGTTTTAGATTTTTGAAAATCGATACTATTTGGTTTGGTTATGGTTTTATTCGAAAAAATTGAAGAAATAACCAAATCGAGCCGATGAATTATATACATATATTTTATTAATATACCTACTTAATATGTTGTTTTTATAAATAATTTTAAAGATCTTATACATATTTTCATTAAAATTTCTTTATAATTTACTTGTTGAAAGCAAAAATGCCCAAGATGAAACATTTATCTTATTGATTTTATGTATATGAGTGTCTATGACAATTCTTTGTGGGACTGAAAATGTTATTGTCTGTTCCTTCTAGACCAATATAGTGAATTTTTAAGCTTTATTGATAGTAAATTTAGTGATCGAAAGTTCAGTAATTTAAGTCATTCTAACTATTTTTCGTTTTGAATGGATTGTTGTCACTTTTTTCACATTTTGAATGAATTGTTTCTTTTATTTTTGTGTATGGTTAATAACCGAATAACTGAACCAAACCAAACTAAAATCGATAACCACCAAACTGATAAATGTATATTATATTTGGTTTGGTTTGGTTTTGATAATTTTAAAACCGATTATGTTGAGCTATGAATTGCCTATGGGGGCTATGATGTTGTCTAATAGGACTATGTTATTGCCTAAGAGCGCTATGTGTTGCCCACGGGGCAATATTGATGCCAAAGAGTTTTATATGTTGCCTACGGGGCTATTTTGATGCCAAAGAGGGCTATGTATTGCCTACAGGGCTATGTGATGCAAAAGAGGGCTACGTGCAGCCCACATAACTATGATGTTGCCTAAGAGGGCTATGCGCTACCTACGAGGCTATATCGTTGCCAAAAAGGGCTATGTGACTTCTTACAAAGACAAGGGGCTACCGATAGGGCTATGTAGATTGATTTGTCACCTTATAGGCTTATGGGGGCCTAGGTAGGTGGTATGTTGTTTGTACCTACCGAGCTTATGGGGGATTGGTTAGGTTGATGTTTGATCATTATTGTATTTTTTTTTAGATTTAGTAGTGGGTTAGCATGCTTATCTAAATTTGATTTCCTCGCCTGATTGCTTTTGGTATATTATTATACTTACTCATTTAGTCTATAGCCTTTCATACTCTGTACATTATTTTGTACTGACGCCCCATTGCTTGGGGGTGCTGCATTCATGTATGCAGGACCGGACAGACGACCCAGTAGACCTCCTCAGCAGTAGGATTAACTTTTATCTGGTTGGCTAGCCCCTTTCCTTCGGAGCTGCCAGAGTTGGGAGGTTTGTTAGCTTTTGTTGTATATATTTTTATGGGTAGGCTGGGGCCCTGTCCCGCCAATCTTTACTACTCTTAGAGGCTTGCAGACTAGTGTGTGGGGTGTACAGCTACGTTATGGCCATGCTGACCTAGTTTGTTGGTTTACTGCTGCTTGTTAGCTGTTTGATGTATTGTTTTGATATATACCTGCTTTCAGTTTTGCTATAGAGATCATGGTGGCCTTGACGGCCCAATCAGGACTTTTGTGCTAGCTGGCTATTTCTTTATATGAACTCTTTGGAGTAGCTGTTTCTTCTATAGATCTATTGACAGGGGCCTTTGCGGCTGAGGGCTTAATTTTAAGTCGAGATATACTTGTTTGTTTTCTTGATTGTGTGTGGCTGCCATGCGCTAGTAGCAAATGGTTCAGCAGGGTCGGCTCGGGCCTGAGTTATGGCATTAGGAGCCAATTGTACCCCTTGAGTTTGGGGCGTGACACACTAGCTATCATAAGAAAGGTATATGTTGATCTAATTTATGTACAATTTTTACAAAACACAATTCACATTCGACAACAACTTCTTATAAAAAGATGAAGGCTACAATTTCTTAGAAAGAAGGCAAAAAATTTAAAACATGAAATATTTTGAAACAATAAGAGACGCTGAAATTATGTGCTTTGACATATTAAAAAAATTATATTAAGTTGAATACTTGATATATTAAAAAAATTACATGATTAAAACTTTTCTAATATTGCTTTTGAAATTCATTTGATAGCAATATTTTAGCATGATATCGTTGTATTGATAATAATCTTGACTGAATAGACTCACCATTGATTGTTTTAAGCTTGTATATTTCTCTTTAATTACTATGCAAGTTATCGCACAATGATCATCTACAAGTCAATTAAGGAAGACATAGATTGATCAAATTTCTAATTAACTTTTGCAAAACACTACTCTCGTTCAACATTTTCTTAATATGTATGCAAATGTGAAAAAGTGGAGGTTACAAAGGTGAATAAGAATATGACAAATTCAAGACAAAAAATATTTTGAAATCACACTTGACATTTAAATTATGAGTTATGACATATTAAACAAAAGAAACTTTATGAAATTGAATACTTGATATATTATAAGAATTGCATAATTGACGCTATCGGTTTGAGCTTGATATTTCTCTTCAATTTTGTGCATTTTATCACACACTTATTATAATATTTTCAAAGTTGTTGTACTTAATTAGCATGGGATACATGAGCAACATACATGTCTGATTATATAAATATTGTTATAACAACTCCACATAACTTAGCATGGGACACACATGCAACGCACGTGCCCAAGACTAGTGATTTAGATATTGACTTTACCGAACTTTTTCCCTTCTTTATTGATTAATAGCGACCGACTTAAGGCTTTTAACGACCAAATTTACCTTCGCTAAAAACTTATTTTCTTGTAGTGCACACCAAGAAATTACTTCTTTTCATCTTATACATTTGTTAGCTCTGAGGTATTAAAGATGGGTAATGCTGGTGAGGTTAAGGTGTTTGTTGTTGGCACTATTTGTTTGAAAACCAATACTGGTACAACGTTAGTCCTTTAGAATGTCAAACATTCTCTAGACATTCCCTTGACTTTGATATCACTAGGACAACTAGATGATGATGGCTATCATAATGACTTGTTAAATGGCCAATGGAAGCTCACCAAAGGCTCATTGATTGTAGCTCGAGGATAAAAGCACTCAAATTTATGCGTGACACAAGGATAGATTCTTGGTGACTATAAATTTAGAGGAAAGAAAGATTTTATCAGAATTGTGGCACAAGAGGCTTAGTCATATGAACGAGAGAGGGATCACCTATTTGGCTAAGAATAATTTGCTTGCCGGTTTGAAACAAGCAAAGGTGAAAAATGTGTTAATTGCTTAGCTGGAAAGCAGAAAAGATTTTCTTTTCACAATCATTCTCCTTCAAGAAAGTCTGAACTACTGGAGCTAGTACACTCTAATTTGCATGGTCCTCTTAAAGTGAAGTCAAAAACCGGTGTCCTTTATTTTGCAACTTTCATTAATGATCATTCTCGTAAGATTTGGGTATATCCTTTAAAATCCAAAGATCAAGTACTTGTTCTGTTTAAAGAGTTTAAAGCTTTATCTGAGAGACAAACGGGAGTGAAATTAAAATGTATTCGCACTGATAATGGTGGTGAGTAATTTGGTCCCTTTGACAACTACTACAAATCGCAAGGAATTCGTCATCGAAAAACTCCTCAATTATATGGCTTGGCAGAAAGGACGAACAAAACTTTAGTTGAGTGATTTAGATGCGTGCTTTCAGAGGCTAAACTTCAAAATTCATTTTGGGCTGAAGCACTTAACACTATTTCTTATGTTATCAATTTGTCTCTTGCTGTTGCTTTTGATAGTGATGTTCCAAACAGAGTTTTGTTTGCAAAGGATGTTTCTTAGGATCACTTGAAAGTGTTTGGGTGTAAAGCTTGTGTGCATTTTCCAAAAGATGAGAGGTAGATATTGGATGTTAAAACTAAGCAGTGCATCTTCATTGGTTATGATCAAGGTGAGTTTGGATATCGCTTTTTATGATCTAATTAGTAAGAAGCTCATTAGAAGTTGTGATGTGTGTTCTTTGAATATCAAATTATTGATGATATTGACAAGGCTGAGAAACTAGATTCTCAGATTAATGAGAGCTTAGTTGATGTTGATCCAATTCCTATTATTGAAACATCTTTTACACATGAAGAAACCCAAGTTAATGATGTAGATAATGATCAGGGTGTAGAGATGCTGGGACATGCCCCCAGCTTACTCTAGAAAACTAAAACTGAAATGAAAGACTAAAATACGAAAACATTTCTATTGTCCTCAAAGTATGAGGACTCACCACTAAAGCTGCTGAAGGTAGATCAGGAACCGATCTACGCATGATTTGAATGCTCAGGACCTAAACCTACATTATGAAAAGATATAGCGCAGAGTATGCGTCAGTACTTGAAAGGTACTGAGCATGCAGAATGGGATAAAACTAAACAACATATAAACTGAACAAAGCATACTGAGAAATTATGTAATCTGAACATGATGAAGATACTAAAATATATAGAAATGAACTAAACTGAATGCAATGACCAAGTACATAACATGCTGATACTGAATACTAAAATAGATAACTAAAAACCCGATCAAATACAATAGAGTTTGATTGTGGGAGCTACTACTAAATGACATAAAACCACATGAGCTAAATGTGGAGTCCGATGTATACACCCCATCAGAGGACCCAATATACCTTGCCAGGGTTATAAAGGCATGACTGCTGTGATCACTAAATCTGATGACCACATAGGGGACTTATAAACCTATAGGGGCATGTATTTCTACGACTATGAGGGTAACTAAGCCCTAGTCCAACTCGATATTAAGCCTACTCCCAACTGGAAATGTGTACAATACAACATAACTGAAATATTGTAACAACCCGAAAAACTAGTAAGACCAAGCTAGAGCCTCAGAAACTAGTAGGTGAAACTAGAGCCTAACGAGTCTGTTTTGAGTGTGTTGTGGGGTTTAGAAGTGTAAAATGACTTCCAGAGCTTAGGTTGAGGTGTTTAGGGGCTAGATGTTAAGGTACGACCACCCAAGGACTAACCAAGGATCCTTGAGGAGGACCCTAAAGTCTAAACCCCAAGGCTGCCAAAGTTCCAAAAAGCTGCCAAAGTTGTGTGACCCACAGAGGGGACCTACACCCCGTAGGGTGGTCCACACTCCGTGGTAGTGGTTTGTGGGTCTAAGGGAAACCAAGGAAGCTACAGGTTCAACCAACGCCCCACCAGTACGGGACGTGAGCTGACCTACGCCTTGTAGGTGGTGTCCGTAGGTCATCACTGCAATGTTGTCCAAAATATCGGCCAAAGTTAAGTTAGTTTAGGAAATTCCTTTTTAATTAGTTTTATATGGACTTATTACACCTATATAAACTATTTTATGTCATTAAACACCTAATAAATTCATTATAACCCAAGACCTCAAATCAAATCCCAACTACCCTCCTAACCAAAATCTTCTCTTTAGAAACCTCCATTGAAGAACAAAGAAAGAGATCAAGTAGAGCTTGAAGAAGGGAGATTTTCAATATGAATTTGGTTGGATTCTACACCTAAGGTATGGTAGTTTTCATCCTTTGGTAGCTTTCACCCAATGAGCCCCTTCAAAAGCTTTTATCTCATATCTAGAAAACCAATAGCTAGGGTTCAACTCAACCCCATGGACTCCTTTCAAAGTTATTTTTAAATGATGAATTATCATTGTTTATGAATGTATTACAGATTTTATATGATTTTAACTCGAATTCCTAAAGAATCCATGAGTTTTCCCAATCCTAGCTACGGTTCTTCTTTACACTATGAATGTTGTTGCAAGTTGATCTAATTGATTGTATTGACTTGATTATGATGTAATTACATGATTTTAGTATGATTCTACATGTATTCTTGATTAACCTAAGATTATAGGGTGAAATTGATATAGCCTAGGGTAATGTCATGAAAGGGGCAAATTGAGGGTTTAGATGTGACCTTCTAAAATTGATGAACTTCTTGATGAATTGCCGTAGATCATATCACCTAGACACGAATTGCCTATGAGCAAAGCTTGTAGACATGAATTAACTTGATTAGGTCTTACATGATGAATCATGGTTGAAGTAGTATTGATATTTAGTTTAATTGATGCTATATGACTATAATTGAATAAGAATGAAGCATGTGGTTAGTCTACCTTGAGAGTTAGGATTACATGATGACCACGTGAGGTATTGCTTGAGAGTAATGCTCATAATATGAAGATGACTCCTAGGGCTTTAAAGGTAAAAGCTAAAAGGAATAAACTATGAATATTGAGGCTTTAAGAAGTAAGCCACTGTGTATGTTGAATTGTATATGGTTGTATTGTGGAAGGACTTTACCCACATGACCTACAATATGAGTATATGAGCTTATACATGCAATGAATGAACTACTTGAATTATGATTATATACATATATACTATAATGAATGTTAGATGTGTTGAATTACATGGTCTATGATCCTTGAATGCAATATATGTGAATTATGCATGATTGTGATATTATGTACATGCTTATGAACACTTTCAGAGGGAAGTGTCTATAATGATAATGTTGTTGTTTTGTCATTTCAAGGACAATCAGACACACACATTCCATGCATAAACATGATTATGATGTATCAATGGTGTTAATTGAAAGTATAGTTCTCATATGCACCTTTACACATTACTATGCATGAAATGTACCTGACCATGATTATCCTATTATGTTGATTGATAGTCCATTCTTATGAAAACACATGATCTTGGTGTGAAATGTTTACTCACATACTAATGACGATTCTAAGGCTGAAAGTCCATCCTCACCTAATTGAATCTATGAGCTATTTTATGAGTTGGGTTGAGCGAAGTGTAAAATACTCCTTCAAACATGTAAATCCAATTCAAGACTAAACAAATAATTTTGGGAAAAAAATTCTTAGAACTGAGTGAAAATGGAAAATGAGGTAGAGGCCTTCTCGTCATTATAATAGGCCAGGTCTTCTACACATGATCTCATGAGATGGAAGGTCTCCCGTCAATACAATTGGTTGGGTTTCTAGAAGCAATCTCCCTATCCTGATATACCATGAGTTTACGGTATTTTAAATACATTTCACTTATGAGTTATGTGTGTCTAGGGCCATTTTGCATTGGTTTTTTGTATTTTTATCATGTTTGCAGGAAATATGTTCAGACGTGGAAACTGAGAGACACAACTGAAGGAAGCACAGAAAAGGGCATCTACGGAGGTGATCCACGGACCGTAGGTCCATTCACGCTCTGTAGATGGGTGTCGTACATGGGCAGACAAGGCATTGAAGGAGATTAAGGAATTCTTGACCAAGTGTGGAACAACAGTTGGAATCGATGGACTATAGATTGATCTACGAACCATACTGTTACTCCATCAAATGATTCAGAGAAGGGGTTCCAGTACCTTATTTTGAAGATTCTAAGTGTGGAGGTATGGAGGAAGATCTACGGACCGTGGATCAAACAACGGTCCGCACTGTTGATCCGTCATTTGCATCAGTTATGATGATGTTTTGGAAGCTGAAAAATTTGCCTAAGTCCTAAGTCACGGAAGGGGCCTACGAACCGTAGGTCAATCCACGGTCTGTAGGTAAGTGTCGTAGATCGAAGACGCGTCCTGAAACATTATTTCCTTATTTTGTTTCCTTATTAGTTAGGACTTATTTTTCTATATATAGGGTATGTAAACCTCATTTTTGGGGGTTAGACTTTATTACTTTTATTCTAGTTCTTCACTTTGGAGATTAACTTGCAACTTTAGCAATTCTTAATTTCATATGTTCGTTTTGATGATTTTGACTTTGCAATTCAAGTTGAGATTCTGGGTTTCTTCTACTTATTACGTAAGTTCATGATGTCTTCATCTAAAACATGAATTGTGTTCTTGCTATTATGGGTAACTAAATCCACAACTAGGGCTGTGAGAACCATGAACGATTAACAATGTATGCATAGTAACTAAGTAATTCTTGAATAGTGTTATTACATGCATTGATAATTCTTTCGCTTAGAAATCTTTTTAACGGTGGCCAACGTTCGAACTTGCCTCATTACTACTTGCCAGACCAAGGAGGTAATTAACAAGAAAATAATAATTAACATAGATTTAGTGTGAAACTATCTAATAGTGTAATGTCAATTGGTGCGAGGGTGAAAATTAAGCCATACATCGATGTGATGTCTAATATGAGGTAAAGGTAAGGGTTAGTAAATTATACACACATAGCCAGGCCAAGGTGCGGGGTGAAATTCTCTAGATGCCAAACCAAGGATTTAGAGATACCTAACTTATCACTTTGCATGTAATACACTAGGAAAAGATTGCTATTACTAGGATTTCTGCGTTATGAGCTTATGGGGAACACGTACACCCTAGTTACTTTCTCATCTTGATAACAACTAAAGTTTGAATCGTGCTCATTGATTACTTACATAATTTCCTAAATTTGTTTCACAAATCCCCCCTCCCCCCCTTTAATTACTTATTTTCGGAAATACATTGTGTAAACAGATATAATCATTGGTTAAAGTTAAGTCTAAATGATATTCCTCGTGGGATCGACCCCAACCTACAAGTTGGGTTCTTGATAACGATCTCTAATGCTTCTTTAGAGAGGTGTAATTTGAGCGTATAAAATTTTGGCGCCACTGCCGGGGAATTTGGCTTTTAGATTAAGTTTAACTACATTACTGAACTTTAGTCAAATATTTCCTAATTTTACTATTTTTTTCTTTTGTTTTTGTCTCTCTCAAGTTCCTACTCTAGTGTATGCCAAGTACACAGAGTCAAGGAGAACCACTTACTCTCTACGATCCAGAACTGAATAGAACTTTGCGGAGAATGAATAATTAAGGAGTGCCAGTTAATCCTATCAGAGGAGAGTTAGGTGATGGAGTTGGGTTGCAGCCTCCGAGGGTTGGTGATGAGAATAATTAGGTTCAAGTTGAGAATCTACTGAGAGATGCAGTGAGGGTACATGATCCACCAGGACCAAGACTGCGTGATAACTATAGGGTCAACTTTAATGCTACTGAATCTGATAGACCTCTTGTCCTACCTCCTCTACCTCTGGGGCATATATTTGTGCTGACTAGCAGTTTGATACAGATGCTTTCTGCGAGGGGCTTGTTTGCGGGTTTGGCATCGGAGGATCCACATGCGCACGTAACCAAGCTAAGGAGTGTTTGCAAAAGCTGTGTGGGTCGATCGGACTTAGACATTGATGTCATTGGATTGTGAGTATTCCCTCTATCATTGACCTACGATGCTGCTGTGTGGTTTAATGAGCTTCCTTATAACTCAATCTATACATGGGACCAATTGACTGATGTGTTCCTAGCAAGATTCTTTCTAGTGTCCAAGAAGCTGAACCACAAAGATAAACTCAACAATTTTGTAGCACTACTTGGAGAGTTCGTGAGTAGTTCTTGGGACCGGTTCATTGCTTTCATATGAGGTGTTCTGAATCACCATATTGATAATGAGTCGCTGAAGGAATATTTCTACCAAGGTCAGGATGACAACAGTAAGTAGTGCTTGATACTATTGTTGGAGGTTCATATGGTGAGTGAACTTTTGAGTAGATTGCGGAGAAACTGGAGAAGATCTCTCGAAACAATAAAGCTTGGAACACTAGAAAGTCGGATACTGGGAGGAACACGTTTGCCGTTCAAGGTACAAACAACTAGTCTGCAGATGAGATTCGTGAGGAGATAGCTCAAATGAGGACCGAACTAGGGTTGGTGTTGAAGCACATGAGCGTAGGTGCGGAGAAGGTAAATGCTGTAAATTATTTAACTATAAGTCCACCACCGGTTGAGGAGTGCTACTATGAAGAGGATACTTATGCGGTGAATGATCAGACGGAGGGGGGGTTTGACCAAACGCCCAAGGTTCCAATATGGATACAAGGTCAACGAAACTAATGTCGAAACTATGGCAGCTACAATCGAGAGGGTCAATATGTCCGGGTTGGGAACTACAATTGTGACAAAAACTATAACCAGAATAACTATGGTAACAGAAATAAGAGAGTTGGGCCTACGTCCCTCCTAGGAACAGGGAATCTGGCAATAGGGAAGCTGGGGGTAGTATGTCGCGTGTTGAGGAGATGATGCAAAAGATGTTGAAGAAGTTTGACACTAATAATCAAAATGTGAAAGAGATGCGCACTGAGTTTTCTGAAATTGGCTAGAAAGTTGATGCCCATGCAGTGTCGATAGAGCAACTTAAGCGGTAGTTTAGTCAATTGTCTGCTATTGTGAATACACGCCAATCGGGCATGCTTCCCAAAAACACCATCCAAAATTTGAAGAATGATGGGCATTGTATGGCAATCACGACTCGTGGAGGAAAGCAGACTATTGAATCCCCCATGCCATCCGACATAAAAAAAGTGGTAGAAATAGATGGTGATGAGATTGAGGTTACCGAAGAGACTAAAAATGCCACAGAAAAGGAAGCGGAGATAGTCCAAAAGGTTGTTGTCATGCCTAGACCTCCACCTCCTTTCCCACAGAGGTTAGTGCAGAAGGCTAAAGAAAGAAAGTACCGTAGGTTCATAACTATGTTGAAATAACTTTTCATCAATGTCCCTTTGATAGAAGCTTTGGAGCAAATGCCTGGGTATGCGAAGTTCATGAAGGGCTTGGTGACCAAAAAGAGGGCTGTAAGTTTTGAGAATGATGAGAGGTTGCAAAAATGTAGTGCCATTTCTATGAGGTCACTGGTACAAAAGAAAGGGGATCTTGGAGCTTTCACTATTCCTTGCACCATCGGTAAGATGCACTTTACTAAAGCTTTGTGTGATTTGGGTGCCAGCATTAACTCGATGCCATTGTCGATTTATAAGAGGTTGGATTTAGGAGCTCCAAAACCAACTGCGATGCATTTACTTATGGCTGATAGAACTGTGAAAAAGCCCATTGGAGTGCTTTAAGATGTCCTTGTGAAAGTGGGGTCGTTTATTTTTCCGGCAGACTTTGTTATACTTGATTGAGAGGTTGACTTTGAGGTCCCCATCATCTTAGGGAGATCATTCCTTGCTACTGGGCGTGCCTTAGTTGATATGGAGAGAGGGTAGATGAAGTTTCGACTGAATAAGGAGGAGGTGACTTTTAGCGTCTATAAATCTATAAAACAGGAAAGTGATCTTAAATCGGTATCGGTGGTGATCACACTTTCGAAAGAGGTGCTGAAGTGTTTAGTAAGGAGAAGTTAGGTGCAGCCTTGCACACGGAGAAGAAGCGCCATTCTTAAAAGACAGAAAAGAGAAAACTAGCTCCTGGTGATCTGGTGTCAAGGTTGTGCTATTTTTCGGGCAGATCCAAGTCCCAGTGGACTGGACCATTCAGAGTGACCCAAGTGTCCCCACATGGAGTTGTTGAGCTCGAGAAAAAGAGTAGGACAAGGTTCAAAGCCGACCAACTGAGGATAAAAAGCTACATCGGAAATTCTGAGAGTGTAAATGCAATGATTGAGGCATGGCATCTTGATGAAGTCTGAGTAATCAAGAGGTCTGCATCATGTCGTGACGTTAAATCAAGCGCTTCTTGGGAGGCAACCCAAGATGTAAAATTTATCCAACTATAGGTTTTTCTTTGTGATTTAGTAGTTTTCTTCATTTATTTGAATTTTTGTAATCCTTTAGATAAGTGTTTTATTTTCTGTATTAGTGTTGGCTAGATATAGCATAGGGTCCATGTCTAAAAAGTGTCTAGAAATTGTAAAAAAAAAAGGCCTAACGGTTGCTACATGTGTAGGGATGAAAAGCCAAATCTGTAGAAAAGGACTGTGTAGAGGTCTACGAACCCCATCAACGGTTTATGGGTCAATCCATGGACTGTTAATGGTGTTTGTAGATCCCAGGTATATATCCTAAATTTGTCCAAGAGTTGGTGCCTCTAGCAGTGTGAGCACTACTGATGGTGCAGCGAGAGTAGATGTTAGCACTACTGATGGTGCTAAGATGAGAAATACGGGCACTACTGAGGGTGACCCAAGTGTTGATCCAGTGGGCTCCGGGAAACCGAACCCATCCACTTGTTGATGAGTCTTCGGCGTTATGCGTCATAGGTTTGCTTCACCCAATCCTTTACTCTTTACTTTTTGTGCTTTGGGGACAAGTGCACTCTATTTTGTTGGGGGGTGGGGTAAACAAATTGTGAGTGATAGGGTGAAGTCTGAGTAACCCAACTCATAATCCTCTCTTGGGGTTTTCTTTCTTGTGTTCTTTTTCCCAAGAGACTGCTTAATTTCTGTTGAACTGGCATGTGTTAAGATTGTATGTGTAGAAGTATGAGAAAGAATGAAGCATGATGGCAAAAGCTTTTTGAAAAAAAATGATACCCAAAAAAAATGATACCCATCCAAAATTTGTGATATGTGCTAAAATCTATAGTCTAGAAAGAGTTGAATATGTTGGCTATGAGTATGACATGATAATGAACCAACTTGATGGCATGACTTAAGCTAAAACTTGAATTGGGTAATCTGATAATGAAACTATGTGCCAAGAGTGTGTGAGAATAGTTGATTGTTCAAATAGTCTTTGTGCCAATCTAGGACTTTCCCGATTAGTCCGGCTAAGATAATCTACTCTAGAGGCTAGGAAATATTCATAGGCCCTTGTTCTGATAAGTCTACAAATTGCCTAAAAAGAATCCAACCAAATGAAATTAATGCTCCCTTTGATCCAAATGCTTTGAGCTTAAATTAGACCATTTCTTTCTAAACCCTTAACTCACCTTCCCATAATCTACTATGTTGGCCCCAGTCCCTCCATGGACATTTGTACCTCAACTTAGGCCAAAAGCCTAAGTTGAGAGTGGCTAATGTAAAAAGTGATCTCAATCTTGGCCCTAATTTGACATCGGGTATTGTGCACCTCAGCCAATGGAAAATCCATAAGTTGAGGGTGGCTATGAAATAGGAAATTGAAAGAAAAATGGGTATGAAAAGAGTTTGGTGTTGAAAAAAAAAAGAAAAAAAGAAAAGAGAGGAGAGGATGTGGCTTTGTGCAAAAGAAAGCAAAAAAAGTGTTGAAAGCTAAAGAAGAGAATAAAATGCAAGAAAAGGAATAAAGGGAGAAATAAAGAGCTACAAAATCGAAAGCCACATCCATGGTTGAATAGAATCAAGGGAAACAAGAAAAATGGTAGGATGCCAAAAATAGGGCAAAAAGAGGTAGAAATCCTAATGTAATGTCAAGGAGGGTAGAAAGTCACTAAAAAGTACCCAAATATGAGCCTACGTTACAAGTCAAGAAAGTCTTATAGTGATCCTAGAACCTAGTTTAGAGAGTTTAAGCAGTGAAAATAAGGGTAAGCCTGTGGTATTGAGCACTGACTGAACTGGAAATTACTTGTGAGTGTGAGTTTTGAATGAATCCTTGTACTCAAATCATATTCATTGTGTGAACAAAAGGGATTTCGTTTGAAGTAAGAGCACTAGTTACATTGTCGGAAAGTTGGTACCTTGGTGACAGTAAAACAATGTATGTTGTGTGTTGAGTGATCAATCTTTGTCGTGTTTTGATCCATACAAGTTAGCTTGTTAAGTTTGAGAGAAAAGATTTGCACTCAAGAAGAGAGTCGGGGTAGAGAGCCATGTGATTTCTTGTACTTGAAATGCTTGCTTCTATACAAGTGTAGTTTAGAGTCTTAGTTCGTCGCTTGAGGACAAACAACGAATTTAAGTTGAGGGTGTTGATATATCGTGAGTTTACGGTATTTTTAATGCATTTCACTTAAGAGTTGTGTGTGTCTAGGGCCATTTTGCATTGGTTTTTATGTATTTTTATCATGTTTGCAGGAAATAAGTTCAGACGTGGAAACTGAGAGACACAGCTGAAGGATGTGCAGAAAAGGGCATCTACGGAGGTGATCCACAGATCGTAGGTCCATTCACGCTCCATAGATGAGTGTCGTAGATGGCTAGGCAAGGCATTAAAGGAGATCAGGGAATTCTTGATCAAGTGTGGAACCACGGTTGTAATCGACGGACCATAGATTGATCTTTGGATCGTACTGTTGCTTCATCAAATGATTTAGAGAAGGGGTTCCAGTACCTGATTTGAAGATTCTAAGTGTGGAGCTACGAAGGAGGATCTACGAACCATGGATCAAACCACGGTCCGTACTGTTGATCCATTGTTTGCATCAATGATGATGATGTTTTGGAAGCTGAAAATTTGCCTAAGTCCTGAGTCACGAAAGGGACCTATGGACTGTAGGTCAATCCACGGTCTGTAGGTCAGTTCGTAGATCAAAGACGCGTCCTGAAACATTATTTCCTTAGTTCATTTCATTATTAGTTAGGACTTATTTTTCTATATATAGGGCATGTAAACCTCATTTTTGGGGGTTAGACTTTATTACTTTTATTCTAGTTCTTGACTTTGGAGATTAACTTGCAACTTTAGCAATTCTTAATTTCCTAATTTCGTTTTGAAGATTTTGACTTTGCAATTCAAGTTGAGATTTCTTCTACTTATTACGTAAGTTCATGATTTCTTCATCTAAAAACATGAATTGTGTTCTTGCTATTATGGGTAACTAAATCCACAACTAGGGTTGTGGGAACCATGATCAATTAACAATGTATAAATAGCAACTAAGTAATTCTTAAATAGTGTTATTGCATGCATTGATAATTCTTTCACTTAGAAATCTTTTTAACGGTGGCCAATGTTAGAACTTGCCTCATTACTTCTTGCTGGACCAAGGAGGTAATTAACGAGAAAAGAATTATCAACCTAGATTTAGTGTGATACTATCTAATAGTCTAATGTCGATTGGTGCAAGGGTGAAAACTAAGCCATACATCGATGTGATGTCTAATATGAGGTAAAGGTAAGGGTTAGTAAATTATACACACGTAGTCAGACCAAGGTGCGGGGTGAAATTCTCTAGATGTCAGACCAAGGATTTAGAGATACCTAACTTATCACTTTGAATGTAATACACTAGTAAAGGATTGCTATTACTAGGATTTCTGCGTTATGAGCTTATGGGGAACACATACACCCTAGTTACTTTCTCATCTTGATAACAACTAAAGTTTGAATCGTGCTCATTGATTACTTACATAATTTCCTGTATTTGTTTCACAAATCCTCCCCTTTAATTACTTGTTTTTGGAAATACGTTGACTAAACAGATATAATCGTTGATTAAAGTTAAGTTTAAACAATATTCCTCGTGGGATCGACCCTAACCTACAAGTTGGGTTCTTTACTTGATAACAATCGCTTATGCTTCTTTAGGGAGGTGTAATTTGAGCGTGTCACCGATATAGGTCTTTAGCTAGTGGATCCATCTCAAAGCTAATACATTTAGTTCTACCTTAGGCAAGAAGAACACCTTCTTTCGGTGTGGGGTTACACGATACCAGATTCCATGTAGCTCACATGGTCTATGTCGGTTAAGGTTATTTTCCCTCTATGAACAAGAAAGTGAGTTTTGTGCTATGGTTCCTCAAAAGGGTCTACTTAGTAGGAGTGGTATTGTGGGATGCAATTCATACATGGAACAAGTAGACTTTGGGAGTAGCCATGGTGTGTTTATCTTTTGTAAATGAACTATGAACATGAAACATGAACTATGACTAACGACTCCTCAAGAAGATCTACTTAGTGTGGGTGAGGGTATGGGACTTCATTCATACATGGCACAAGTAGACTTTGAGAGTAGCCATGGTGTGGTTCCATTACATTATGATGATTTATGAATTAATGCATGCACTATTTGGATTGTTGTTATGATTGACTTTCCTTGACATGAGCTAATGAATATGAATGTTTCCTTGTCTGTGAGTATTAACTATGGACGAGACTAATGTATGATAAGTATGAGCATGGTTACCTAAAGGTGGTACTTAGTGTAGAGAGGGTTATGGGATCTTATCTATGCATGACACAAGTATAACCTAGGGTCACTTATGTTATGGTTCTATTGTGATGAGGTGGTCTTGGTATTTGATTATGTATGTACAATATGCCTTATGAATGTTGATGTTTGAATTATGCCTATGATTGGAGACTATGTTTATGACTATGTTGTTGTGCTTATGCTATGATTCACTATCTATGAGTTGTCTTATGAGTATGTTCACTAATTAGTTTCAAAGATGATGTTCAAATTGGCATATGCATGGTTTTCAACCAAAATGCCCTTTTTAGCATGTTTCAATGATTTTTATGCATGGCCACCATACTTGGTACATTTTTGTGATAACCCATATTTCTACATTTTCTATAAGTGTAGGGTTGGTTCTTGAAGGTGGTCTTCTAGTGATTCAAGCTTGGGATAGATAATCCCCCTTGCTAGTTGGTGAGTCCTCAAGATTCGAGGACGAATATCTTTACCTAGTAGTTTCTTTTATTATGTCATTTGAGAACTATTTTAAGGGCAGTGTCCCTATTCATTATTCGATTGTATTTAGATGGCTAAATGAGACAATGTCTAGATTTCCATTCTCTTTTATGAAAGACTTCGATTGTATTTAAAATTTTTAATTCCGCATCATTTCTACAAGTTTTATGTTTATGATATGCTAAGGGCTTGTATGCGACCCCATTGGGGTCAAGTACGCCGTGTTACGTCTAGGGGGTACCCCTGGGTCATGATAAACTTGGTATCAGAGCATAAGATTTTGGGATGATTTTAGGTTGATGTCTCATAAGCCACGTTTGGTAGAGTCTTGTTCATAGTGTGAAGCGCGCCACATTTATGAATGAGAGGCTACAAGACGATAGGAAATTTCATTTCTTCGTTCTCTAGTCGTGCCATAGACTCTAACTCTATTTGGTCTTTCTCCCTATAGGATGGTTTTCAAGATATGACTACTTGAAGGGCTCATGCTACAAGGAGCGAGGGAGAAGATGTTAGTTGTTATGCCGATTATGGCCATGTGACTATATAGGACTTGATATGCTAGATTTAGATGTCATCCTTGGGATGGATTGGTAGTGTTATTGTCATGCTCCTATGTGATGATAGAACCCGTATAGTCAAATTGTTAGTTCCCGAATGAGCCTATCCGAGAGTGGAAGGGGGGAAATACTATGTCATAAGTTTGGATTATATTATGTCTTAAAGTTTACTTAGAGGGTTGCATGTACCACCTAGTTAAGGTGAGGAAGAAGAGTGTAAGTGTTGACCAACTTCCAAGAGTTAGTTATCTTTTAAGATTGATCTTAAGCATGGTCATCATGAGTAGGGTGTTTAGATAATACCTAAGATTGGTTGGTAGAACCCACCAAAGGTGATAATATGGGTTGAAATGGTATAAAATTCTCTTGACCCAACCTTAGTAGAATTGAAAGAGACATGAGGGTAGATGTTTGGCTGCTTATAAATTGAAGGATGTTGCTCAACTTAGGTTTAACCAAGAGAGGGTGTCTACCCCTAAGTCTCAAAGAGTAAATGGTAGTAGATCTTATGTGATTAAGCCTACTTGTGCTAGGTATGGAAAAAGGCATGATGGCAAGTGTCTAGCCGGCACGAAGGGTTGTTATGATTGTGGTGATGAACAAAATGAGAGATTAACCGGTGCTTAAGGCTAGAGGAAGAGAGGGTAAGCAAGTTCCTCTTAATGGTTCCGGTATGTGTTTTATGCTTTATTAGATTCCGGTAGTACTTGTCTTTTGTGACTTGATAAATTGGACATGATGAGCTTTTATATTGTCATGGGTTTAATTGTGGCTACAGGTGTTTGTTGGTAGAATCCAACTTGGCCATTATGAGTTTTATGATGTGTTGGAGGATTTGATGAATATTTGTGTTTAAGTGATGCCTAGAGATGTTGAGTGAGTAGACTCCTTTGAAAGAGGCTAGAAGTGTAATTCTCCATTATTTAGAATTCCCTTGTGTAATGGATATGGAAAAAGTTGAGTGATAACTTGCTCCGACCTTAAAATTTGCAAGAAATGTGCTTAGATAGCAAGGTCGTTGAATGTTCTAGATGTTCATGATTTGGATTGGCTTGAAATTATCACCTTAAGGGGTGTAGTAAGTTTGAGACGTTTAGTCCTGGTTTGTTAGGCTCATATGAGACCTTAAGAGGTGTTGGTAGGGTTGCTTGTGAGCTAGAGTTTCTTAATGAGAACCTCTCTAATTTAGATGTACCGATTAGGATCTTAGACCAGCAAGTTAAGAAATAGAAGAGTAAGGAAGTGCTTTCATGAGAATGATGAGGAGTGGTATATTAATAAGGGTTTTATTTAAGGGTGCTACTTGGGAGGCCAAGGGCCAATGAGATATCCCGATATCCTTATGTTCCCTTCTATTCCTCCTATAGCGTAAGATGATAAGTCTTCCTTCATTTCATAATTGTAGAGTCTTGGATGTTATGTGTTCCCATGATTCCCTTGTCCGATAGAGTTGATCTTGTTAACCTTGGTAGGGTTTGGATGCATGGTTATTAGACCTCTATTGGTTTTAGAACTCGGCAAGGTTATTATGAGTTTTTGCTATGTCTTTGGGGATTGGTTGAAATGAGTGGTGATTGAGGTTTTAGTCTTACTCCCAAGGGGGAGATAGTGTGTTTAGATTACAAGATTTTTAGAGTCCTGATATCCTCATCTCTTTCTTCTATTCCTATTCTAGCTTGAGACCAAGAGTTCCTTGTGACTTGTTTCATGTCTTTGAGGTCATGTGTGATTTATGTGTTCCCATGATCTCCTTGTGTTATGCATGTTCTTGAAAGGATTCATGTTTTGGATAAAATGAGTTTCCATGATTTATATGTTCCTCATGATGTTGTGCATTTTAGTATGATGATGGCATATTTGACTTCATGAGTTGATGATGAACATGCCTTATTGTGCTTTTAATGAAATGACTTATTGGCTCCATAATGTTGTGTTGAGCTTGCTTTTAGTTGGAGAAGCTAGTTCCTCCTATGATTATGTGTTAGATGATATTTAGAAGAGTTTGTATAGGCTTACTCCCAATCGGGAGATGGTGTGGCTAGCTAGCATTGTTGTTATGTGCTGATGTGTTTCCATGATTTTTTTATTTAATGCATATT
Source organism: Solanum pinnatisectum (assembly GCA_035578085.1). Classification (NCBI taxonomy): domain Eukaryota; kingdom Viridiplantae; phylum Streptophyta; class Magnoliopsida; order Solanales; family Solanaceae; genus Solanum; species Solanum pinnatisectum. Next base: position 15,855,161 of record CM069086.1, on the reverse strand, counting down.
AATGAAAGCTTGTGTTTTGAAAGGAAATGATTTTATGTGAATTGTTTTCCTCATGTTGTAGTCCTTTGAGTAAGAGGTGCCTATTGTACTTCATGAGAAGAATACATGAGCATGCTTTAGTTTGGAGTTGAGAAATTCCTCCTTGAATGAAATGCTTTTTG